>NW_004624761.1:27041293-27084003 GCF_000247695.1 Heterocephalus glaber
TTTTTTTTTTGGTACTGGGGATCGAACTCAGGACCTTGTGCTTGTGAGGCACGTGCCGGAACCACTGAGCTAAATCCCCAGCCCTAAAAAAATTTTTTTATCTCAGTACTGGGGCCTTTTCATTGAGCTACATCCCCAGCCTTTTTTTTTTTTAGAATAACATTTATTGGGCCGGGGATTTAGCTCAGTGGTTTCACAGTCTGCTACGCAAGTGCAAGGATCCGAGTTTGATCCCTAGTACCAAAAAAAAAAAAAAGAAGAACATTTATTGGTACAATTTAGGTGATAACACTCATCATAGGGAATTTGTACCAGCACGTGGTATATCTTATTTCTTCTTTTTCTCCATTCCCCCTTCCCTTGTGTGAAAAAGTTTTGTTTCCACTTTTCCCGTCCCTTCTTTCCTTTTCCCCTCCCCCTCCCTTGTTCCCCTTCTCATTTGAACACATTCTTCCCATTTCCAATGTCTGTTGTACATTTTAGTCCTTATTTCCACTTTCAGTTACTCACACCGGAGAAACAATGTGGTATTTAAACGTGTGTGTTTGAGGGGCCGAGGATTTAGCTCAGTGGTTTCGCTGCCTGCTGTGCAAGTGCAAGGACCCTAGTTCGATCCCCGGTTCCAAAAAAAAAAAAGTTCTTAAACATGTGTGTTCGATTTATTTCATTTAAGAGTATGGTCTCAAGATGCATCCATTTAGCTGTAAATGTCTCAACCTCATCCTTCTTTATGGCAGAGTAGTACTCCATTGTATAAAAAAAAATCACATCATCTTTATCCATTTGTTGGTTGATGGGTGTTTGGGCTATTTCCAAGATTTAGCTATTACAAACTGTGCCACTATAAATATGTGCATAGATCGTTGTGATAGGATGCTTTTAATTCTTTTGGGAAGATACCAATAAGGGGAATAACTGGGTCAAATGGAACCTCCAGGTTTAGTTTTTTGAGGAATCTCCACACTAATTTCCACAATGATTGTGCCAGTATACACTCCCACCAACAGTGGAGAAGGGTTCCTTTTTCCCCACAGCCGCACCAGCATTTGTTATTGGTTGATTTCTTGAAAACAGTCGTTCTTTCTGGAGTGAAATGGAATCTGAGCATTGTGTTAATTTGCATCTCTTGAATGACCAGTGATGCTCATCATTTTTCATGTATCTATTTGCTGTTTCTACTTCATCTGAGAAGTGTCTATTCATTCCAGATGCCCATTATCAGATTGGGTCTTTAAATTTGGAGGTCTTGATTTTCTTTGTGAGTTCTTTATAAATTCTAGATATTAGTCCTTTGTCTGATGAATAGCTGGCAAAAAAATTTTCCCACACAGTGGGTTGTCTTTTCACTCTGTTGGTTTTTCTTGCTCTACAAAGGCTTTTAATAAGATGAGAGCCCAGTTGTTGATTCTTTATGATAGTTCTTGTGCTATCAGGGTTTTGTTCATAAAATCTTTGCCTGTACCAATGTCATTGAGAGTTCTGCCTATTCTATCTTCCAACAGATTTAGTGTTTCTGTTTTAATTTATTTTTTTTCCGGTACCGAGATTGAACTCAGGAACTTGCACTTGCCAGGCAAGCACAGCGCCACTGAGCTAAATCCCTGGCCCTGTTTTTTTCTTTTCTTTTTTTTTTTTGGCACCAGGGATGGAACTTAGGTCCTTCTGCTTGCGAAGCAGGCGCTGGAACCACTGAGCTAAATCCCCGGCCCAGGCCCTGTTTTAATATTTAGATCTTTGATCCATTTGATTTTAGTTTATGCGTGGTGAAAGATATGGGTCTAGTTTTAATCTTCAGCAAGTGAAAAGCCAGTTTTTCCAGCACCATTTTTTTGCGGGGGGAGGGGGATGACTGGGGATTGAACTCCAGTCCTCGTGCTTGTGCAGCAAGCAGCAAAACGACTGAGTTAAATCCCCGGCCCTACAGCACCATTTTTAAAAGAGGCTGTCTTTCTTCCAGTGAAAGTGTTTGCCTTCTTTGTGAAAGAGAAGGTGGCTGAGTATGTCTGGAGCTGTTTCTGCATTTTCCAATCTGTTCCACTGATCTTCAGGTCTGTTTTTTTGCCAGTACCATGCTGTTTTTATCACAGTAGTTTTGTCATGTAATCTCAAGTCAAGGATTATGATACCCCCTGCCTTGCTTTTGTTGCCCAGAATTGCCTTTGTTATTCTAGGTCTCTTCTGGTTCCAAATGAATTTTAGGATTGTTTTTTCTAATTCTGTGATATGATACTGGAATTTTGATTGAGATTGCTTTAAATATGTATAACAATTTTGGAAGTATGGCCATTTTTACTATATTAGTTCTTCCTTGGGCCGGGGATTTAGCTCAGTGGTTTCACCGCCTGCTGTGTAAGCGCAAGGACCCGAGTTTGATCCCCAGTACCAAAAAAAACCCCAAAAAACAGTTCTTCCTACCCAGGATCAAGGGATATCTTTCCATTTTCTGATGTCCTCTTCAATATCCTTTTTCAGAGTACTGTAGTTTTCAATGTAGAAGTCTTTTTTTTGGCTCTGGGGATCTAACTCGGGTCCTTGTGCATGTGAGGCAGGCAGCAGAACCACTGAGCTAAATCCCCAACCCTTCAATGTAGAAGTCTTTTACTTCCTTCATTAGATTGATTTCCTAGGTATTTCATTTTTTTGGTTACTATTGTGAAAGGTATTGTTTCCCTAATTTCTCTCTCACTGATTTTGTTATTCATATACAGGAATGCTATTGATTTTTGAGTGTTGACTTTGTATCCAGCTACACTACTGAATTTGGTTCTTTTTTATTTTTTGAGATGTCACCAGGTTGTCAAATTGCCCAGACTGGGCATGTACTTGCAGTCCTCTTACTTCAGCCTCCCAAAGTGCTGGCATTACAGGTGTGCACCCATCATGCCCAGTGAAGTGTATTTTTTAAAAAAATAACTTTATTATCAAACACACATACAAACTTAAAACCATTCAAAGAAGAACAATGCAAGGGAAAAAAAACTACAATAATATTCAAATACAGTAGTACTCAACCAAAACAAAACTGAAAAGCACTTAAACATTTTTCCATATAACTTTAAAAAGCGTCTCAAGCACCAACAAGACACCAGAGGATGTGATTTGTTTCAGAAAGATCCCCAAAACCAACACTGAACAAATAGTGATCTGGAAAAAAAACCAGTTAGTGAGCAGACTCCACATAAGCCAAACTTCTCCCTGATTTAAATTTCGATGCAATCATATGACACACGATGGAAACACAATCCAAGAAATACGTTATTAGGCCATTTCATCTGTGTGTATCCTTAATTACGCTTTCAGTTTCTCACACTAGAGAAACTATTCGGTATTTACACATATGTGTCCTATTTATTTCACTTAAGAGGATGCGATATTTTAAGTAATATTTTAAGAAAATTTTTTGTTGTTAGGATGACAGATGTGTTTTTTAGTTCTATTTTGTCTTTCTGAAGCATTCCCTAGATATGCATGGAATTGGGCTGCATATGATCATTGAAAAGAGATATGATTTCCCTACAAATTAAGCAGTGTCTTATTTATTTTAGTTTTGCTTTCTTCTTTGTTTTTGTTTTTGGTACCGGAAATTGAACTTGGGAACTTGCACTTGGGAGGCAAGCGGCAGAACCACGGAACTAAATCCCTGGCCCTAGTTTTGCTTTCTTGAGACAGGCTCTTACTATGTAGTGCAGACTGGCTTTGAACTTGATATGTAGCCCAGGCTGGCCTTGAACACTCAGGGATCTTCCTACCTCAGCCTCCTGAGTGCTGCAGGTACAGATGTGTTCCACTGTACCCAGCTAAGCATACTGCCTTATTTATCTCAACAAAAAAAGTACCATCTGTCCATTTTTTGTTGAGCACTCTACCTTCATCCATAATTTTTATTGGGGTGTTCTGTTTTGAGGTTAAGAAATTAATAAATAGCAACTGTTTAATTTTCTAGTATCAGTGATGTTGTATACGTAATTAATATCATGATCAAAAACTATTTGATACATCTTTGTTCTTATATCATGGATGCTAATAGACTAACTTATTAAATCGATTATGAAATGATACAAGCCCAGGTTTAATAATTAAGAAAACTTAAATGTCTGCTTAATAGCAGTAAAAGCCTTTCTTCATAGGCAGTCATGCATGTAGGTAAATTGAAAGATCATCAGTAATCACTGCGTTTTATTCTTAAGTCCCACAAGTGCGTGTAACTTTTTTTTTGGTACCAGGGATCCAACTCGGAACCTTGCACTTGTGAGCCCAGGCGGTGGCACCACTGAGCTAAATCTTTGGCCCAAGTGCATGTAACTTCTGACATGTATGGGTTTCAACTCGACTGACTATGTCTGGCTAGTGCAGGTTCCACACTGCACTTATGCTCCCCTACACAGCTTTCCATTGTTGGCTACAAAGTCTGTGCTTGGACATCACGCACTTGAGTCATTAAAAATATTTCAGAATCACATGATATTAAGTTAGGATCATTATAGGGCCACATTACTACCTGTCCCATGCAACCCATGGGGCAAGGATTAGACAGGCCTAGTCTAGAGGATTCGTAATGGCTTCACTTAAACACTGGTGGAAACAGTTGAGGCTGTACTCAGCTGGCCCCTTTTTCATGTCTATAATGTAGTGTTAGCTCTACAGCAACGTATTTGGACTCAGCTTCAAACCATACAGGAAGTTGCCATCATTACTAGGTCTAGAACTGGCAGTGTTACTTCTTTACTCTGTTGGTTAAAGCAGTCGTAGCCCATCCTGTATTCAGCGGGAGAAAAAAATTAATACCATTTTTTTTGGCTAGGGGTCAAACTTAGGATCTTAGCCAGGTGTGGTGGTGCATGCCTATAATCTGAGGCAGGGGAATAGTCAAAAATTCAAGGTCAGCCTGACCCTGGTTCAAAAAACAAAAACAAAAAAACAACCCCAAACCTTAGTGTCTTGCACAAGGTAGACATGTGACTGCCACTGAGCTATGTATGCTCCATAGCCTCGTCCTACCTTTCAGTGAGAGAAGGAAAAAATCTGTACCCATCTTTAAGCTGCCACTGACATTCTCATGACAGGTCAGAGTATACTAATTACCTTTATACTTTGTAGTTTTACTTTGTAGTATTCTTTGTAGTATGCTTTTATAATAAACTTTGTAGTTATAAATTTTTTTTTTAAGACAGGGTCTCCCTATGTAGCCCAGGCTGGCCTCAAACTCACGGTGATCCTCCTGCTTTCACCTCCCAAGTGCTGGTGTTTCAGGCATTCGTCACCATGCCTGACTGTAGTTATAAATTTGATAATCATTTTATCTAAAAAGTTTGCAGCCAACTTGGCAAGATTTGTAAAATGTATTTTGTTTTAGTTATGTATTTATTTTGTTGGGTTTTTTTTGAAGGAGGGTCTTGCTGTGTAGTTCAGGCTGGCCTTGAACTCATTATGGAGTCTAGGCCGGCCTCTGAACACTCAGAGAATATCCTGCATTCCCTCCTTAGTGTTGGGATTATAGGGTCGTGCCACCATGCCATGCCTGGCATATAGAGTTGTAAAATTTATTATTTTTGTTTTTTGGTACCAGGGATTGAACTCAGGACCTTGTGCTTGCGAGGCATGCAGCGGCACCACTGATCTAAATCCCCAGCTAGAGTTGTAAAATTTAAAACCTGAAAAAAATACGAAGGCAGTTTTTGTTTTGTTTACTTTCTTTCTGTGGGTGTTTGTTTTGGGATAGGAGTCTTGCCAGTTCCCTAGGCTGACCAACTCCTGTGCTCAAGCATTCAGGGCCTTGTATATAGTAGGCAAGCACTGTACAACCACACTATGTCCCCAGCCTAATGTGGTTTGATACTTGTATACATTGTGTAAAGTTTATGAAACAATTGTTTTTTGGTTTTTTTTTTTTGGTACTGGGGAAAGAACTCAGGACCTTGCCCTTGCAAGGCAGGTGTGGTGCCACTGAGCTAAATACCTGGTCCTGTAAGAATTCTTTTTAGTGTGCTGGTTTAGGGAGAATTATGATCTTAAAAGTTTTGCTCCTCTACCCAAGATCTAAGCTGGGCATAATGGCGCACTCCTGTGATCCCAGCACTCAGGTGGCTGAGGCTGGAGGATCACTGTCAGTTGGAGGCCACCCTGGGCTATATAGTGAATTCAAGGCCAGCCTGAACCATGTAGCAAGACCCTATGTCAAAAAACTAGGGAGAAGGGCCAGAGATATAGCTCAGTGGCGCTGTGCCTGCCTCGCAAGCACAAGGTCCTAAGTTTGATCCCTGGTATTGGAAAAACAAAAACAAAAAACAACAGCAACATCAAAAAATAGGGTGAGGGCCCGGGATTTAGCTTAGTGGTTTCGCTGCCTGCTGTGCAAGTGCAAGGACCCGAGTTCGATACTGGGTACCAAAAATAAACCTAGGGTGAAAAAAGGATCACATGTAAACAGTGATCAAAAAATATGGTGAATATTTTATTTATTTTTGGATTTTGTTTTATTTTTTGTTTGTTTTGGTTTTTTTGGTACCGGGGATGAACTCGGGTCTTTGCGTTGTGCAGCAGGCAGTGAAACCACTGAGCTAAATTCCTGGCCCAAAGAACCTATCTCTTTTTTTTTTGGTACCAGGGATCGAACTCGGTTCCATATGCTTGCAAGCCAGGCGGCAGAACCACTGAGCTGAAATCCCCGGCCGTTTTATTTTATTTTATTTTTTTGGTACTTGGCACCGAACTCGGGTCCTTGCGCTTGTAAGGCAGGTGGCGGAACTGCTGAGCTAATTCTCCAGCCCTTGTTTGTTTGTTTAATTTAATTAATTAGTTTATTTTAAATGATTTCACATTGTAGCACAGGCTGGCCTTGAACTCACTATGTATCCCAGACTGGCCTCAAATTCTCACTCTTCCTGCCTTAGCCTCCCAAATGCTGGGAATTACAGGAAGGTGCCACCATGCCTAACTGAATTCTTTTTATTTAAATGGTTATTATTAATTTTATATACAGTTAATTTCCTCTTGTTTGTATTCCATATATATTTTTTTCTTTTGAGACAATGTCTAGATCAGTGATGGTGAGCCTTTAGAGACCAAGTGCCCATCCTGCAACCCAAATCCCACTTATTTATCTCGAAGTGCCAGCGCTGCCCCTGGGTGCACTGTTATCCAATACTCAACCTCTGGGGCGATGATGGGTGACTTGGCTCACATGCTGACAGAGAGGGGTCCTGTGCCCACTAGGGTACGCATGCCAGAGGTTTGCTACCACTGGTCTAGATAAGCATTTTAGGCTGGCCTTGAGCTCACTACTATGTACCCCAAGCTGGCCTCTAACTCATAGGTATCCTCCTGCCTCAGCCTCTTGACCTGGGATTAAAGAGGTGCGCCATGCCCAGGAATAGATTTTCTGGGTTTTTCAAATTTATTTTGTGATTCTTTCTCATTTCAGCTGTCTGCTACAAATGTAGCATGTTGGAGTTGTGGTTTGTTTTTTTTGTTGTTGTTGTTTGTTTGTTTGTTTGTTTTGGTACCGGGGATCGAACTTGAGACCTTGCACTTGCAAGGCAGGCACCGGAGCCACTGAGCTAAATCCCTGGCCCTAAGATGTTTTTTTTTTAACTCAAGTTGAATCAGCAGTTCTATCTATATGTTTTGCTGATGAGAATTTTATTTTTGCTAGGAGGGTCAGTAAACATTGACCTGTTTGTATTTCCAGTGGTGTTATAACATTCCAAAGCGAATGATTCTTGTTTGCATGTGTGATAGAATCCCTGTGGGGCTTCTGAATCATCAAAAATGAAATCTTTATGTGGCTTTATTACTTTTCAGTTCACTTTAATTATTTACAAACTGGAAAGGCTTGAAATATATTGTGATAGTTTAACAGAACACTTTAAATAGTAAATTGCTCTAGTAAGAGAGATACTTTGTTTTCTAGCTGCCCTCACATTTTGATTTTTGTTTTGTTTCATTTACTGTGATATGCTTTCCTTTACATTTATGTTGTTTGGTGTTATTAGTCCTCCTTGCTGTCTCTGGAACACAGTGCCTCACACCCATAACATAATTTAGGTCACAGTTTCAGGGGATTCAGTCCATGATCTGCTGGTTCCAAGGCAAAACAACACGGCAGGAGGGTGTAGCAGAGCAGAGCTGCTTAGTTCATGGCAGCCAGGGAGCAGAACAGGGGAACAGTGCCAGAGATGGAAGGGTCAGGGACCATGTATAATACCCAAAGTCACACCTCCTGACCCACCCAGTCATACCAAGAAGTGCGCTTTTTGTACTCTCCAGACAACTCTTAAGCCAATCAAATTGACACAGTGAAGCTTAATCACCATATTTGAGGTTCTCAGAATTAATTTTTTTGGGGGGGTTACTGGGGATTGAATTTGGGTCCTTGTGCTTGCAAGGCAGGTGGTAGAACCACTGAGCTAAATCCCCAGCCCTCTCAATTTATTTAATGTATAGTTTATCTCTCATTATTTTTTAAAAACATTCAACCATTATCACTTCAAATATTTATTTCTCATGTTTTTCTCTTTTCTCCCATCTGCTTGGCAGTGTTCAGTGTAAGACCGGGGGCCTTACCAAACCCTCCGAGGAGCTGACCGTAGTGAAGAACACCCGGGAGGGAACACACCGGACAAGTTGGAAAAGTAAAACAGACCTTTATTAGTCTGGCCAGACAGTACCCTCCAAGCAAACAAGCTTAGAGAGGCCCTGAGCTCAGGGGGTTGGAAGGTTTTATAGGGGCTGCAGGGGAGCTTAGCAAGCAGAACTACAGAAGTGGAATTTTTGCGGTTAGGGGACGGTGAGGGGAGTTTGCAGATGTTTTTTACTTATCCAACAGGACGTTCTTTACACAGAAACAATGGTACATTCCATGGTGTCTTAACAGATAAACAAGTACATTCCAGGAACTCTGTGTCCTTTAGTGAACCTGAAACCCACAGGGACAAGATGGAGGGTTTGTAACAAGATGGCACTACTTGTGTCAAGTCTCATCTGGGTCTTACATTCCCCACTGATTTATCTAGGCAAGTAATTTTATGCGCTGTTTTTTTTTTTTTAGTGGCACTGGGTAGTATCTAGCCTGTTGGTTTAAAACCATTAGGCGAACAGATCCCACCTGGGCTCTTACATAGGCCATAAGTTTATTAATAATGTATGGGCTGAAAGTCAAAGCTAGTAGCAAGATCAACAGGGGTCCAGCAAGGGCAGAAACAAGGGTAGTCAACCAGGGAGACCAGTTAAACAAGGACTGATACCACCCAGAATTTTCTTTTAATCTGTCATACTTTTTTTGTAAATGTTTGTTTACTGTAGCCAGGGTGTCTCGAATAACTCCCAATTTATTGGCATAATAACAGCACTATTTTCCTAAGGCTGCACACAGCCTGCCTTTTTTTATGAACAGGAGATCGAGACCTTGGCAGTTTTGGAGGACCATTTCTGCCAAGGAGTCCACTTGTTTTTCTAGATGGGATACTGATTTGGTGGTCAGGCCCAAGTCTATTTTTACTTGTTGGGTTAGGGCCTTAAAGTTGGTGTCCTGTACTGCCAATGTTGTTGCTCCTAGTGTTGCAGATCCTGCAGTCCCTCCTATAGCCAGTACTGGGATGAGCGCAGGATGACACTTTATTTTTATAGGGTGGACTTTTCTGGTCAAATATTTTCATCCCTGTTTTCCACCATATATAAATACCTGGGGCAAGATATGGACCAGCACACAAACCTTGGGCTCCCTTTGTAGGACAGCAACAGAGAGGCAAGGGATTATGCCTCCTGTGCATGTCCACCATGAGTTGTTTTTTGCCCTTAGGTACTTATCAGGTTCTGCAGAAGCTGCTTGGTAAAAGCAGGCACTATCTAAGTTAAGATGAGGTGACCTTAGGGTTTTTAATGCAGGACCCTCTTTCATGTATATCCCCTATTGACAATCTCGTCTGTTTTTAATCACACCCATCCTGGCTGGTTTCAGTGTAAGTTCCATTGATTGTTATTTCTATATAATATGGGGGCTCTGGGTTTAGACACATCCAACATTTATTAGTAACATTATTATTTGATCCATTTAACACCATAAACATAGCATCCAGCATTTTTAAGTATGGTTGGATTGGCAACTCGGGCAGTTACGGGCACCTTGTTGGGTAGGGTGTTACCCGGCAGGGTGAGTGCGTGTTTTTTTTCTCGGCGGCGAGGAAGTGGAATTTCCTTGGCACCTGTGGGGTTGGCCACTGTCTTTTTGGGGCTCAATATCTTATAAAGGTTTCCCACTGGTTGGGCCCGTGTCACTACTAGACTTCGCTGGATGATGATGTCTGTCATAGGGTCTTTTCCAGTGACATACAGCACTAGCGTCCATGTATTTCCCTCTTTCCAATCTTTGAAGGGGTTCTGTCATTGTTTTAGTCTAAATTCTACAGGCTCACAGTTTTCTGGGTTACATGTCGGGTTTGTAGACCAAGTTATAGCCAAAAAGGGATCATTGTTTACCCACGGGGCTATTGACTCACAGCCCCAGTAATAACAGTGATATCCTGGCCCCCCATCACAGTTGGGATCCTTTCCTATGAGGCATGTGTATAGGCCGATTGTTTGGAAATTTGGTCCTATAGTGTTCGGGCCCTTCCCACCAAAATAAACCTTGGGAAACCCTAGGGCCGACAGGTCTACCTGAAAAACGGGCTGTTGATCTGTTGTAACAGTGGCAATTAGGGCTCTGGTAAGTGAATTTTTAAGAGACCACATCCAGTTCTGGTGGGTATGGCTGGAGAGCACCAGCTGTTGAACATCTCTTTGTACCCGAGCCGACAGGACCAGGGTTTTTATAAGTCCCCACATTATCCATCTCAGTCCTTGATCAGTCTTATCTTTAAGGGGTCCTTTGCTTGTCGAACGACTCGCCATCCTGATGCTGGGGTTGGGGGTGGTGCCACCTTTAGATGATTGTGATGTATCTAGGCCGAATGTCCAGCTACCCTCATGGCTGAGGGAGTCACCAGGAGAATGGGAAACGGTCCCTTCCAACAGGGTTCCAGGGTTTTGGAGTCGAACCTGCAAATGAAAACCAAATCTCCCGGCTTATAGGGCAAGGGTTGTAGAGGTTTCTTGTTGGGGTCAGGCATGGTCTTTCTCAATCTGTCATGTAATTCTGACTGAAGCTGATGGACAGCCTTTAAAGACTTAAGGAGCTGGAGGTGGGAAAGCTTTTCCCCCAACTCCAAATCTATCATGGGGACGATCGGGGGAGATCACCCGTAAACGATCTGGAAGAGTGACAGATTAAAGGGCGGCTTAGGAGTGCACCTAGTGTGGAGAAGGGCAAAGGGGAGAAGCTCCACCCAATCTAATTTAGTCTCCAGGCATAATTTAGTTAGGACCTCTTTTAAAGTTTGATTTGCTCTCTCTACCTGTCCTGAACTCTGAGGCCTATAGGCACAATGTAAATTCCATTTTATCCCTAGAACTTTATCATTCAATTTAGATATTTTAGCCATGAAGGCTGGGCCAATGTCGGACCCCAGGGCTAGGGGCAAGCCAAAATGAGGAACTATTTCTGTCAAGAGCTTTTTGATGGTTACTTCAGCTGTCTCTCTCTTAGTGGGATATGCTTTTATCCATCTTGAAAAGGTATCCACAAAAACTAGTAAATATTTATACCCATACATGTCAGGCTTTATTTCAGTAAAGTCCAATTCCCAATGTTTTCCTGGAGTTAATCCTCTGTCGGACCCCGGGGGGTCCGGTCACCCGATTTGTATTTACCTTGAGGCAGGTGGGGCATTGTCTCACCATGTCCTGGGCCTTTTGGGCCAATCCCTCGCTGATGAAATGGGGTCGCAGGGCAGCCATCATCCTTTTCTCGCCGAGGTGGGTGGACTCATGTAGTTTGCGTAGCAGCGTGTCTGCTACAGTGGCTGGGAGCACCACCTTTCCATCATTAGTCGTCCACCACCCATGCTTACCTTGGGTCCAGCATTTCCTGTCCATTTTTGTTACTTCTTTATCTGTGTATTTAGGGTTTTTGGGGAGTACCGGTGTAGGAAGCAGAACGATTTGCTTCCCCACTGATCTTTGGGCAGCTTGTTTTGCTGCCTGATCAGCTGCATTATTACCAATCACCTCAGGGCTAGACCCCTTTTGATGTCCACGGCAGTGGATGATGGCAACTTTTCGGGGCAACCAGATGCCTTGTAGGAATGTCAATATCTCAGTCTTGTTTTTAATTTTCTTTCCTTCAGAGGTCAGCAGCCCTCGGTTCTGATAAATCTATCCGTGCACATGGGTGGTGGCAAAAGCATAATGGCTGTCAGTGAAAATATTTATCCTTTTGCCTTTTTCTAGTTCCAGAGCCTTAGTCAAAACAATCAGCTCAGCCCTCTGTGCTGATGTCCCTTGGGGTAGCCCCTGCTCCCATTCCACCTGTTGGTCCTGGTTGACCACTGCTGCCCCAGGATACCGCACTCCATCACGCACGAAACTGTACCCATCAGTGTAGAGCATTGCCTCTGCACAGGGGAGGGCCTGGTCTGTTAAGTCTGGATGCCCTCCCCTCAAGTTTTTAAGAGTCTCGAGGCAATCATGGATGGGCATCTGTTCGTCGGATTCCGGGAGTAGAGTAGCTGGGTTAAGGCTAACGGCATTGGCAAACTTAATGTGTGGCTGTTCTAACAAGAGTCCTTGATACTGTAACAGTCTGGCGTTAGACAGCCACTTGCTAGGTGAGCAATTTAACAAGGGCTCAATGGCATGGGGAGTGATCAAAGTCAAATCCTGTCCAAATGTCAGTTTGTCAGCCTCTCGGGTCAGAGCAGCTGCTGCTGCTACCATCCTCAGACAGATAGGCCACCCTCGGGCCACTGGGTCTAGCTTTTTCGAGAGGTATCCCACTGGCCGCTTCCACAGTCCCAAAAGCTGAGTAATCACTCCCTTGGCTACCCCATTTTTCTCCACTACATACAGAGTGAAGGGCTTGTTTAAGTCTAGCAGTGCCAGGGCAGGTGCTGATGTAAGCACAGTCTTAAGCAATTGAAATGCCTGCTGGCATGCCTCAGTCCATTTGAGGGGCGTATTTCCCCCCGTGGTGGCTTTGTGCAGGGGTTTGGCAATCTCAGCAAAGCCAGGGATCCAAATTCTGCAATACCCAACCGCCCCTAAGAATTCCCGCACCTGTTTCTTTGAGCTCGGCTCCGGAATCTGGAGAATTGCTGATGCCCTTGATTCTGCCAGCCTCCTCTTTCCCTTTTCAAGAATATAGCCCAAGTAGGTTACCTTGGTCTGGCAGAGCTGAGCTTTCTTCCAGGACACCCGATATCCCAGGTCTTGGAGGGCTTCCAGGAGGCCCTCGGTGGCCACAAGACATTCTTCATTGGTCGAAGTTGCCACCAGGAGGTCATCTACATACTGAAGAATAGTTGCTTGGGGAAAAACTCTCCTTACCTCTCATAGATCTTTGCTGAGAGCTTCTCCAAACAGAGTGGGGGAGTTCTTGAATCCCTGTGGCAACCGGGTCCATGTCAGTTGTCCGGTAGTCCCGGTGTCTGGGTCAGTCCATTTGAAGGCAAAGAGGGGCTGGCTCACTAGTGCTAGGGGCAGGCTGAAAAATGTATCTTTGAGGTCTAATACCTAGTACAATACATGAGCAGGAGGGATGAGACTCAATAGAGTATAGGGGTTTGGTACCGTTGGGTGGATGGTCTCCACCCGGCTGTTTACCTCCTACAAATCCTGTACCGGTCTGAAGTCTGAGGTGCCAGCCTTCCTCACAGGAAGCAGGGGTGTATTTCAGGCTGATTGGCAAGGGACCAAGATGCCGACTTCCTGGAGTCGGTGGATGTGCTTAGAGATCCCCACCTTGGCCTCCAGCCGGAGGGGGTATTGTTGCACATGGACGGGGGTAGCAGAGGCCAACAATTGGACCACCACCAGGGCATGGTGTTTGGCCAGCCCAGGTGGATTGGCTTCAGCCTATACCCTGGGAAACTTTTTCTGAAGGTAGTCCCATTTTTGTTTGGGGGGCTCTGCGCCCTCCTTTAGCAATCTAAATTTATCTTCTAGGGGAACCGTTACCATAATGCCAGAGGGTGGCTTGAGTTCAAAAGTCCCTCCTTCAGGCTCAAAGGAAATAACAGCCCCCAATTTTCATAGCAAATCTCTTCCCAGCAGTGGGTGTGGGCACTCAGGGATAACTAAGAAGGAATGGGTGACGGTGCCTTTTCCTAGATTTACAGTTTGTTTAGTGGTCCAAGGGTAGGAGGCCGACTTTCCTGTGGCTCCAGTAATGGAGGTTTTTAAGGAAGTGAGGGATCCAAGGGGAGTCTTTAGGACAGAATGGGCCGCACCAGTGTCCACAAGGAACTGGACATCTGTTCCCCCTATTTCCAAAGTCACCATAGGCTCACTAGGGTTAAGCGGCCATGAGCCTTGACCACGTCAATCTTTTTTATCTGCTAAGAGGATTCCACCTTTTTCCTTTTGGGCCTCCTTTTTTCTTTTTTTTTTTTTTTAGCTTTTCACAATCCCTTTTAAAATGGCCCTTTTCTTTGTAATAGGCACACTGATCTTTTTCTAATGAGGGTCAGATCTTTCCCTTGTTCCCTCCTTTGTTTTCAGGTCTTTCTTTTTGGACAAATCCTCCATCAGCCAAGGTGGCTATGGTCGCTTTTTCCAGTCTCTTGGCCATTTTCTCTTCCGGGGGATTCCTGTTGTTAAACGCCTTCATGGCTACACTCATCAACTTTTCTCTGTTCTCTCCCTCAAATCCTTCTAGCCTTTGCAGCTTCTTTTTAATGTCTGGGGCCGACTGGGTAGCAAATGCCAAATTTATTGCCTGCGGATTTGCAGGACCGTCTGGATCGATGGGAGTATACATACGGTATGCTTCCAACAGACACTCCAAAAAGGCAGAAGGGGATTGATTCCTCTGATCCTTGAAGGACCTCGCTTACCTTGCTCAAATTGGTAGGCTTCCAAGCAGCTCCCCTCAGGCCAGCCAGGAGATGCTGACGATAGTTCTGGACAGCCTCTCTCCTACCCAAGGAATTAACTTGCCAGCGGGGTCGGGTGGATGGGAGTTATGCCTCAATACAGGCCAGCTGCTGCTCATCTAGGGGGCCCTCTGTTCCATCTAGTACCGACCTTACAGCTTGTCCCCAGATTCTTTCCCTCTCCTCTGAGGTAAAAAGGGCCTGGAGGAGTTGTTGGCAATCATCCCAAGTAGGATCATGGGTATGAAAGATAGACTCCAGGAGAGAGATTAGAGCTTGGGGTTTCTCTGAAAAAGGAGGATTCTGGTGTTTCCAGTTGTATAAGTCACTGGTAGTGAAAGGGATATAAATATAGTAACATTGCTCAGTCTCCCGAAGGGGCAAGAGAGGAGCCTACTAACTAGTTTCCCCACGGGGACCTTGCTAGGTCCATACACAGCCCCAGCTTGCGTGTGTGGGGAAGAAGTCACTGAGTCCAGGGACTGGGGCCCCTCAGGGAGAGGAGGATAGAGAAGGGTAGGGGCCAAAGGTTGAACAGATGGAGGAAGGAAAGGATTTCAGGGTCTAGAGCATGATCTATCTGAGGAGGTGGAGGATTCCACATAGGGCGGAGGCCCTCCCAAGGGGTCTAGGGGGTCAGGTTCCTGCGAGAGTACCTGCTTGGGAGTCTGGGTCTTAAGTCCCCGGGGTCCTTCCGGGGCAGCGACTAAAATGCGAGTGTCTGTTCGAAGAGAGCAGTGCTGCAGCCAAGCTGGGGGTTCCTCACAAGCCTGAACCCAGATGTCTATGTAGGGAAATTGGTCTGGATGGCCAGGGCGACCGGTGACTTTGTCCCACAGCTTCCGGCAAATACTGGGGTCAGAAGTCCCTTCGGCTGGCCATCCCACCTCAAAAGCTGGCCATTCCAGTTTGGCACAGGGAGCAGAGTTTCCTGCAAGAAAATTTTGCTCCGTATTCATTTTCTTGTTCTGGAGAAAAAGCCAATTTAAAATTAGTAAGAAAACAGTCAAGCAGAGTGGACCTGGTGGAACAGGATCCTCCCATCACTCTGCTCCTGATGAGGATTAAAAGAATATAAAATCAGACACACAACAGACACAACACTAACACATAAAAGATGAGACAAACTGGCGCCACGACAAAATGAAACTAAATCTTCCCTTGTTCCTCATCAGGAGCCTCGGGGTCAGGGGAGGCTTCCCGGCTCATCGGCCACCTCACTCCTGACTTAACAAATGGTTGCAACCGGCTGAAAACTTACCTCCAGAGGTTTTCTGAGGTCTATGTCCGAGGGTCTCCTGCTGGATCCCGACACGGAGTATCGGCCGAACCATGGGTTCCCACGCGGGGATCTCGCTGGGGCCTCCAAAATGTAAGACTGAGGGCCTTACCAAACGCTCTGAGGAGCTGACTGTAGTGAAGAACACCTGGGAGGGAACACACCGGACAAGTTGGAAAAGTAAAACAGACCTTTATTAGTCTGGCCAGATGGCACCCTCCAAGCAAACAAGCTTAGAGAGGCCCTGAGCTCAGGGGGTTGGAAGGTTTTATAGGGGCTGCAGGGGAGCTTAGCAAGCAGAACTACAGAAGTGGAATTTTTGCAGTTAGGGGACGGTGAGGGGAGTTTGCAGATGTTTTTTACTTATCTAACAGGACGTTCTTTACACAGAAACAATGGTACATTCCATGGTGTCTTAACAGATAAACAAGTACATTCCAGGAACTCTGTGTCCTTTAGTGACCCTGAAACCCACAGGGACAAGATGGAGGGTTTGTAACAAGATGGCACTGCTTGTGTTAAAGTCTCATCTGGGTCTTACATTCAGTAGTTTGATAGTTTCATATTCTCTGTCCAAATTCCCATTGTCAGTGCACATTGTCCACATTTTCCATTATACCTTTCAGCATACTAGTCATAAATGGTTTTGGGGTTGTTTGTTTTTTCTTTTTTTGGTACTGGGAATTGAATTCTAGCCTTATGCATGCACTCACTCTACCACTGAGCTATTTTAAATCCCTTTCACATAGCTCTAGCTGATACGGAAAAGTTTTAGATAACTTAATAGATTGAATATTAAGGTAGTTGTAGAAGCAAAATAAGTAATGTGTTCTTTTAAGATTTGCTCTTCCTGTAACTCCTTGTTTAAGGTGAAGATTATCTGACTCTAACCAGTAACTTCATTAACCTAACAAAGTTACCATGCCAGGGTGAATTTACAATGTATATGGCCTATCTTGTGTCTGTGACTTGTAAATAGGAACTAGAATTGTATTTACATATCAAAGACCACTAGGGATGAGATAATGGCTAAAAAGGATATAAAAAAGGAAATGCTGAACAAAGGGGGTGCGGATATTGACCAGACTGGTTTCTGGCATTCCTGTCCGCTTGGAGAAGAAATTTTATTATTTTATCCGAATTCTGTGTCTCTGTGTATTTCTTTCTGAGATTTCCACAACATAACAGGTCACCTCTGGCTCTGGCTCTTGTTTACTTTTTTTTTTTTTTTTTTTGGTACCGGGGATTGAACAGGGATCGAACTTGGGTCCTTCTGCTTGCGAGGCAGGCGGTGGAACCACTGAGCTAAATCCCCAGCCCTGTTTACTTATTTCTTGACAATAGATTCCTCCCTTCGCTTTGCTTTTGATTGAATGTTGGACATTATGTATAAAATAATAGACTCTGGAATAAATTATATTTATGCCTAGAAATAAACATATCTCTTTTATTAGGCTATTTGAGGAACTGAATCAATTTTAATCTGGTTGAGTGGAGTTTACTATATTTGCTTAATCATTGTGTGTGTATATGTACCCATCAAACTATCCTTTTAAAAAAAGTATTTCAAAGTAGCAGTTATTTGTATACTTCATCCCTAACCACATCACAAATATCATTGTTTAAGAGTTCAATATTATATTACAGTTTCCTGGAAGGAAAAGTAAAACATATATAATGAAATGCTGATATCATAATTTTATTATTTTATGTGTTTTAACATACTCTTGTGAGCTCATATTCTTTTTAGTTCTTGAGAAGGTCTTGCTATTGGTTCAGGCTAGCCTTAAACTCATTATGTAGCCCATGCTGTGGCCTTGAACTTCTGGCGATCCTCATGCCTCAGCCTCCCAAGTGCTCGGATTACAGGCATGTACTACTTCACCCGGCTCCTCTTTTTTATTATTTATTTATTTTGGCACCGGGGATCAAACTCGGGACCTTGCACTTGCACTGCAGCTGGCAGCACCACTGAGCTAAATCCTTGGCCCAACCTCTTTTATTTTTAATTGGGCCATGTACATAGCACATCTTAATTCCTTTTTTTTTTTTTTTTGGTACCAGGGATTGAACTTGGGACCTTGCGCTTGCGAGGCAGGCGGTAGAACCACTGAGCTAAATCCCTGGCCCTTTATTCCTTTTTTAAAATCACTTGCCCTTCCTCCCCCCTCACTCCATTTCTTGGTCCCCTTCCTTTTTGCAAAAGGTCTGTCTCTGTGTTTTCTATTATTTTTTATTTTCTTTATAATCCATTTATATTTTGGGTTTCTAATATAAGAGAAATAGTGCAATATTTAAGCTTGTGTGTCTGATTTATTTCACTTAACATTACAGCCTTAAGGTGCATCCATTTTTGTACAGGTACCTCAAGTTTATTCTTCATTATAGCAGAGTGGTACTCCCTTGTATATAAATACCATGTTTTCTTTATCCATTCATCTGTTGATGGATAAGTAGGTCACTTTCAAGATTTAGTTACCAAGGCCGGGGATTTAGCTCAGTGGTTTCACCACCTGCTGCGCAAGTGCAAGGACCTGAGTTCAATCCCCGGTACCAAAAAAAAAAAACAAACCAAAAATATTTAGTTACCGAGGCCGGGGATTTAGCTCAGTGGTTTCACCACCTGCTGCGCAAGTGCAAGGACCTGAGTTCGATCCCCGGTACCAAAAAAAAAAAACAAACCAAAAATATTTAGTTACCATGGCTGGGGATTTAGCTCAGTGGCACTGTGCCTGCCTCACAAGTGCAAGGTCCTGAGTTTGACCCTCGGTATGGGGAGTTGGGGGGGAGATTTAGTAATTATGAGTTCTATTGCTATAATCATGGGTGTGGATATATCACTGTAATATGATGTCTTTAACTCTTTGGCAAGATAACCTAGAAGTGGAATAGTAGGTTTGAATGTAGTTTCTATTTTTAGTTTTTTTGAGGAATCTCCATAGTGGTTGTGCTAGTTTATATTCCCACCAACAATGTTAAAGGGTTCCTTTCTCCAGACTCACCAGCATTTGTTATTATTTAATTTTTTTGTGTGTGTGTGAGTCAGGGTCTTGAGTCCAGGCTGGCCTTGAACTCACAGGCTGGCCTGCCTGGTTATTATTTGATTTCTTGATGATACCCATTCTTTTCAGGGTAATATGGAATCTCAGTGTTGTTTCAATTTGTATTGCTCGACTGGCCGAGATGTTGAACATTTTTTCATGTATTTATTGGCCATTCATACTTCTTTTTCTGAGTAGTGTCTATTCATTTACATCCCATTTTTTATTGGGTCTTTTATGCGGGGGGCTAATTTTTTGAATTCTTAATATAGTCTAGACATTCATTAGTCTTCTGTCAGAGAAAAGCTGATAAAAAAAATTTTTTTTTTTTGGTACTGGGGATCGAACTCCTGTCCTTGAGCTTGCGAGCGAGGCGTTGGTACCACTGAGCTAAATCCCCGGCCCAGTAAAAAAAAATATTTTTTGCATTCTGTAGATTATCCTTCACAGGAGCTCATATTCTTGTTTTTTTGGGTTTTTTTGGTACAGGGCAGGAACTTGGTACCTTACGCTTTTGAGGCAGGCGGTAGAACCACTGAGCTAGATCCCCAGCCAGGAGCTCATATTCTTAGCAAGATGTAGAACATGGCTTAAAGATGTATAGCAGCTCAGTGGTAGAGCACTTTTCTTGGATATGCAAGTCCCTGGATTCAATTCTCAGTTCCACTCCCCCCAAAAAAGAGAGAAAGAGGGAAAGAGAGAGAGAACATTACCCATCATCCAGCAAGTTCCTTCAGGCCTCTTTTAAGACAGTTCCTGCCTTCATATTACCCCCATGTGGACAACCATTCTTCTAATTTTTTTTAATGACTGGATTAGTTTTGCTTAAACTTCATGTAAATAAAATCTACAATATGTATATACTCTTCTTTTGATTGTTGTTGTTTTATATTTGTTTTTTTGAGACAGAGTCTTGCTATGATAGTTTAGATTGGCCTTGCGCTAACAGTGTGGCCCAGGCTGGCCTCAAACTCATGATGATCTTCCTGCCTCAGCCACTTGAATAGTGGGATTACAGACCCAGCTGTGTATACTCTTGTACAAGAGTTTTTTCACATTTGTGAAATGCATCCATGTTCCTGCATGTATCATTAGACTGTATCTATTTATGGCAAAATGTTCCATTGATTTGGTAACGAATGTACCCGGTTTTTGTTGTTTTTTTTTTGGCTACCAGGGATCCAACTCAGGACCTTGCACTGGCAAAGCAGGTGGCAGCACCACTGATCTAAATCCCTAGCCCTATACCTGTTTGTTTTTCCCCCCTTGTTGAAGTTGTTCGACTCTGCGGTTTACGCTTTTCTGAATAAGGGTAATACAAACATTCCTGTACAAGTTTTCTGTTGGACATATGCTTTGATTTATCTTGGATAAAAACACAGAGCAATTACTGGGTCATAAAATATATTTAATTTTATAAGCAATTGCCATTCTTCTCAAAGTAGTTTTTCTATTTTTCTTTCCTGCATACAGTGTACAGGAATATTATATTTTCAAGGAATTTGTTCATTTCTTCTCTGTTGTCAAATTCACATAAAGTTGACGATATTGGTAATGTTTCCTTATAATGTCTGTAGCAGGTGTGTCTGATCTGTAGCTCATGCTGCATGTGGCCCTGTATAGTTAGTCATGCAACCCCACAAAATTGTAAACTTAACATTATTATAATTTTGGGTGATATTTTTCATGACTCATTGGGAGATGCTCAAGCACAGACTGTGTAGGCGACAAAGGAATGTCTTGTGCACAGCAGGAGGTGGAATGCAGTGTTGACTTCGCCCCCACACTCCACATGCAGTCAAATCAAAACCCACATATATCAGATATTACATGCATTTGTGTGACTTTGCAAGTAGCACACACCAATTACCAGTAATAGTATTTTAGCCTACCTCCACTGTGTCTGAAGACGTGTTTATTTTCATTAAACAGTCATGTAAGTTCCCTTAATTATTAAATTAGAGCTAGCTGTGTTATTTCATAAAATTTAATTGCTCAAAAATAAAGGAAGTTTGGCGGTGCCTGCCTCCCAAGCGCAAGGTCCTGAGTTCAATCCCTGGTACCCCCCCAAAAAAAGGAAGTTTTGTTACTTATATACATTAACTACTGTATATTATATATTTTACTTGTGGCCCAAGACAACCTTTTTTACTCAGTGCAAACCAGGTGTATCAGTCAATATTTATTAGAGAAATAAATATAACACAAGATATATAAGAATTTATAAAATTGGCTTACAGTGGCCACCCACAGAGTTGGATGAGGGAGAGTTCATAGGGTCTGGAGCCACACTGGAGACTGAAGGATTTATTCGAAGGTCTGGAGTTCAAAAGACCATATCAGGAGGCCAGTAAGTCTTTGATGGAAGACTGAAGAGTCTATGTCAGAAGAAAGGCTGAAGGATCCAAGCCGGAAGAGGAAGAGTCTGCACTGCAAGACAGGAGATGAGTCCAAGGTGAAGAAGGGAGCTCCTCCAAAGGAACAGAAGCAGTAGCATCCTTCCTCATTTCCCCTTTATTACAACATCCAGGCAACTGAGCTGCCCTTGGGTAGATCTCTCACACCCTAGGGCATGGAATTGCTGAGTAGATTTAGCTAAGCTTCTTTTAAACAAACTCTCAAGTTGACACAGTCACTCAACCATCACACCAGGCAAGCCCTGTATACACCCCTGGTCTGTATAGTCTGTAGTGATAATTCCCCTCTTGCATTCCTTATTGTCTTTCTTTTTAATGTTTAACACGGGGGCTCTAACTTTTGGTTTTAAGTTTTTCTGTTGCTTGTTTTCTATTTCATTATTTTCTGTTCTTTATTATTTCTTTCCAAATACTACTTAAGAGTTTTCTAACAGGGTTTTTCTACCTTACCACTGTTGACATTTTAGACCAGATAATTCTTTGGAGAGATGCCTTATCGTCACTGGCTAATAATAGCAGCCCTCTATCCCCTAGTTGTAGCAACTAAAAGTGTTTCCAGACATTGTCAAATGTCTCCAAATGGGCAAAAATCTCCCCTGGGTAGAGAATCACTGCACTGACATAGCTTTTTTTTCTTTTTGTAGTTTATTTTTTATTATTACATGTTTGCAGTACTCAATGATTACCTTTATTGTGGGAAGTTGGTAACACATTTTAATTCTTTTTTTTTTTTGTACCGGGGATCGCACTCGGGACCTTGCGCTTGCAAGGCAGGCGCAGGAAGCACTGAACTAAATCCCTGGCCCCCATTCCCTACTTTTTTTGATCCTACCCATCCCATCCCTCCCTGCTCCTTCCAACTCTTGGTCCCTTCCCATTTGCAAAAGCTCTAGCTCCTTTTTCTTTTCAGTATTGGGGATTGAGCTTTGCACTGAGCTACATGCCCAACGTTTTTTATTTTAAGACAAGTTCTTTTGTTTTTGGTTCTGGGGATTGAACTCAGGACCTTGCGCTTGCAAAGCAGGTGCCGGAACCACTGAGCTAAATCCCCAGCCCTCTAGCTCCTTTTACATCCCCTTTCCCTCCCCGACTTCCCTCCTCCATCTCTTCTTTCCCCTTCCATTTGAAAAAGAGCTCCCTACTTTTTTTTTTTGTACTGGGGATCAAACTCAGGACCTTGCACTTGTGAGGCAAGCGCCATAACCACTGAGCTAAATCCTCGGCCCTCCCTACTTTTTAAAGCTGCATATTTGTTTCCCTTTTTTTGGTACAAGGAATCGAACTCAGGACCTTGCGCTTGTGAGGCAGGCATGGCACGACTGAGCTAAATCCCCGACTCCCTGTTTCTTTTTTTTGGTTTTTTTGTGGGGTTTTTTTGATACCAGGGGTCAAACTCAGGACCTTGCACTTGCAAGGCAGGCGCTGGAACCACTGAGCTAAATCCCCGGCCCTCTCCTGTTTCTTTTGAAATACTATTTTTAGTGTATTTTCATTACCGTTTAGTTAGAAACATTTTTCATTTTGTGATTTCTTCTCTGACTTATGGGTTATCGAGAAACATGATGTAAATTCCAAATACTTGGAATATTTGTAAATACTTGACTAATGACCTGTAATTTAATTCTACTGTGGCCAGAAAACATACTCTGTTGAGGTTCCTATCTTGTGAATCTATTAACATTTGGTGGTTTTTTTGTCCCAGCCCATGTTGTCTTGTGAAACACACCCTTTACAACTGAAGAGAGTATGTATTTTGCTGTTTTTGGATGTAGTGTTCTATTAAGTTAGTGTCATTTAGGTCAAGAGACTGAGATTGTTATCTTTACTTTTTTTTTTTTTTAATTTCTTTTCCTGAGAAGGAGTGATAAAGCATCAAACTGTGATTGTGAAATTGTCTGTTTCTCCCTTTAATTCTGTGAATTTTTGTTTCATTTTGAAACTCTTATTAGGCACATACACACAGTGTGATTGTTAGACCTTCTCTATAAATTGACCCTTGTAGCATGATGAAATGTTCCTGATGATCTAAACTGCACCCTTTTTATGGTTTCCATTGTAAGTTTTTCCACACTTCTAACCTATGCGTGTCTTTAAAATATATTGAGCACATATTTGGGTCATGCTTTCCTTCCTATTTTTAATATGTTATTCATTTTGCCAATCTGCCTTAAAATTTGAGTATATAATTCACTTTCACAATATTATTTGGTTAGCTATATACCTATTATTTTGTTTTTGTTTTTGGTAGCAGGGATTGAACTTGGGTCCTTACCCTTGTGCAACAGGCGGCGAAACCACTGAGCTAAATCCCCAGCCCCTAAAACTCTGTTTTAATTGTCTGTTGGCTTTGTAGGTATATCTCTTTACCTTGTGTTTATCTGTATTCATCTCTTTTGTTTTTTATTTGTACTGGGGATCAAACTCAGGACCTTGCGCTAGCCAGGCAGGCGCGGTACCACTGAGCTAAATCCCCGGCCCTGTCCTCGTCTGTTTTGCACTAGGGGTTACAATACATATCCTTAACTTAAGACTATAAAAATAAAGTCTTAGGCTTATTTTTGTATGACTTTATGTAAAAGGTAATAAACTTCTAACAGTATGAGTTGTTATCCCCACCCCTGACATTTATGCTATATATATATTTTTGTTCTGTTTTGCTTTTTTTGGGGGGGGTACAGGGGATTGAACTCAGGACCTTGTGCTTGTGAACCAGGCGCAGTGCCACTGAGCTAAATCCCTGGCTATGCTATATTTTTCTATGAATTGTACAAATTATAAATCCCATATTCATTCATTCATTCGAGACAGAATCTCACTTTGTAGTTCACTGAACTCACTATGTAGCCCAGACTAGCCTCGAACTCATGGCAGTTCTCCTGCCTCAGCCACCTGAGTGTTGGGACTACAGGTGTGTGCCACCACACCTGGCAAATCCCACATTTAAATAGTAATGTGTGTTTTAAATAAGTTTCTGGAGAAAAGTTTTACATGTTTATACATATATTACCTTTTCTATAGTGCTTTTTTTTTTTTTGGTACCCAGGATCGAACTTGGGACCTTGCGCTTGCAAGACAGGTGGCAGCACCACTGAGCTAAATCCCTGGCCCTCTTTAATGCTTTTTTGAGACAGGGTCTCACTTTGTAGTTCAGGCTGGCCTTGAATCCAGAGTTCAGGCAGCATTCCTCCTTGCCACAGCCTCCCGAGTGCTGGAGTTGCAGATGTACACCACTGCACATAGCATTTCTTATGTTTTTCATCCCTTTCCAAATATCATATATTCCACCTGATAATAATATTCCTTCAGCCTGTAGAACTTCCTTTTAGCATTTTTTAAATGAGTACATAAAATTCTAAATTGACAGTTTTCCTGCTGAAATCAGTAGTTTCCCCGCTACATGTATTATTTTGTACTTTATAGATGTGTTAAATTTTAAGAAACTTCACTGATTTTTTTACTACTAGTGATTTGAGAAACAGTACCTAGACCATATGTTGAGTTCCAAACATAGTCACTCTTGCCCTTATTTCATAGCAGGATCCAGTAATTGGGATCATCCAACTCAGCTGTTATAATAAAATCCTTCTCCAGCTATAGCTAAAGTGCCATGAACAACCCAAAATGATTGAGTGACAATCTCGGTTTCAGTTTGTAAAACCATTTTTCCTTCTACCATTGTGTCCTATGAAAACTAAAACCTGTAATCCATCTAAAAGACACAAACCTTTTAGCACATACAGAAATTAACTCAGAATGAGCTGTAGATATAAGTGTAAAACCTAAAACTATAGAACTTCTAGAAAACATAGAAAAATTTTTGCAGACTTTGACTAGGCAAAGATTTCTTAGGACACAAAGCACAAACCATAAAAGAATAAAACTGGATAAATTAGATTTCATTAACTAAAACTTTTAAATCCTTCTGCATTAAAACTTAAAAGAAAAAATCACAGACTAGAAGAAAATACCTGTGAAACCTATCTGATAAAAGGTTGATATCCAGTATATATGAAGAACTCAAAATTCATGGGAGGAAAATGGCAATCATTTAAAAAAAGCTGAGCACAAATATTTATAATGACTTCAATCAATCATAATTGTCAAAAGCCACAAACAGTTCTAGGTTGGGTCAACAAATCTTGAAGGTTTGTAAAATATTTAAATCATACAAAATATGTTCTTTGAACATAAACTTTCCAATACTAATTAAAAGGAAAAATTAATACTATATGAAACAACATGAATGGTTCTCAGATATGTTATTCTAAGTGAATGTAACTAAATCCAATGCCCAGCTGCAGTTACCCTCCACACAGACAGTTCTGCATAAATCTGTGTATGTGACAGTCTATAAAAGGCAAAATCATAAGGACAGAAAACATACCATAGGTCACCAAGGGCTAAGGAAGCAATTGAGGATTGACTTCAAAGGGGGGGGGTACAAAGGAACTTGAAGGTGGATCAGCTAACTCATTATTGAACTGTCCGTTTTCTTAATATTGTTTTACTTGACGTTTCTTTTACCACTGGTGACGTTTAGTCCTGCTTTAGTGATTGGATCTCATTCATGAGATGCCTAGCAAGAAGTCATTTGTCCATTTTTCAATTGAATTTTCTTTTTAAGTACTTTATATATTAGACTGATTCTTTGTGAGTTACGTTTGTTATAAATATCTGCTTCCATTCTGTGGCATGTCTTTTTAAAACTTTTGAGTACAATATATCTTTTGATGAGCACATTAAATTTTTTTTTTTGGTACCAGGGATCAAACTCAGGACCTTGGGCTTGCGAGGCAGGCAGCGGACCCACTGAGCTAAATCCCTGGCCTGACCACATTTAATTTTAATCTTGTATAAAGAGCCAGTCTTTATAGTTAGCATTTTTTGCACCTTGATTTTTTTGTTTGTTTGTTTTGTTTTTGTGTTTTGAGACAGAGTCTCACTTTGTAGTTTAGGCTAGTAACAAACTCACTATGTAGCCCAGGCAGGCCTTAAACTTGCTGCCTCCCGAGTGCTGGGATCACAGGCATGCACCACCATGCCTGGCTTACACCTTGATTTAAGATATCCTTCTTTTATGAAGATAATCTACTTTATTATCTTCGTAACATTTCTTAGATTTGCCTCTTAAATTTCAATTTTTATTCCATTGCAAAATAAAATTTTTGTAGGTTTTTAAGTGATCTGTCTTAACCATTTTTAGTGTCGTCGTCCTGCAGGGTGTGGGGCAGGGCACCTTTGAGACAGGATCTCACTGTAGTTTAGGCTGGCCTCGAACGCAAAGTGATTCTCCTGCCTCAGGCTCCTGAGTGCTGGGACTACAGGTGCATGCCACCACACTCAGCTTCCTTATAGTTTTTTGAGACAGGGTCTCAGCTGTGTAGGTCAGGCTGGCCTAGAAATCACTATATAGCCCAGGCTGTCTTTAAACTCAAGTGATCCTCCAGCCTCAGCCTCTTGAGTGCTGGGATTACAGGAGTGTGCCACCACGCCCAGCTTTAGTTACTGTTTTAACTAGACTAAACATATAACTGTTTTCTGTTTTGTTTCCTTTTTTCCTCAAGACCTTGTGCTTGCCAGGTAGGTGCCAATGCCACTGAGCTATATCCCCGCCCCAAAAGATAACTGTTAACAAAACATAAAAATTCTTTTCCTGACAAAAATTAGAAGAAATAAGTATTTCTGGTTTAATTTTCAAAGTGGCTTTAAAATACTATAGAACACTATAAATTTGAGTTCATTTCCATATCATTAACATTTCTATATTTAACTAATGATGCAATGATAAAAATGTTCTATTGAAACCAGTAAAGAATAACGATACATATCCCCATTTGATTATCACTTCACTTGCAATTGCCTTTTTAAAAGAGAAGTCTTAGTTATTGAAACTTTTATTTCAGTTGTTGACATGTGTATCTTTGTCCCAGATCATGTGGTAAATGTATTTTGTTCAAATTTTAACCTTTTATTTTTATATAATTACGGATTTTTTAAAATATTGCAAGAATAGGGCAGAGGTTCTGCATTCTCCAAATGTTAACTTTTCTCACATTGACTTTTTTCTCCTCTGCTCCTCACCTCTTCCTCCACACTCTATAAATGAATACAAAGTGATTTATTTTAAAATTCCATTCTCTTGGGCCAAGGATTTAGCTCAGTGGTGCTGCCTCCTGTCTCATAAGCACAAGGTCCAGAGTTCGATCCCTGGCACCAAAAAAAAAAATTCCATTCTCTTAAAATGCTATTCCTTTTGTCTATATTTAAGCTCCTAAGTGACAATGATTTAGTCGTCCTCACCTGGTCATTCATCCAATACTTGTCTATATTTCAGGTCGTTCTGACATCCAACTGAATAACAAATCTCTCTTAACATGTTAATGTATAACTAAGATACAATTTTAAAAGGCACTATCAGGGATATTTGTATGTTAAACGTAGATTCCCTTTTTTTTGGTACTGGGGATCGAACTCAGGACCTTGTGCTTGCAAGGCAGGCAGCGAAACCACTGAGCTAAATCCCTAGCCCTTTAAAAGTAGATTCTCAATAACCAGTGTCTGCATTTCCAACCTAAGATGTTTTACCTTTATCAGCAGAATGGCATAGAGGAAGGTGGTACAATCAGCAGAGGAACTAATGCTTTGCAGTGCACCCTTGAGTTACGACCAGCCTGGCATACGAACAACTTCGGTTACAACCAGAATTTTAGTTTTAACTTATGAGCAAAGTCTTGAGTTATGACCTGAATGCTGGCTGCTTGTGCATCCAGATCTCAACCTTTAAAGAGTTCTGGAAGGAACATTACAGCATCATTTCCTATGTGGGGTTAATTGAGAAATCCTGGTCCAGTGTCTCCCTAAGGACACTGAGATCTGCCTGTATACAGGAGAGAGACTTTGAAGGCTGTGTAGAGGAGCCTGAGCCTTCAGTTGACCAACTTGAGTTATAACCAGCCCTGGGAACAAATTGAGTTCATAAGTCAAGTGTCTATTGTACAGAACTTATCTATACATACATGTCTAGTTTGAGACTTTTTTCCAGCAAAGCCACCTAGCCTTGGAGATTTCATTGAGGGAAGGTGTTGTTTGTTTTAAATTTTAGATTCACTTTCTTTTCGTGCACACAGCATTATTTGGATGTTGTATGTCATGTTGCAAATTTCCTTTTCCCCTAATGTATTACTAGGATGTGTAGTAGTCTCGTTTTATCATCTCTGAGGTTCGTTGTGACTTTTTCCCCCCTATTTTGGTCATACTGAGGATTGAACCCATGGGCCTTATGCATGCTAGGTGAGTGCTCTACCATTGAGCTATATCCTCAGCCCTTTTTACTTTGAGAAAGGGTCTCACTAAGTTATCTAGGCTGTTTTGAAACTTGTGATCTTCCTGTCTCAGTCTCCTGAGTAGCAGTGATTATAAACGTGTGCCATCATGTCTGGCTTCAATTTTTTCTTGATTTATTCTTGCTAAAATTCTGTCCATTTTATTATTTTTTACCACAAATCATGGCATCTGTTTTGTGTGATTTTTTTAAATTAATAAACTTCATTTTATTTTATCCCATTCCACCCTCAAGACCCCTCCCCTCCTTATGTACAAAAGTTTTCTATTTTTTCCTTCTATTTTCACTTTTTTTCTTGTTCCTTCCTTCCTTTCTCCCCTCCTCTCTTGTTCCTCTTCCCATTTGAACACTTTCTTCCCATTTTCTAACATCCGTTATACACCTCAGTCCTCAGTCCTTATTTCCACTTTTGGTTTCTCACACCAGAAAAACAATGCAGTATTTAAACATGTGTGTCCAATATATTTCACTTAAGAGTGTGGTCTCAAGGTGCACCCATTTAGCTATAAATGTCTGAAGTCATCCTTCTTTATGGCAGAGTAGTACTTCATTGTATATATTAAAAAAAACCCCACATCTTTATCCACTCATCAGTTGATGGGCATTTGGGCTGCTTCCAAGATTTAGCTATTACAAACTGTGGTGCTGTAAACATTGGGGTGCATATTTATCGCTGTGGTATGATTAAAATAAATTTTTTTTACGCTTTTAATTCTTTCGGGAAGATACCAACAAAAGAGGTATTGCTGGGTCAAGTGGAACCTCTAGTTTTAGTTTTTTGAGAAATCTCCACACTGATTTCCACAGTGATTGTTTTTGTATGATTGTTTTCCAATTCATTAGTGTTTACTTTTGATTGATTTTTCTCTTCCCTTCTTTTTCTCTATGCTGTTTTCTTCTTGAGATGAAAGTGTTGATCACTGATTGTTTTTCATTGCTCCTTTTATAATATTACACAAGTTTTAGTAGTTGGTATCTTCATTATCATTTGCTTCAAAATATTTTCAAATTTCCATTATGATCAATTTCCATTATTGGAAATTAATGGATCAATTGATCTATTATATGATCAAATTTCCATGATTGATGAATTGAACTTCCCTATTCATTTATTTATTTATTTATTTAGTACCAGGGATCAAACTCAGGACCTTACGCTTATGAGGCAGGCAGTGGAACCACTGAGCTAAATCCCTGACCCTCCCTATATATTTAAAGAATAAATAAAAATAGTCTATTAAACTTTCCATATAATAGGAAAAAAGTTCACCTCTCAATTTAAGTCAGCATAACCTTAATACTAAAACCTGACAAGGTTGTCTTAAGTTAAAACCAGTTACTTTCATATGTCACTTCAGAATATTAAAATAATATAACAGCATGTCAAATACAGCTATATGTAAAACAACTGTGACCAAATTGGTTTTATTTTAGAAATACAGACTAAATTAGACTTTGAGTATAAAATTAGAAATCAGCCAGTGGGATTCACTATATTAGCATAATTAGAAAATATCATTTCAGTGGGTGTCAAATAGGTGATAAAATTGAACACTTACTCGTAATAAAAAATTTTGGTAAATGGTTGCACACCTCAAGGGCAGGTGTGTGGCACCTACCTTTAATCCAAGCACTTGGAGAGGCTGAGGTAGGAGGATCCTTTCCAGTCTGAGGCCATCCTAGGCCACTTTGTGAATTCAAGGCCCAGCCTGAACTACATAATAGTGAAACTCTGTCTCAAAAAATTAATAAAATAAAATAAAATAAATGGATGTAATTCAAGACCATAAGCCTAAGTGAAATAAATCAGACACACAAGTTTAAATATCACATTGTTTCTATTATGGGAGAAACCCAAAGTATACATAAGGAGCAAAATAGAGGATAGATATTAGGAAATAGGAAGAGTTTTTTCAAATGGAAAGTAGAACAAGAGATGGGGGGAAAGATTTTTAAAAAAGGAAGAAAACAAAAATAGCTTTTTCAAATTGGATGGGGAAGAAGGGTTAGAGCAAGGGAAGGGGGAAGGGACAAAAAACAAGATACATTATGTGTGAGCACAAATTCCTCATGAATGTGATCATTATATACTGTAAACATGTACTGATTTAAAATGCTAATGAAAAAATTTTGGTAAAACTACATCTTCAGTATTTCATAATAAAAAACAGTTTAAATTATGATTTTACAGTTTAGGTAAATTATATAGTTCAAGCTGGCTTTGAACTCACTGTGTAGCCCAGACTGGCCTTGAACTCATGGCAGTCCTCCTGCCTTAGCCTTCCAAATGCTGAGATTATAGACAGGTGCCATCACACCTGGCTTTTTATGCTGATTGTGAAATGTGCACGTGTGAGGCTGGGATATAGCTTTTTAAATGTTTATTTGTACATGTCTGCAGTGCACAATAGTTACTTTCATGGGGGGTGGTATATGTATGTAACACATCCTACTGCTTTTTACTTCTCTTCGCCCACCCTTCCCTCTACCCTACCTCTTTGTGATACTTAATGGTAGAGCACTTGCCTGTTATTGTATGTGAAGGGATTTGGGCCTGATCTGGGCAACTAAAAAAAAAAATTCAAAAATAAATAATGCATTTGTTAATTTTATAACCACTAATAACAACAGAGATTATTTGTAACTATAACTTTTTGTGGGGGGGCATGGTTTACCCCTGTGCCGGGAATCCATCTCAGGACCTTGTGTTACCAGGCAGGCACAGTGCTGCTGAGCTACATCTTCTACCCATAACTTGGTCTTTTGAGACAGGGTCTTGCTTACGTAGTTCAGGTTGGCTTTGAATTCATTGTAAAGCCCAGCAGAACCTCACAGGATCCTTCTTCCTCAGCCTCCCAAGTGGTATGATTACAGGCATGCACCATCATTCCCAGCTCTATACTATAATTAAAATCTTTAACCAGCTGGGCATAGTGGTGCACGCCTGTAATCCCAGCACTCAGGAGGGTGAGGCAGGAGGATCCCCGTGAGTTCCAGGCCAGCCTGGGCTACATAGTGAGTTCAAGGCCAGCCTGAACTAATAGGGAGACCTTGTCTCAAACTAAAAAAAATAAAAACAAAAATCTTTAACCAGAAGTACAACTATATGAACATATTTGAAACATAGCTTTCTATTGTGAAATACAAATCCCATTAAGTACAAATGAAATAGTCATAAGGATCCTAGAAAGCAGCTTTGGTTTTTTTTGTTTGTTTGGTTTTTTTGGTACCTGGGATCAAACTTGAGTCCTTGCACTTTCGAGGTAGGCAGCAGAACCACTGAGCTAAATCCCCAGCCCAATAAATTAATTTTCTGGTAAATATGGGGCCAAGAACTTTTACCTGGGATAGATATTATGCGAATAACGAAGGCCAGATCCAGTGACACACACCTGTGTTCCCAACTACTCGGGAGGCTGAAACAGGAGGATCACTTGAGCCTGGGAATTTAGGGCCACCCCAGGCAACATTCTGGGAAGCCCCCATCCCTCTTTTCTTTTTTTTTTTTTTTGGTACCGGGGATCGAACTTGAGACCTTGCGCTTACAAAGCAGGCAGCAGAACCACTGAGCTAAATCCCCGGCCTCCCTCTTTTCAATAAATGAATAAGGACATAAGTTCTTCAAAAATCTGGTGTTAATACAGATAATGTGTCTTTGAATAATCTAAACTTGTTTATAGGAGTTTTTTTGCCAGCAGTGAAATTATATGTATGATCTTTTCTCAAATTCTTGAAGATTTACAAAAATTTTGATTTTGAACCCTCTTATAGTAATTAATTACTAGCCTGTGTTGTAGTAAAGATAGGATTTTTCTTCTAGTGACTACTAAGTACCATGAGTTAATTATATTGTTCTTTTATATCTGTTTTACAGATGGTAGTGAAAACTTTCATGGATATGGATCAGGACTCAGAAGATGAAAAACAGCAGTATCTCCCACTAGCCTTGCATCTTGCATCTGAATTCTTCCTCAGGAACCCTAATAAAGATGTGCGTCTCCTTGTAGCATGTTGTTTAGCTGATATATTTCGAATCTATGCCCCAGAAGCTCCATATACTTCCCATGATAAACTTAAGGTAAATATAATCTTTACAAAATCATTTTACTTTTATATTTATATTGTAGCTTACCTGTATGAGCAAGTTTCAAGTTATTATTCTTGTCATTTAAGATTATGGGTTGGGTTTGTAGTTCAGTAGTGAAGTGGTTGGCTAGTATGTTTTAGGCCCTGCGTTTGATTCCCAGACCACAAAAAACAAAACAACAGAAAAGCTAACCAAGCACCAACTTCAAATAGCATATTCTCAGAATTTCAGTGTTAATTTAAAAAAAAGAAAAGAAAAACATTATATCATAATATTTTGGGTTATTTTGTTGTTTTGTTTTGTTTTGTTTTGTATTTGAGACAGGGTCTCATGTAGTTCAGACTGGCCTTGAATTCATTATCTAGTCCAGGCTGGCCTCAAACTAACTGCAGTTATCCTGCTTCAGCCTTCCCAGAGCTGGCATTACATACAGGTGCACCATCATGCCCAGCTATCCATATCATAAGTTTTAAAACTTCATTATTTCGATCATAATATTTATTATCTACAAAAATAACTGGTATATTTATAAGGCATTAAAGAGGTCGTTGTGTTCAGTGTATTTTACTTAACAATGACCCCAAAGCATAAACTTTTTAAGACAGTATATTGTTTTAGTTCTATTTTTTTCTTGCCATATTGGGGGAATGAACCCAAGGCCTTTGCACTGAGCTACATTCCCAGCCTCTTATTTTGAGAAAAGGTCTCACTAAGTTGCCCAGGCTGGGCTGGAACTTAGTGATCCTCCTAGAGTGTTAGGGGTACAGGCATGTGTCATCACGCCTAATTGTTGTTCTATTAGCTGTTATTGTTACTCTCTTATTGTGCCTAACTTAAAAGTTACACTTTATCATAGGTATATATTTATAAGGGAAAAAAACCAGTATATGTTGAGTTCAGTGCCATCTGTAATTTCAGGCATCCACTGGGGATCTTGGAATGCATCCCTTCTAGACAAGAAGGGATTAAAGTAGCGCAAAAATCTTTTTGTGCCATGTTTATATTACTTTGAAGTTTTTTTTGAGGGGGTACCGGGGATCGAACTCAGGTCCTTGCACTTGTGCAGCAGGCAGCGAAACCACTGAGGTAAATCCCTAGCTATATTACTTTGAGTTTTAAAACTTCTGGAGAAAGCTTATTAAGAAATAGACCAATCGGGCCGGGGATTTAGCTCACTGGTTCTGCCGCCTGCCTCGCAAGCAGAAGGTCCTGAGTTCGATCCTTGGTACCAAAAAAAAGAAATAGACCAATCTATTGTCTTTGTTTCATATAGCCTTGAAATCAGATAACAAATTCAAAACTAGGTGCCGAAAATTACTCTGTACACACAGGAATTATTAATAAAGACTCATCTCCTTAGAAATAATATAGTTGTTTGCTATGATGGAAGGTGAGGGTAACGAGAAAAGTGGAAGTGCTATAATAGAAAAAATGATAATGAGGTATATAAACGCTGTATTCTTAGAATAAGAAAGCCTAAAGATTTATAGAAAGAACAACTTTTATTTTTATTTTTGCTCTTAAAAGATATGGTTTTATTTTGTAATGATTTTAAATAATGGAATAGGCCAGTCCCAAAGCATTCAGCTAAAGAATGATCCTCTTTTATTAAGTCTGTATGTCATGAAAGAATGATAAGAATTTGTATCTAAATTAATGTTTTATTATTTTTTTAACAGGACATATTTTTGTTTATTACCAGACAATTAAAAGGTTTGGAAGACACAAAGAGTCCACAGTTCAATAGATACTTTTATTTATTAGAGGTAAAAGCAATACTTTATTTAATAAATAGCATATTATTTCACATAGTAGGAAGTTCTTTATACCAACTTTATAATGTAAAATGAAACTTTTTTGTTTTATTCAGAATGCAGTAGTAAAATATATTTCCGCAAAGAAAATATAATCTTAACTATTATTCCTCATATTCTGAAAAGTTATTCTGCTGAAAAAATGTTAGATTATTTGAAATTCTAGCTCTTCTTTTCTCCTGTTTTTCTAATCTCTAAGATGTTCACTGCTTAAATTTTGTATATATCTATATATCTACATATTACTATATACCTATGTATGTCTATCACCTCCTAAATATATGGTATTGATCAATTTAGAAAAATTGATGCCCTTGGGTTATGTCTTCTTAAGGATAAGAGTAAACAACTAGCTTTACACTTGTAATTTTGTATGTTGAATCTTTAATGTAGATTCCTAATTAAAAATTAAATTTTACTAATGAGTTTGCTTTTCTGTCACTGTTCTGTACATTTCTAATTAAATAATTATTTTTATTTGTTGAAGAATTTAGCTTGGGTTAAATCATATAACATCTGCTTTGAATTGGAAGATTGCAATGAAATTTTTATTCAGCTTTTTAGGACTCTCTTCTCAGTGATCAAGTAAGTTCTTATTTAAGCATGTCTGCTTATCTTTTTCTTGCTGCGTATATTGAAATGTCATGTACTGTGTATATGTGTACTAAAATCGTTTAGAATTGTATGGAATTGTTTTTCTTAGAATACTTAATATGAAGTGGAAAAGAAACAATTCTGTTCCCAGAAAGCTGTCTTTGGTATGAATTTAATGGTTGACTCGTCTGTCCCTTGCTCTGTGTGGGTGGCTATGGGATAATAGTGAAGTATAAATCAGACCCCTTGATTTGAAGAAATCTACAGTATTATCATCCACCATACTATTAAAGCAAAAGGTATGAGACTTTAAACAGTGAAACACTAGATTATGAGGTACAAATCATGAGTATTCCATGTACTGCTAGTGCCAAGGTATAATAGTTCAATCCTTAAGCAAAGTGACTTTGATATCTTATTTTAGAGCTAAGAAAAAAATAATCATAAGCCAAGTGTGGTGGTTACATACCTGTAATTCCAGCTACTTAGGAGGCTGAGGCAAGAAGGTCACAAGTTTGAGCCTAACCTGGGCAATTTAATGAGACGGTAAATTAAAAAATTTTTTAAATAAGATTGGATGAGGATGTAGCTTGGCAGTAAAGCCAGTAGCCTTGCATCCTTCAGGTCCTGGGTTCAATCTCTAAAACTGGAGAAAAAAATTAAAAAATAAACATTGCTTATATCAGCTTTTTCTCCATAGAAAAATAGGGAAACTAAGGCAGAGACATGTAGTGTGGCTTAATAAAAAGAATCATCGGGGCTGGGGATTTAGCTTAGTGGCACTGTGCCTGCCTTGCAAGCACAAGGTTCTGAGTTCGATCCCGGTACAAAAAAAAAGGAATCATCATTGCAATATGTGGCTTTATTCATACTTCACGTGTTCAATAGCCATATGTATCTAATGGCTTGCATACCATATAGTACATTTTGAGAGTCTTACATAGATTTTTAGGAGTACTGAATCACTTCTTCCTTCTCCTTTTTTATTTTCCTGTTACCGGGGATCGAACTCGGGACATTGCGCTTGCTAGGCAGGTGTGGCACCACTGAGCTAAATCCCTGGCCCACTTCACCATTGATAGAAAATGGATTAGATCTTAGCCTGGAATAGTTAGGAAATGAGTAGACCACCTTGGTCTAGAGTTTGAAACTTACAGAAAGACTGCCTAGAAAACAACTTTATGTGTTATTTTTTACTCCATCAGTTCCTTAGAGTAATAGATAGATGTATAAACCTTACTTTTGTTTTTTAACTCACACTGTATAACAAATCAACCTAAATCATGTAAGGTAGCCATCATTTTATTTAGCACATGATTCTGCTTTTCTGTTGTTTCTGTCTGGTCTGAATCCTCTCCTGAGTTTGTGGTCATTTGGCAGGATAGTCTATGGTTGGCTGAAATAATAGAACTGTTTCATTGCCCAGCAGGCCAGCGCAGCCTCTTGATACACTGACTAAGTTTCAGAAGTATTGAGAAAGGGCAAGCTTCACTGCATAAGCAATTTTCAAACATTGGTAGCTTCCGTGTTTCATTGGAGCCAAGAAAGACACAGACAAACAGATTCAAGGTTGGCTGGATAGACTCTATATGTTTTTATATTTTATATTAGGGCCATTATTTGTATTTTAGGATGGGGGGGGTGTCTTTTGAAATTATTACCACCAATAACAACTCAGTAATCATTCTGCTCCTTTTTTTTTTTTTTTTGGTATCGGGGATCGAACTCGGGTCCTTGCGCTTTCACAGCAGGCGTCAAAACCACTGAGCTAAATCCCCGGCCCCTCTGCTCCTTCTTTGACCTTAACTATATATGTAAATCTACCTCATCTTTCTGCAATTATTCCCACTCTGCCAGTCTTTCCTTTCAGGAGTATTTATATGTACACATAGTTTTCCTTGAGCTTATTAGTGTTTTTATTTCCTGAATCTGAAGATTGCCTAATAATTCAAATAATGTACAATGCAATATAAGAAAACAAAAACTAGCCTATAAAAAAGAAGAGCTTGCCAGGGGATATGGTAGGAGGAGTTCAAGGCCAGCCTGGACTGCATAGTGGGCTCAAGGCCCCTCTGAACTACATAGGGAGATCTTGTCTTAAAAATAAATAAATATTGAAAAGAAGAGCTTGTTGATTTGAACTTAATGTATTTGCCATATCTAATATTCTTCATTCATTTGTAGATGGAGATTTACATCTATAGTGTAACTTTTTTCAATCTGAAGGACTTTCTTAAACATTTCCTATAGTTCAGATCTTCTGGTAATGGAATTCTCTCATCTTTTCTATGCCTGAAAATGTCTTTTTGTTGTTGTTGATTTGTTTGTTTGTTTGTTTGTTTGTTTTTGGAGACAGGGTCCTGCTATTGGTTCAGACTGGCCTTGAACTCACTATGTAGCCCGGACTGGCCTCGAACTTAGGGCACTTCTCTTGCATCAGCCTCCTGAGTGCTGGGATTACAGGCATGCACTACCACGCCAGCCTGAAAAAGTCTTTGTTCCATATTCATTTTGGAAAGTTGTTTTCACAGGATATAAAGTTTGAGGTTGCTTGAATTCCTTCCCGCTTCTGTTAGTATACTATCCTCTCCCCAAGCACTCACCCCATGCTGGATAAGCTACCACTGAACTATATCCCCAGACCCCTTTTAGTACTTTAAAAATGGTGCTCCATTTTTTTCTGGGTCCCGTTGTTTCTAACAAGGTATTTTTGTTTCTAACAAGGTATTTTTGTTGTTTTTCCTGTATGTGATTTACTTCTATTTCTCAAACTACTTTTAGAGTTTCTCTTTATTGTTCACTTCGGGTGATGCATTATAATGTATTGAAGTGGGTTTTTTTTTTTTTTTTTTTTTGGGTACTGGGGATCGAACTCAGGTCCTTGGGCTTGTTCAGCAGGCGGTGAAACCACTGAGCTAAATCCCCGGCCCTGAAGTGGGGTTTCCTTCTCGTTTCTTGTACTTTGAGGCTCTTTGAGCTTCTAGAGTATATGGGTTTATATATATATATCCTTCTGATTATTTTGTGGGGTTTTTTTTTTTTTTGGTACCAGGGATCGAACTCGGGACCTTGCGCTTTTGAGGCAGGCAGGCAGCAGAACCACTGAGCTAAATCCCAGGCTCTCTTTTTTGTATTTTTAAGAAAAGGCTTGGAGCCAGGGATTTAGCTCAGTGGTTCTGCTGCCTGCCTACCTCGAAAGCGCAAGGTCCCGAGTTCGATCTCCGGTACAAAAAAAAAGGCTTTATTTTTATTTAATTTCTTTTGATTATTTTTGGAAACTCTTTTGTAAAACCCAAGGATTATTCTCTCTGGTTCTTTCCAAGAGTTCTTTCCTCAAATTCAGGGAATTTTCTCACTCACTGTGTGATCATTAAGCATTTGAAGATTCTTCGAGGTTGTGCTGAATAGCTTTCTCTTTGGTATTCTCCTCTGTAAACTCTAGTCTTTGTAGATCCTTACCCTGTACTATAGCCTAGAAACTTACGGTAAGCTAGAAAAATTGCACCATGTATGTGCATGGTGTCTGATATCTGAAAGCTGCTGTTTCATGTTTTGTCTGGTTTTTAGTCATTATAGATACTAGGGAAAATCCTATTTATGCAGTTGACTCTTGCCATAAGTGAAAGTCTAAGCTTACTGATTAAACTGGTTGAATTTGTGGAATCATTTTAAATCTCTTTGTCTTTGCATTCCTTAACTAACCTCAAATATTTATGTGTCTGAGAGCCAGGTACTTGGGTTTTTGCATTGTTTGCATCAAGTTCTCCAATTTCCCCAAGCCAGATACCAATTTATAAAACTATAATTGATCCCTCACAATCTTGGCATTTTGTAAATAAGATATTTGAGAGAGGGTGTACAAAATAAGCGTGTTCCTCCGAATTGTAGAAAACACACTGCCTTTAACAGTGTGAACAGATTTTCTGCAACTTTTCAATTTTTATCTTTGAATGTTACCACTTAATGCTAGACAAGTCAGTTTTACTGTTTCAGGTTAATTAGGTGATTTAAACCTCCCCGTGTATTTATAAAAGTATAAGTATCATTTTTCTTGAGATTCTTGTTCCTTTCAGGTCAGTGTGTGGGTGCATGTATGTGTATGTACTTGTACAGCATGCACTTCACTAAAAATTAGGATGATCTTAATTTTTGTGAAATACTTTACAATACCTTACAGTTATAAACAACACAGGTAGAAGTACAGCAGCCAAAATTTCTTTGTCATTATTGACATTTTCTCAATTGAAAATTCTTTTACATTGAGATTTTTTTAAACTGGAAAGTTTGTCTTTCTGTTTGTATGCTTCAATTTTTGTTTCCTTTTTTAGCAATAGCCACAATAAGAAGGTACAACTGCACATGCTAGACTTGATGAGTTCTATCATCATGGAAGGTGATGGAGTTACTCAAGAATTATTGGACTCCATACTTATCAACCTCATACCTGCACATAAGGTCTGTATATTATGGAGATAAGAAAGATTAATATTGAAAGGTAGCGCTATGATTGATTGTGAAAATTTGTAATCACATGTAATCATTTCCAGTGTCACCCTCTTGTCCTAAATAAAATAGAGCTGTGCATATGTCTTGTAGCTGTTATTTTTAGAAGGTATGCTTATGCTTAAGATTATGTAAGATACGCTTAAGATTATGTAGGATTTTAATTCAGTTAAGTTCTTGTTTCTAGAGACTGGGAATATTTTGTATTCACCACTCATAACCCATTTGGGAATTATAAGGGGCTTTTGGGTGGTTTCTTTGTAGTATAGACTGGAAAAGAAATGTCGTTTTTCCTTTGTAACATAGATATGGAACATAGGAGTTTGGATTTCTTTTCCAACCTCATATTGTACCTTTTTCTGAGGCATTTTCAGAAAAAGATTTGGGCAGAAGTGGGAGCAGGGTAGTTAATGTTAAGGAGAAAATGAGCCGTATCTTTCTTCCTGTTTCCTTTCTCTATTCACTCCATCAGGTCCTCATAAGAAACTGAAGGACTTGACTTTCCACAGGCTTCCCCACTGGGCTCTTCTCAGCACCTCCCCAAGACCCCCCATCCCCACCCCCAAAGTGTTGATATTTTCCCTCCTGCTCTTTTAGTGTAATGGTTCAATAATCTGTCATCAGATGTTAGTTGAACAGTGTGTCTAACTATACTTATTCCAAAAATACAATTAATTTCAAATTCTTCTCTTGATTTGCATTTTATTAACTCAAATGAGTATAGTTGGTAAAAAAACTAGAGAATGTCTAAAAGGAGGATATCAGGCAGAATAAGAAAAAACTAGACAGGAAGTAGTATGTTTGGTGTTCATATTTTAGCTAGATATATTCTAGTATTTTATGAATAGAAGTATGTACCCTTTAAAGAAACAAATAATTAACTTTAGTTAATTTATCCTTTGCCAATGGAATAAAAGCCTAGAGCAGGGGTCAGGAAGCTATGGCTTGTGGATCAAATCTGGACTATTAACGTACTTATGTAAGTATAGTAGTCCTCTCTTATTCATGGCTTTACTTTCCACATTTTTAGTTACACAAGGTCAATCACTGTCCAGAAACATTATATGGAAAAATTCTAGAAATAATGCATAAATTTGAAATCACATACTATTCTGACTAGTGTGATGAAATAGCACACTGTCCAGCTCCATCCTGGCCAGTACGAATCATCTCATTGTTCAGTGTACCTACATTGTATACACCACCTACCCATTAGTGATTTATAGTCAAAGTCAGGTGTTAGAAGGATTAGTATTACAATGTTTGCGTTTAAGTAACCTTTATTTTACTTATTATGGCCCAAAAGGTTCAGAGTCGTGTGGCTGGTAGTTTAGATAGTTCTAGAGAGAAACCATAAGATGCTTTTATTTAAGTGAAAAGGTAAAAGTTCTTGACCTAATAAGGAAAGAAAAAAAAAGAAAAGAAAAAAGTAAAAATCATGTGCTGATGTCACTAAACATCTATTGTAAAATGAATAGGAAAAAAAAGGTTGTAGGTTCCAAAACTGAAATGCTATAAAATCCCAAATCTTTTGATTGCCACCATGACATCACAAGTGGAAAATTCCTCCACTGACCTTCTGTGATGAGCTGTAATGAAAACACAAGAGGACCAAAATACTGTATAAAATTACCTTCAGGGAGGCCGGGAATTTAGCTCATTGGTTCCGGCACCTGCTTTGCAAGCACAAGGTCCTGAGTTTGATCCCCAGTATGCCCCCCCCCCCCAAAATTCTAAAATTACCTTCATGCTTTGTGTAAAGAGGGTTTGTTTGTTGTGGGGGCGGGTACCGGGGATCAAGCTCAGGACCTTGCGCTTGCAAGGCAGTTGCAGTTCCACTGAGCTAAATCCCCAGCCCATGCAAAGAGGGTTTATATGAAGCCTAAGTGAATTTCATGTTGAGACTTGGGTCCCATCTCCAAGGTTCCTTATGGTTGATATGCAGCTGTTCCAAAATCAGCAATCAAACATTTTTGGTTCCAAGCTCTTCAAATAAGGAATATTCTATTTGTATTCAGTTTAGTACCATCTATAGTTTCAGGCATCTAACAGATCTTGAAACACTTCTCCCAAGGATAAAATGGTATTTTCAGAGCACAGCCATGCTCATTTGTTTTTCTTTTGTTTATGCTGTTTTCACACTATACCAGCAGAATTGTGTAATTGCAGCATATTGGGTGAAGGCCCAACCAGTTATTGGGGGATACCCCATTGCCTGACTGGATGGGTACAGCAGAGGATAAATGAATAAAGTATAAGGAATTGTTTATTACTTGTGGGGCCAGGATCTGATCTTAGCTCTCTCCTGGCTAAAACCACTTGATCTTAGCTCTTTCCTGGCTAAGATCACAATCTCTGGATTTGTCAGTATTTATGATTATACAGCATAGAAAGGGGTATAAAGAGGCAGATGTAAGGAATAGCAGAACTAATGGATTAATGAGCCAGGCTTGTAGAAGTGGAGTAACTATGTATTTTTGTGAAGGACGGTGATAGTTAACAATTCACCTGTGTTACCTTTAGCTAACATTTGATCTTGGAGATAGGGTATACAAGAGTCATAATTCCTCAGCTCTAGTGTCATCTTGCTATTTAGAGATGTCACAATCTCATCAATCATTGATACCTTTTTTTTTTTTGGTACCGGGGATCGAACTCGGGTCCTTG
>NW_004624761.1:27096720-27127366 GCF_000247695.1 Heterocephalus glaber
GAAATGTAAATGCATAATTATGAATTGTGTGTTCCTTATTGTAAGCATTTGATATAGTATAAAAGACATGACATCGATGGATTTTTCTGATGAAAAACTGGTTGCAAGAAAAATATTATATAGAAAACAAAGATTACTTTGGGTTTCTTTGAAGAGTTTAACAGTATAAAAGTATCTCCACACTAAATTATTTTTATGTGTAAGGCATTAAAGTATTTCACCCTAACCTTTCATAGAGTTTAAATATGTAAAGTCAAGCCTCTCAGACAAAACTACTGTGGTAGAAACAAATTACACATTAGTCTTAGATTTCCTTTTGTGAGCTTAAGGTAAGCCTTGCTGTAGTGGCTCTTCATACTATCATATTTCTACAGGTTAATTTATTTAAAGCAGAGATACTAAAAGCTGAATCCAGCTTGAAAATAAGTCCAGATGTATGCATTTTCCATTTTGGGGGATTTTTTTGTATTAGGGACCAAACTCAGGATCTTGCACTTTCCAGACAGGTGCTGTGCCACTGACCTACATCCTCAGCCCTGCATTTCCAGTTTTAAAAAACTAGACAATCTACCATTATTGTGCCCTTGTTTCTTACATGACAAAAAAACAGCTAGAACTCAGTAGTATCAACAATTATTCCTTTATTTTCTACCTACTTTTCTTCATTGATCCAATTTCATTTTATAATCATACTCTAAAGTTATGTAAATATGAACTTTGTCCATGAATTTGATTGTCTTTTTCAAAATTAATGCCATAGTCAGTTAATTTTGTTTTTGACTATTGCATCTCTTTTAAGGCAATATGTCTAACAGAAGACCATTGAGCTTTATGTTTTTGTATATTAGTAAATCTCTGCTTTAATATTGTGTCTATTTTTTTTTTTCCTTTTTTTTTTTTTTTTTGGTACCGGGGATCAAACTCGGGACCTTGCGCTTGTGAGGCAGGCGCCAGAACCACTGAGCTAAATCCCCAGCCCAATATTGTGTCTAAATAATAGCAATAATGGTTCTTACAAGACTAAATAAATCTCGTTGCCTTTGTTCTTATTTGCTCATTAAATCATAGCATGTAGTAGCTAGGATTTTCTTGTCCCTAAATAAATAAACAAGCTTGGAGTCTGGGTACTAGATGTAGTTGAGGTAACCCTGTTTTGAATCAGCAGCATGTGATGAGCAGATAGCCTATAAAGTTTTTGTGACTTTGGTGATTTTCTGTGCTTGTATTTTTGAATCATATAGCCACAGCCCTCCTTGGGCATAGTCCTCAGAACAATTGAGATGCTTAAGAAAATGCTTCGAAGTAATATTTTCTTTGGTTTAACTGTCAGCTGTGGTGCCGGGTACAGGTATATCCATTGCCTACTTCATGAATCCACAGAGTACAATTCTCATGTGTAACATATCCTCTGGAGTTATGCCACTTAGCAACCTTGTCTAAAATTATGAGGAATTTTGCCTCATTTTACATTTAAGACTTTTCACGATGGAAGAAGGGAGGAGGAACATTTATATCTATTCTCAAAATTTAAAAAACATTTTAAAACAATCATATTTGCTTTATTTTGGTAAAAATGAGTTTTTCAAAGAAAATTGTTCAAAGTTAGTTGCTTTATAAGTAGAAACAATAGAGTTTCCATTTCCTGTTAGAATTGGACAGAAATAAAAATTTGAGTGGCTTTATTAAATATTTTTTCAAGAGTTATTGATAAACTGTTAATGTGGAATATCTCATTTTTGCTCTATTTATTACAATATTTGTTTGAAATTCAGAGTATTATATCTTTATGAAAAAATACTCACTTTGGCATAGATTAACAGTAGAGCTATATATCAGAAACATCAGGTTGTTTTTGTACTAAAAAGCTTATCAAATCACTGTAATCATTCAGTTTTAATCACAGAATAAATATTTGTTTATTTATTTATTTATTGGTATTGGGGATAGAACTCGGGTCCTTGTGCTTGCAAAGTAAGCGGCGGGACCACTGAACTAAATCCCCAGCCCCCGAATATATTTTAAAATTTACAAAATCAAGAAGGGGCAAGTTTTGGGTTTGTTTTTTTTTTTTTTTTGGTACCAGAGATCGAACTCGGGACCTTGCGCTTGTGAGGCAGGGGGCAGAACCATTGAGCTAAATCCCCGGCCCAAGAAGGGGCAAGTTTTCACTTAGTTTTACTTTGGTAGTTTATAGATATGAAGTCTACTAAAGTTGTCACAAATAAGAAAAATAATTCAATTCTAATGTTTGACATTTAAGTGATTTTTCTTTAAATAAAATAAATTATGTTGGCTAGTGAGTTTTACAGTTATTAAAAAGTGATACCCCTCAGCATTGTTCTCTTTGCTGGAGAAAAATCTTTGTAAATAAAAATTGTTCTGTTATTCATAATTGTTTTAAAGCTTGATATAATTTTTGTTTTACCTCTGTTTAATATAAATCTGCTGGTTTTATCCAGAAAACCTCTATTCCTAAGTTTAGACATTCATAGGGAAAAGATTATATCCCATGGTCTTTATTTTTATATTTTAATTTTGATCTTTTCCCAGAATTTGTTTATTGAATATCTGGTATTATTTTTTTTTGGTTTTTGGTTTTTGGTTTTTGATTTTGGTACCGGGATCTTTTGAACTCGGGACCTAGCACTTGTGAGGCAGGCAGTAGAACCACTGAGCTAAATCCTTGGACCTATCTGGTATTATTTTAAAGAAACATTATATTTGAGCTTTGTAAAATTGCTTGTAGCTATTAGGTATTCATTATTTTCCCAATACATAATGATTTTTTTTTTAATTTCACATCCCGTATGGTTTCAAGTAATTTATATTAAAATGTAATATAATATCAAAATTATATGTATTGGTTCATTATAATAAACTAGGAGACTCTTACTGAAAAATCAGTAAGTTTTGTTTTTTTGTAGTATTCAGTTCACCTCACTCTGAGTCAGCTTTCTCAGTGCTGGGACATAATATCTAACACCCACAACTTAAAAGTGGAGAGGTTTAATTTGTTTTTCTGGTTCAAGGGACACTCAGTCCATGGTCAGCTGCCTCCAGTCCAGAAACATGATGAAAGGGCATGGCAGAGAACACCGATCTCTTTGTGGCAGCCAAAAGCAGAGAGTAGAGAGGACCCCCAGTGACCTACCTCCAACCAGGCCCCATCTGGTAACAGCACTGAACTCATCAGTACACAAATCCAGTGATGAGTATAGTATCCCCATGATGCAGTCACCTTCCAAAACCCCCCACCTCTGAATACTACATGATACTTTGGGGGTACATTTTAGATCTAAACCAAAATACTGATCTTTTAGGGCCTTTTAAGATTCTTGCTATGCTATTCAAATGAATTTTCCTGAATCAGGACAGTCTTCAGTGTCATATTCTCCAGTCAGGCAGGGATTCTTGATTAAAACTTTTCATACCAAGGGCCGAGGATTTAGCTCAGTGGTTCCGCCGCCTGCTTCGCAAGCGCAAGGACCCGAGTTCGATCCCCAGCACCAAAAAAAAAAAAAATTTTTCATACCAAGATATTAATTACTCTGTGATAATGTCGAAGCTTACATTGAAGGATGGATTTCTTACGAAGAGAGCTTCTTAGAGTGGGGATAATTTGCAGCTTTGTCCTTCACAGAATTTTTTTCCCTTAACATTTCTTTTTTACCCCCCTAACATTTCTTTAGACAGGGTTAGAATTCAATGAAGTATATGTATATTTGTACAAAATGAATAACCAATGTGTAGATTACACATAAGCAGTGAAGTGTAGGCATAAATTAGCAGTTTGGCAGGTGTGAGATAAGATTAGAGAACCAGTTGATCTTGCATGGAATAAAATAAATTCCATGGTCAGTGAAAACAATTTTTTTAAGTTTTCACCATTATAAGTAAAAATATGAAATTGTATCTTCTTGAATATTTCATTTTTTGTGATCTGATAGTAAAGCTCTGGTTTTGTTTGTTTTCTCTTTTCCCTTTGTAGAGCAATGATGGAGAAGAACGATTAGCTGTTGTTCGACTTCTAGCTAAATTGTTCGGCTCTAAAGATTCTGATTTGGCAACACAGAATCGACCTCTTTGGCAGTGTTTTCTTGGACGGTAAGGGAAATGAAATTCAGACGTCTATATTTTGGAGAGTAGTTAGTATGGTCCAGCTGATTAAAACTGCATAGCGAAAGTTTTTTGGTTGGTTTTTTTTTTTGCATATCGAAAGTTTAGTAGATATTTGTTGATTTTCTTAGCATCTGTTGCAGTTTTTCTTGTAGAATAAATTGTAGGGCAAAAAAATCTTATTTTGCGGGTATGGTAGCACATGCCTGTAATCCTAGCACTCAGGAGGCTGAGGCAGGAATTTCCATAAATTCGAGTTCAGCCTGGGTTCAAGGTCAGCTTGAACAACGTAGCAAGACCCTGTCTCAAAGAAAAGAGCAGCATAGGATATTGCATTTAAATGGTGGCATAAATAACCTCTTGGCATAAATAGACACCATATCAGGACCTCAGTAAAGCTGTACAGGGATCTAAAATGAGACTGGAGCATGTTTGATCATCAGTATTCATCTTATTTCATAAACATCTTATTTTTCCCCAGTCCTACTTTTTTAAATGTATGTGTAAACATATTTTGATCATATCCACCCCAAATAACGCTCCCTCATTCCCTTCTCGCTCTTAATTACTCTCTAAGAAGTGTTTTGTTGCTTTGCAGTGTAAATAATAGTTTAATTTTTCTCTGGCTGTTAGAAAATGATAAAACCCAAATGTAAGATTTTGTTAAAACATGAAGATTATCTTTGGATAATAAGGTAGATGGCTATAGAGATTAAGACATTTATTAAATAACTTTACTTGGTTATCTTATGAGATAGCTTAAAAAATAAAAATGTTTGGGGCTGGGGATTTAGCTTGGTGGCACCGCGCCGGCTTTGCAAGCACAAGGTACTGAGTTCAATCCCCGGTACCAAAAAAAAAAAACAAATTTGAAAAATAAAAGTGTTTGCTTGTATTTAATATCATATTATTACCTCCACCCTCACCCCTTCTCATGGGGATTGAACCCCAGGACTTGGGTATCCACTCAGCTACACCTGTAGCCCAAAATCACATTATTTATCATTAATAAATATATTTTAAAGGTTGCTCAGTCTATTTTCAATTTTAGTTGTCCACCTTATCCTTATATATGTGGAAGTTGTATTTCATATTAATTGAATTATTGAGTTGTTACAGTAGAACATGTGTATTACTGGGGATGGAACCAGGGTCCTGAGCATATTGGGTAATCACTCTACCACTGAACCACATCCCCCAGCCCTGAAACAGCATTTTAATACAAGTAGGTCCCAGTCTGCTTAAACTTTGGTGATGAGGCAGTGTAACTCACACATTTTATGCAGTTCTCTTTGAACTTCTGTATCTTCTTGTGTTTATTTGCTTTCTACCTCAAATTCCCCAGTGCTTTCCTCTTAAGCTTTTTTTCAAGCAGGTTTCATGTTTTCTGCTTTTTTTGTATCAAATAATAATTAACATCAGGGCTGGGGATTTAGCTCAGTGGTTTCGCCACCTGCCTTGCAAGCATAAGGTCCCGAGTTCGATCCCCAGTACCAAAAAAAAAAAAATTAACATTAAATTTTTAGGTCTATAAAATGGGTAGTTTGAGTTGGGAGATATGTTTATATTGTTTTATGCTTTAGCGTGGTAAACATTTTCTATTTTTCCAAATTTTTTTTAATTCTGTATTTTTTCATTTATTGTACTTTATATTCTTTCATCAGAGCACAGTAAACGTAACACATTTTCTAATCAGTAATTATTGTTTATAATATTTATAATATAGTATTATATGTTATATATTTATAATATATTATTAGGTGTACTTCATTTGAAAATAAATATTTTTCCTTAGAATCAATATTTAGTTATTTTCTTTGTAGATTCAATGACATTCATGTTCCCGTGAGATTAGAAAGTGTGAAATTTGCCAGTCACTGTTTAATGAATCACCCAGATTTAGCAAAGGATCTCACAGGTAAGCTACTTGGTTTATTATGAATGTTAGAGTAATCACACAAATAAACATAAATGTGGCCTGTGACCTCACTTCACATTCTGAATAGGTTTTAACTCTAGTATAATTTCAGATTTTTATTTTTCACGGCTTAGGAAATGATTTCGTATTTATAAAATGAAAGTATATTTGAAGTTTTCGTGTTTTAATCCTTTGGTGTTTTTCAGAAATCCTAATTTGAGAAACTGCAGTATTTATGACATTGTGTTTGGGCACAATTATACCTGTGTAATTTAATACATTAACTTAATAATAAGCAGGAAATTGTCTTCTGGAGTAGATGTTCTCGTTTACCACATGAACCTGGAATATTTAAACCTACTGATTTGATAGTAGCAAATAAGTGGTTTCAATCAAAATATTTTAAAAAGGCAGAAGAAAAAGATTTCTATTTTGTTATATGGTAAAAATTTAGGAATTTTAAAAAAGAGATTATGGACTGTTATTCTGGATTTTATATCATGTAATGATGTAGGTATTATACCTAACAGAATTTTTACTTTTGGGGGGGGGGGTCCCTGGGATTGAACTCAGGAGGACCTTGCTCTTGTGAGGTAGTTGCGGTGCCACTGAGCTAAATTCTTGGCCCCAGAATTTTTACTATTTTTCTTTCTTTTTTTTTTTTTTTTGTTTGGTACCAGGAATCAAACTCGGGTCCTTGTGCTTACCTAGCAGGTGGTAAAACCACTGAGCTAAATCCCCAGCCCCTATTTTTCTTTTTGAAGTCTTTTGATTAAATGAAATTCTAACTGTGACAGATACAATGTTGTGATTCAGCTTTTCCACTAAGATACATAGTTAAAATGTGGTATATAGTAATAAATAGTTTTGTGATTTTATAGAGTACTGTTGTCTTGAAAGTGACTTTAATTTGTAGTGCATGATGGCACAAGCCTATAATCCCAGCACTCATGAGGCTGAGGCAGGAAGATCGCCAGGAGCTTGAGACCAGCCTGAACTATATAGACCCTGTCTCAAAAAAACAACAAAAAATTTAATTCATGACACACTTTGTCATGTTTCAGTGTGTTCAAAAGCTTACACTGTTAATCTTTTCCATTCTAAATTGTGACAAATTACATAGATAATGTTTTTTTCTTATTATAGAATATTTGAAAGTTAGATCACATGACCCAGAAGAAGCTATTCGGCACGATGTCATTGTTACTATAATAACAGCTGCCAAAAGAGACCTTGCCTTAGTAAATGATCAGCTGCTTGGCTTTGTAAGGGAAAGAACACTGGATAAACGGGTAAAATATGGGAAATTTTGTTCTTCCCTAATTTACTGTGTTTAAATTATTTGCTCGATATAATTGGTATAATTTTTATAATAATTATTATTCTATATATCAGTTAAAGCTTTTCTATGGCAATCAGATTAATAACAACCCTAAGTAAAGAGCTACTGATTATTATGTCTATCTTTTAATTATCTTTCTAGAACTCTTCAGATTTTAGGCATGGGTTTGTTTTATAGCATCACATTATAAAAGAACAATAAATTAAACCAAGTTTTACTCTTTTTACACACCTGTTAAGTTTGAAAAGAATAGTAGTCACCTATATTTCTTAGAGTTAACATTTTCATCTGTTACTATCTCATATAACTAAGCCATGTTATTCACTAAACCAAATAGCATAGTTCTAAGGAAATAATGTTTCCATATGTAGTGCCAAGCTACTGGCAGAAATTATTACATATATAATTACTTTTTTGCTGTGTCTTTCGTTTGTGCAGTTAGGAACCTGCATTGGAAGTAATGCTAAGAACAGCAATAGGAATTGCTAGGGAATAGTGATGTCAACCAGAAGCAAGAGACAGGCATGCAAGGCAGATTGATAGACATCTACTTACTGACATCTTTAATAGTAATTATCCTACAGTGTGCTGTTCCATTTGGCATTGTTAACCTTTTGTCCTCTGGTTATGTGTAGTTTAGCTATAATTACAGGTTGGAGAAGCATTTGGTTTTGAAATACAGCAAGAGATAGTTTTTATGTTTCTACTTTAATAGTCATAAAGGGCCAGTGTTTTTTTAAAAATTGTCACTGAGAGGTGGGCACCTGTAATCCCATCTCTCTTGAGACTGAAGCAGGGGGATTGTGAGTTCAAGGCCAGCCTGTACTGTTACAGCAAGACTCTCACTTAAATAGAAAAAAAAAGTTAACCTTATTTTATTTAACTTGTTCAACTGTCAACTGAAGCCCCCCCCAGCTTTAACTTAAATGAAATAAAATTATTCTCTATCTAATGGGTAGTTGGCATTACTTTCTATTCCTCTCATTTAATTTATTGTTACTTATGTAATTTTCCCCTTTTAGAAAAATATCACTCCTTATTAATGTTTCTGTAGTTTCTAAAAGGGTTGAACAACTTCCTAACTTAAACTTCATGATTTGGTTAAAATAACACAGACTGGACATTTGCAGACCTAGATTGGTCTAATTAAGTTAGGTTACATTCTATTTTATTTTATTTTTTGGGTACCAGGGATCAAACTCGGGTTCTTGTGCTTGCTCAGCAGGCAACAAAACCACTGAGCTAAATCCCTGGCCCATAGGTTACATTCTTTAACATTTGTTTTCTCCTGTGTAAAAGGTGGGAAATTATTCTCAGCTTTCATCGCACACCTTTTTATTTCATGTGAGAGATGTCAAAAGGCACTTACAAGCTGATATATAGAAACATAGTTTCATTGTATTTACTAAGTAGTACCTTAAATTGTTATTACTCTTGTTCTTACAGCCTGTCATGGTCTTCGCTGTAGATTTTTATAGTCTCTTCTGTTTCACCTTCCTCCTACCACCACTCTTTCCTTCCCTAGTATAATAATCCTACCAGCTAACCTCTAGAAGTCCAAATGTCTTGTACTAATAGGTTTCTAGGTAAATTAATTGCCCTTTACATCTACAGAGTAAAGAAGTTCACTTATGGTTATCACTAAAGTTCTTTCCAGATTTGCAGCCCTGGAAGTCTTAGTCCTAGACGTGGTTGTTCTTACTCTGGGTTAACATCAAAGGACATGTACTTGGAATCTAAAACATTCTAGAACCTAGGGCTTTTGTTTGCCGAGTAAATTGCGCATTTTGTGTTTTATATTTAATCACTTCTAAAACCAGGCCAATATGTTTATAGAAAGAATCAAATGAAATCTTCCATAAGGTATTATTTGGCTTCGGGAGAAATGAAAAATTGGTAAGTCATTAAGAAGTATTTGCAAAAAAAAAAAAAGTATTTGCACTGAAAAATTTCTGAAGTAATCTGATTTCTAAATAGGGACAGATTCATAATGGTTGTTAAATTCTCACTTGAAATGAAATGTGGTGATATATATATATTTACTTACTTAAAATTGATTATTTTTGCTGGGCTGGGTGGCACATGCCTGTAATCCCAGCTCTCAGGAGGCAGAGCCAGGAATATCGCTATGAGTTCGAGGTTTGCCTGAACTACATAGTTCAAGGCCAGCCTGAACGACATAGTAAGACCCTGTCTCAAAAAAATAAATTAAAAAATAAAATTGATTGTTTTGGCTGATAAATACACATCTAATAAATATTATACTTTTTAGTGGCGAGTAAGAAAAGAAGCTATGATGGGCTTGGCTCAGCTTTATAAGAAATACTGTCTTCATGGTGAAGCAGGAAAGGAAGCTGCAGAGAAAGTCAGCTGGATAAAGGATAAACTTTTGCATATTTATTATCAGAATAGCATCGATGACAAGTGAGTCTAATGTGCGGGTAGAAAGGGTAAATGTAAAACTGCTTTTCATTTTAAAATATTTATTTCTGTTAAATTTTAAAATAATTTCCAAATTTAGAAGTCGTTTTTTGAATATTTGTGTATACCTTCTTTTATAGAAGACTCTACCCAAAATTGTAAGGTAGAAAATAGTGAAATAAGCATGGACTTTGGAATTAGGCAGACTGAGACCCATCATTCACTCTGTCCTGGATGATTTCACTTCTCTACACCTCTATTTTACATGAAAAGGAATAATACTCTCCTCATAGGATTGTCTTGTGGATTAAATAAAATAATGAGGGGCCGAGAATTTAGCTCAGTGGTTCTGCTGCCTGCTCGCAAGCACAAGGACCTGAGTTGGATCCCTGGTACTAAAAATAAATAAATAAAATAAAATAATGAATATAAGGCATCTTGACACTCTGCCTGCAATAGTGCAGTACTGGATAACTCCTGATAATTAAGTCTTCCCTTTTTGCAATGCCATCCCTACCCAAGGAAAAATTACTAAGTTCTATTCATCCCTCCACCCCCACCTCTACCCCCTACCCCCACCCCACCCCCGGGGATAAAATTCAGGACCTTGAGCTTGCAAGGCAGGCTTGGCGCCACTGAACTAAATCCCCCCAGCCCTCCATTTTCTTAATGCTACTTATTATTCTGTGTTTGCATTATACTAATAATACTTGGCTTTTATAAAATACTTTGCAGTGTTTTATTACATTTGAGTGGCTGCTTGACCGTCAGCAGATGTTATTTTATTGGTTAATGAAAAGCTCTTACGTTTTTTTATCCCAGTAATACTCAATAATAGATAAAATCTTAGCAAGAAGGATTCGGATTCTAATATTGATAAGGAAGTAAGATACTAGAGAGAAGCAAAATCAAATGTTTATGTTTCCAGGAAGTAGTATGAAGGAAGATCTTCCTGTTTACTACATGGCAACATAGTAAAGGAGCCGAACTGTAATCAGAAGAGGTTATTGGCCTGCCTCGCAAGCGCAAGTTCCTGAATTCAATCCCCGGTACCAAAAAAACACAAACAAACAAAAAACCATAAGAGATTATTGAGTTTCTTGAGATTTAGCTGTACTTAGAATTGTAACTTTACAGTATATGTATAGTTAACTAATTTGTGATAAGTTCACAAACTACTGAAGAATAGGTAAAATGGCCTAAGTGTTTCATAATGACAGATTATGAAGTAAAGTCGCAAGAAGAAACTGTCTCTCTAAATTTAAAAATAACTGCATTAATCTTCCAAGGATAGGACTGATCATATACTGGTGTTTTCCATTGGGTGCATAGCTGTCACAATTTATATGATATCTTTGCACAAAATGATTTAAATGACTGTTGTTTCTTTAAAATAGAATACTTATGGGTTGTTGTGTTTTTTTTTTTAATAGACTGTTGGTAGAGAAAATCTTTGCTCAGTATCTTGTGCCCCACAACCTGGAAACAGAAGAGAGAATGAAATGTTTGTATTACTTGTATGCTAGTTTGGATCCAAATGCTGTAAAGTAAGTTACTATTCAAATGACTGAATTATTTCCTAAAGATTTCATAAAAGTACTTCATCTTATCTAGTAATTATTGATGAGTTTGTTGCTGCTTCTTTTGAATCAAAAAACTAAGGTAAATATTGTGGAGAAAAGTACTATGATTTAAATTCAGATCAATCAACAGCAAAGATATTGTATACATAGACATATTTGGCACCTGGGTTGGTAATATGGTTTCGAAGATTGAAAAGTCCCCAAATACTATACCGAATGTCTTAACTGGAACTGTCCTAGGTCAGCCAGCTTGTGTGATCACTCTAATAGGCTTTTTAAAAGTGTCACGGTGGGTATTACAATCATATTGCACACTCAAATATAAACAATTTATATTTGTAAATTACAGATACACAAAGTTAATGAATCTGTCATTAAGAACTTTGAATTTTTTGAGTTAGGACTTAAGCTATACATATACACACACAAGTTAAACATAAGTTTATAAAACAGTTTTCTTATAGTTTCAAAATTATAGAAAAATTGCAGGAGCAGTATGAAACATTGTGCCATCTCCCTTTACCCTGATCCATTTTCAGCCATTTGATATTTTTTGGTTTGGTTTTTTTTTTTGGTACCAGGGATCGAACTCGGGACCTTGTGCTTGTGAGGCAGGCGCTGGAACCACTGAGCTAAATCCCCGGCCCTGTCATTTGATATTTTTACATTCTTTCTTATTATCTATGCACGCAATTTGTTCTTAATAATTTGCAGACTTGTGGATCCTTTTACTTGTAAAATTAATACCAATAAAGTATTTTGTCTAATTGAGTATGTTTTCATATTTTCTCAATTGTCCATATCATGTTTTTAATGGATATTTCCCCCATCCAGGATTTTATATTACATATTTAGTTGTATTTCTGGTCTCTTAATCGACTGGTTAATCTTTGGGTTTTTTGACTTTGATTTTTTTGGGAAGAATAGTGCATGAGCTATTTTGTATAATGTTGCCTTATTTTTGTATCTTCTAATGTTTCCTCATTATCAGACTAAGATCATGCATTTTTATAAAAATTCTGTGAAGGTAATGTATCCTTGAGCCATCTTATCAGGAGGCATTAACCATCATTTTTTTCTTTTTGGTACGGGGGATCAAACTCTGGTCCTTGCGCTTGCACAGCAGGCGGTGAAACCACTGAGCTAAATCTTGGGCCCCAAAAGTTACATGGTGGGTTTTTTTTTAATTTTAATTTTTTGGTACCGGGAATCAAACTCAGGACCTTGTGGTTTCGAGGCACTGAGCTAAATCCCCGGCCCTAAAACCATACCCATAGAAATACCAGGGAGATTCTATGGCTGGTATTCTAGCTAAGCCTGCCATCCATTTTACTGGCCCATCAAGTAAGTTGGGTTTTTTTTTTGGTACTAGAGATCGAACTCAGGATCTTGCGCTTGCAGGGCAGGTAGCAGACCATCATTCTTTAAAAACTTTACAGACACGGCTGTGGATGTAGCTTAGTGGTGCCACACCTGCCTGGCAAGTGCAAAGTCCTGAGTTTGTTCCCTGGTAAGGGGGTGGGAGGTTTTTATAAGCAGTCACTAATACTTATGCCAAGTGGAGAAATCCTGCCCTAAAGTTTTAACATCTTATATTTCTAAGTATCTATCCAAAGGTACTCAGAAGTAGAGTAATTCTCAGAGAAGCTATGGGCACCTGAAAGCATGATGGAATTTATGTGAGAGCAAAGTCTGTTTTATGGAAAGAGAAGAGTATAGTATAAACAGTCAATTTAAACTTGTCATCTTGAATCTGTGTCAGACCTAAAGTATCGCATATAGATTCCTTAGCCATATTCAAAAAGCCTTTGTCATCTACTTCTCTATACCTTCATTATAATCTCATACTCTGTACGCATCCAAGCGTATAAATGTTTTTGAGTTTCCTATATGTGCCATGCACTTGGACATTTTATCTTTCCTTGAACTAGTACTTTCTACCTCTGTTTCAAATATCTTTCAGTTTCTTTATTTACCTAGAAAGATGTATTGATCCTTCTGAGCTCAGATACATATTTCCTCTGAAAGGTAGAGCACTTGCTTTGCTTAGCATATGAGCCCCTGGAATCGTCCTTATGAGAAGACATTTGCCATTTACACTAGATATCTTAAATCTCAATGACTAGTTACTTAAATTTTTATGTAGATGTAGAAAAATATGTATGTAAACCATGCACGAAGAAAAGTAAAGGTAAATAATTGGGAGTATTGTTAAATAATGCGTTTTTTCTTATTCATAAATTTTACAGAGCTCTCAATGAAATGTGGAAGTGTCAGAACATGCTTCGGAGTCATGTACGTGAGCTATTGGATTTGCACAAGCAGCCTACAGTAGGTTCATAATTTATTTAAATTAATAAACTATCATTTGTGAATTATTTGTTTACTTTTTCTGTAGTATTATATAATTAAGCAAGGAAAAGTATCTCAGATTTCTTTTCTTTTCTTTTCTTTTTTTTTTTTTTTTGGTGCTAGGGATCTAACTTGGGCCCTTGTGTTTGCGAGGCAGGTTGCAGCATCACTGAGCTTACATCCCCAGCCCTATCTCACGTGCCAGTTAAATATAATTTTTGTAATTGTCCAAGCAAAATTTTCATATTAAATGAATATAATAAACTCATATTTTCTGGCATGGACAAAGAAATGGTGATTTCTTATTTATCAAGTATGTATGTTTGTATTTATTAGTTTGGTATTGGATATTGGACCTAGGGCCTTTTGCATGATAAGTGCACACTCTACCACTGAGCAATATCCGCAGGCCTGTCACGTTTTTAAATACTAAAAGTTTGTACATAGTTTTTAAATTTTCAAATAGTTAGAATCAGATATCAACAAGTTATGTTTGTGTGTCTCTCCCTCTCTCTCCCTCTCTCCCTCTCTCTCTCTCTATCTATCTCTATCTCTGAGACATTCTCACTGTTTTCCAGACTGGCCTTCAACTATGTATCCCAGGCTGGCCTTGAACTCTCAGCAATCCTCCTGCCTTGGTCTCCCCTCGCTGGGACTATGGGCATGTGCCACCACGCCAGGCTAGAAGTCTTTTTTTTTTTTTAACTGCGTAATTCTTATTCTATCAGTGTAGAGTTGATATTATCAATGCTATTATATCAATGTCAAAATAATAAATTTTACTCAAGTTTTCTGAAAGGCAAAGAGGAAAACTTAAAGTATCTTAATATGAGATTTTGCTTTGGGTTGGGTTGTTTTATTTTGTTTGAGATGGTGTCTTCCTATGTTGCTCAGGCTGGCCTCAAACTTGTGATCCTACCACATTAGTCTTCCAAGTAGCTAGGATTTTAATGGATCTTTACATGTGTTTGCTAGCTATGGGTATTTTGGGCCAGGAGACAACAAGCAAACCCTTCAAGGGCCCATGGATGCTAGAGCAGAGGCTGGCAAACTTTTTGTAAGTAGCCATTTAATAAAAACTTAGTTTTTGCCACCTATGCAATCTGTTTAGCTACTCAACTCTGCCTTGATGTACAAAAGCTGTCATAGATGATGCATAAATTAATGAGCATGACTGTTTTCCAGCAAGTTTATCAACAAAGACAAACTACACATTGGGATCACCTTTGGGGATTACCAACTTCTTATCCATATTATTTCCAATTTAATGTAAACTAAGCTAACAAAAATGGATTTTTTTGTGCGGTGGTGGGAAGCTTTGAAAATAGTTTTTAGAGGGGAGATTATTCTCATTTATGAGACAGATGTCAATCTTTGCTTAGGCTGCCTCTGAACTCCTTGGCCCAAGTTATCTTCCTGCCTCAGCTACTCTTAATTTTTTAATATCTTCTAGTAATATCTCTTTTCTTTGTATTTGCTTAACTTAATCATTGCTTCTCCACAGTTCTTTGCTGTCAAGTTTACGTATAGATATAGCAAGCCATTTTCCCTTGGGTAAATTGTGATGAACTGTGAAACATATACAATGATGAGCACTGATTTTTCTTAACAGCATATTCATTAGTATGTATGACTTCTTGTTTTATTTCTGTTTCAAATTTCAGTCAGAGGCTAACTGTTCTGCCATGTTTGGAAAACTGATGACCATAGCAAGTGAGTATGTTTATTCACCCAGTAAACATAATAAACATCAAAAGGGACCATTTATTTACCCAATGCTAAGAAAAATAATCCTTAATATTATTTCTAATAACAAGTTTCTAATTTTTTTTAATGGCACTGCAATTTTAAGACATTTAGTTTTTACTTTCATAGTTCTCTTCCTGTTACTGATTCATTTTTAATTTTGTAGAGAATTTGCCTGATCCTGGCAAAGCACAAGATTTTGTGAAGAAATTTAACCAGGTTCTTGGTGATGATGAGAAACTACGGTCTCAGTTGGAGTTATTAATCAGCCCTACTTGTTCATGCAAACAGGCAGACATTTGTGTGGTTAGTACATTATATTTTTATATTTGTTCTCCTACCTTATTTGCAGAAATCTATATTTATTTAGAGCCTTTTTGCATACAGTGATTTTTGTGAATTTAATATTATAAGCACTGAATTACTTAGCATTATATCTGTGGTCAATTTAATTCTTTTTATGACTCCCTACTATCCAGTCATAGTCCAGGAAAAAATTAGAGATGTAAGTCAGAGAGATTGGTCCTAGGAATTAAGTAAGACAGATTACTTCATATTTAGTAGTCATTCAGTGAATAAATAGTAATAGTTTTTTAAACGCTGTATATGTGTGAATCTACTTCTCTGTTGGCAAGGAAACAACCTGTCCTTATATCAGCAATAGAAATGTCATATATGTGCTTTCATTTATTGATAGGCTAAATTCCTAGGTAGACTTGTGTCTTCGTTCTATTTTTGGTTTTTTGGGGTTTTTTTTCAGTACTGGGGATCAAACCCCAGGACCTTGCGCTTGCCAGACAGGTGTGGCACCACTGAGCTACATCCCCAGCTCTTCATTCTACTTTTGAACTCTTTTATAGAGAACTAGTAGCATTGAAACTTATCTGGAAAGAAAACTTCATATGTTCATTTATTCATCATTTTATGAACCAGAGCATAGGTTTAAATTTTAACTGTATTTTCACTAGTGTTACGGTCCTTAGTAAGTCACTCAGCTTTGCTGTGCTTCATTTTATTGATCTACAAATATGAACCTCTAGGATTTCCAAGAGAATAATATACTATGACATTTTACATATGGTTAATACAGGGCCCTCTTCATTGCCCCCCTATAGATTTAAATAACTGATACATTTTTTTTAATAATGGATAATTCTTATTGTTTTACATATACATAACAAGCAGTAGGAATCCACGTTGTGGATAATTTACAGTATTCATTTTTGTTTTTGTTTTTTTGGTAAAGGGGGTAGAACCGAGAGCCTTATACATCCTAGGCAAGTATTCTACCACTGAGCTACACCCCAGCCCTAGGCATACTGTTAAAATACATTGTATGCTTTAGAATGTGCATTATACATTGTTTCTCACCTTGCTTCCAGGTAACATGACAGAGGTGGGCAAATAAATATTTCAGTAAAGAATATAATGTGCTTAGTGTTGCTCTAGAGTCATGTGTTTTGGTCACACAGAGGAGCACCACTCACCCCTGGTGGGGGTGGGAATGGGTGAAGGAATAAGTGATTCCTGACTTGAGTCCTAAGGGTTAAGTAGGAATTAGATGACTGTGTCAATAGTGGCGACTGCCTTTCTAGTTTGGCTGGTGGCTAGATAACAGATGAGATACTACAGAAAATAAAAGAAAACTGTGTGTGAACTCTCAGCCGTTGTATTTAGAAGTCTGAGATTCAGGTCTTGTTGCTGTATATTAGCACAGTTATATCTCCTGGAGAAGTTTAACTCCCCGTAGGAATTGGTTGGCAATGAAAAAAAGACATTAAAAAGAATATACACATGCAAGTAAACCATTACTAATAAAAACAAAAAGAATATGGCAGTGTCTTCTGTGTATGTGAAAGGATACTTTAAAAATTGTATACTTTTGGGCCAGGGATTTAGCTAAGTAGTTCTGCTGTAGTTCTGCTGCCTGCCTCGCAAGCACAAGGACCCGAGTTCGATCCCCGGTACCAAAAAAAAAAAAATTGAATACTTTTGAGGTGGGCAGGAGGCACACTGCATGTTTGTGGGAAGCCTACACTGCATACCAAGACTCCGACTCTTTCTCTCTCTCTCTCTCTCTCAAAAAAGAAATTTGTACAAAGAGCTAAGGGATGTAAGGATGAACCTTTTTTTTTTTTTTTTTTTTTTTTGGTACCAGGTAGCGGAACCACTGAGCTAAATCCCTGAACCTCTCAGGTGTTCTTCTGTTATAAGATTTGTGTGGGTTGTTAAAACTCTTTTCTAGTATTCTTTATTTATTTATTTTCTAGTATTATTGTTATATACATAGGTTTATTTCATATACTTCTGTTAGTGTTACACAAGTATCTTTCCTAGTTTTTGGATTTATTACTAAATTATTTTGAGTTTGCCTAGCAATTTTCCAGTAGTCATTTTTCTTGTTAAATGATCTCTGACATACTTAGGTAAAAAACAACTAAATTTTATGGCAGAGGAGAAAATACCTTTTTTGGAATACCTCACCAAATAAGACGAAGTTCAAAGAATTGTACAGTATTGAAATTCAGATTTAAAATGTGAACCCATAGCTTAGCACAAAATGTATAAGGCTTAGGCTGAATAAAATGTTTTATTTTTCAAATGCATTATAAAGTAAATCAGGCCTTCTAATGACTAGTTTTCCTCAGGATCTCAATTACTTGGGCTTATACTCAGATAACAAATATTGATATCAAGTTGAATATGACTATAATTTATATCAAGATGTCAATAATAGAGATCTTTTTCTCCTTTTCTGCTTTGTCTTCATATCCATAATGTATTGCTGTAGTACAAAAGCTTTTGAATAGGATGGTTAAAAAAATAATTTTAAAAAAGTGAAAATAAATAGGATGGTTACAATTTGTTGGTACATTGTAGTTTAGTAAACACATACCATGTGCATTTTATGGTCGCCCTCAATGGTATATACCTGTAAACCCAGGTATTTGGGAGGCTGAGGCAAGAGGATCTCATTTCAGGCTGGCCTTATCAACATAAGACTCCCATCTCAAAAAATAAAAATCAAAAAGGAAGAAGGATGATTGGTGTGTATTATCTCCTCAGCTAAAATACACATTTCACTCATCAGAAGCATTCACTTAAAAGCACTTCCCCAACCCCTACCTTCCTCTATCCCCCCCCTTGCTTTCGATGAACTCTGGCATTCTAGGCAAGTGTTCTACCCGAAAACTTTGTTCTTGTTTTGTTTTTGTTTTTTGTTACGGGGGATCTAACTCGGGACCTTGTGATTACGAAGCAGGTGGCGGAACCACTGACCTAAATCCCTGGCCCTGGAAAACTTTGTTCTTAAAAGTTAATTTCTTTTCAAGTACTCAACATATTTTAAATTCTTTCAGGAAGTCAGTCTCTATAATTAATTCCTTATCTTTAGAAACTTCCACCTAGAAGTAGGTGGCATTTTTATTTGATGTAATGCCACCATGTTTCATCATTGATTGAGACAGTTACTTTTATATTTAGATGGATCACATGGCCTGAAATAATTCTATCCTCAGTTATAAGTAAAATTGTAGAGGAGTGTATGGTTCTTACTTGTCCTTCATCGATGTTCTTTATAAATCTTTACAAATATTTATTCACTGAGAATATCTCCTCAAACTCTCCTCTGCCCTCTGCCACCCCCCACACAGAGACTTTCTCCGGGTCTCACTATCTCAGGTTGTCCCACCTGATCTTAAACTCTTAATCCACCTGCCTCTGTCTCCCAAATAGCTGGAACTAGTGGTTCATGCCACAATGCCTGGCTGGGTAGCCCCCCCCTTTTTTCAAGAAAGCGAGTAACTGAAAGAAAGTACAATATTTGATCAAATTATAAATTAATTTATAAAATAGTAAAACATACCCACAAAGGTACAAACTGTTACTCTGTTTTTCTTTTTTGTTTGTTTGTTTGTTTTGGGTACTGGGGATCAAACTCAAGACCTTTCACTTGTGAGGCAGGCATGGCGCCACTGAGCTAAATCCCCAGCCCTGTTTGTTTTATGAGACAGGGTCTCGCTTTGTAGTTCAGGCTGTCCCTGAACTCACTGTGTACCCCAGGCTGGCCTCGAACTAATAGCAATCCTCCTGCCTCTACCTCCCAAGTCCTGGGATTACAGACATGTGCCGCCACACCTAGCTATTGTGTTTTTCAAACATAGAGCATTAAAAAGAGTTGTTATATTAAACAATAATTAATGGGAGAATTATAGGCAAGTAGAGATCACAGAGAAACCACATCATCCCCTTCTGTCTTCCACTATCCATATTTTGTAGTGATTACTCATTGAGTCTATAGTCAGGTCTGAAACAGAAAATGTTTCTTATGCCTACAGTCATTTTTATTTTGAATGACAGTAAATCATACTTATGGTAAAACTTTTTTTTCTATAGAGAGAAATAGCTCGGAAACTTGCTAATCCTAAGCAACCAACAAATCCTTTTCTAGAGATGGTCAAATTTCTGTTGGAAAGAATTGCACCTGTGCACATTGATTCAGAAGCCATAAGGTAAGCTGGAAGGTTATATGCACTAAAAATAGGTTATAATCCTAAAATTCAATGTTGTAAGCTTAAATTTTGGGCCCTACACATACATTAAAGCAGTCCTTGTATTAATGCCAGAAGCATACATCATTGAAGCTGAAGAAAAGCCTGTTCATTTTATGATCTTTCTCTTTATTTAATAAAGAGTTCTAGTGATTATTTTTAGTCTACATATACTCAGTAAAGTAAACCGAGAACAGAGAAATGTAGAAATTTTCAGGCCTATATGCCTATCAACCAACCTACATTTTCTTAAGTGTTTTAATGTCCACATAGTATTCTGTTTATTTTACCACTGTTTGCTTGATGGACAAACCCAAGAATGGTGTATCCACAAGAGGTCCAGGGTTACCATTAAACAAATCTAGTTACAAAACAAGACTTTATTTTAGAGATGGGGATTTAGCTCAGTGGTTTCGCCGCCTGCTGCGCAAGCTCAAGGACCTGAGTTCAATCCCTGGTACCAAAAAAAAAGAATGAGCTATTTTGTGGCACTGGAATAGCCCTCTAATTTCTTAGAGTTCTTATATGCATATGACATCTCCTTGTTGGATGATTTTGAGAATTAGAGCTAAAAGTAAGTAAACTGGGATCTGAGACACTAATGGATACCTAATTAAATATTCCCATAATTTCTGACATTTTAGTTGTTTCTAATGATTTCTTTTTGTAAAATTTTGTGAAGGCTTTTCTCTTTCATTAATCACTTTTCCAGTATCTAGGTATCTCCTTCCCATTTGGGTACTATCTAGCACTTTTTTTCCCCCTCTAACATCCACGTTTGGAGGCCTGGTTCTAGTGCCCAAGCACTGCTATGGCTGTATTGAAATGCTGAGTTAATGTGTGTTAGTATAGGAGAGCTGCCATGATATCACAAACCGGGCAGGTTAAACAATGGGCATGTTTTTGTCATATTTGTAGAGGTTAGACATCTGATATTAAGATGTCTGAAGTTTGATTTGTTCTGAAGCCTCTCTCCTTGGCTTACAGACTAAGGAACTATAGTTTTGAGGAAATAAGTGGTTTGTTCACAGGTGGTTATATCCAAAACCATAATGTAATTAGGTATTATTTTCCATGTCAGTGTCCTTTATTCTGTACCATTTTATTTTGTGCGTTTGCGTGTGCGTGCACTCAAATTGAACCCTGGGCCTCACACATGCTGAGGGTGCCCACTACCATTGAGCTATACCTCCATCCTTGTATCATTTGATTTTAATGGGCTATCAAAGATATGATTTCATAGAAATAAGCACTGTTACTACACATACTTGTTTTTTTTTTTGGTACTGGGCATTGAACTTGGGACCTTGCACTTGCAAGGCAGACGCCAGAACCACTGAGCTAAATTCCCAGCCCTATACATACTAATTTTGAAATACATGTGTAATTGCATTAGGAAAGCATGGCCTCAATGAGGCTTCAGCAGGGTTTTATTACTTCAGTAAATTATAATAAGCTGTTGTTTGATCTCCAACTTTAAAACACCAAAAACTTAATTTATACAGTAGCATCATGAGCTGTTTGAACTATGATTTTTTTAAAAGAATGATTTCACCAGAATGCTAGTATGTTAATTTTAATATTGCTTCCATGTAGCCTAATCTTTATGGAATATTAAATTAAAAATAGAGGGTTTTACAGATTGCTTTTTTTGGAGAAGCAATTTATAAAATACATTGAGTAACTGGGCAAGAATATACAACCTAAGTTGTGTACAGTAGATTCGTTGTTAGAGAATCCCCCAGAAATAGGTGGCATAACTACTGGATAGTATAAGAATGTAGGAATTAACCGGGAGTGGTGACACAGGCCTGGGATCTCAGCACTGTGGGCAACTGAGGCAGGAGGATCACCAGAAGTTCAACCAGCTTGGGCTACATAATGAGTTCAAGGCCAGCCTGAACTACAAAGTGTGATGCTGTCTCAAAAAAAAAAAGAATGTAGGGATTAGCCACATGAGAGGTGAAAGGGACATGGTAAATATAGGCTGTCATTAGCCCTTTGTGTGTGGGTTATTTAAGGTACTGTGAGATTCTCTTTCTTTAGGGGCAGTAAGCCAAAGTGGTAGCATCTGCATGTAATATCAGCTACTCAGAAGGACCAAAAGTTCAAGGCTAGCTCGGACAACATAGCAAGACTCTGTCTCAAAATAAATATGAAAAGGGATGTGAATTAGCTCAACACTCCCTGCCTTCAAAATCAAATACTGTAATCAATGAACAACATAAAATAAGGACAAGAATAATTACTATTTACTGTTTTTGAAAGGCTTATACATAAAATACATTAAAAAAGTAGAACATACTGCCTTACACATATTATGTACTGAAGAAATGTTGGTAGCTACCTACAGCAGACACAAAAGAACAAAAGCAGGAAGAATTAATAAATATTTAGATGGGATAGAGATGTAGTTCAGTGATAGTGTATCCTTACCATGCATGAGGCCTTGGGTTTGATTCATGTCACCATATAAAAAGACAGAAAAGAAAGAAATATTTAGAAATTGCCTGTACTTCTGCCATAATTCAGAATTTTGAAAGAAAAAGTTGATAGGAGGGCCGGGGATTTAGCTCAGTGGTTTTGCCACCTGCTGCGCAAGCACAAGGACCCGAGTTCGATCCCTGGTACCAAAAAAAAAAGTTGAGAGGAGTAGAAAATTATCCAAAATAAAACCATTTTTGTTTGTTCTTTAGCATGTTTTCTGTGGACATAGGTCTATACAGATACAAATACTATAGTTAGTATATGCTTTGTAGATAGTAGTTGAAAAGTAGTTATTGCGATAGTAGTCAGAACGCAGAAAAGTGGATTTTTTTTTAATTGAGTGCTGAATCCTAAGGAAAAATAAGGGGGCTTGCAGCAAATAAATTCATTAAATTAAAAAACGTTTTAAAGATACATGGTCAACAATAGAAAAATCAGACGAGTAATATCACAAATACCAAAGAGACAAAAAAGTAGCATGGTGGGAGGGTACCCAGAAGTTAAATTAGTTTAGAACTAAAAAGCATCAAATGGAATTAGGAAAAGGAAAGAAAAAATTCAATGGCCAAAACAATTCTCTTGGGACATCAAAGGCAAATCCAGAGTTTTGAGGATCCAGAAAGGCCTAGAACAGGCTATTATCTGCATTGCGGTACACACAGCAAATGAGAGTATCTGAGCAGAGTAAATTGCACAGGCCTAGTGTTAGTTAACTGGCCCAGCTCACCAGGATCCCACTAAGTCCCACTTGACTACCTTGAGGTTTGAGATTACAAGCATATACTAATACCAGAATTTTTACCAGCATTCCTTCTAGTTCACTGCCAGTAAACAATTATTTAAGGGATATTTTGTCACAGTTCTAAACTGCTTTTTTTCATGAATTGGGATGTGGGGACAACCAATGTAGAAAGTCACAAAAAGTAAAAGAGAAAAATGAGATGATGGCAAAAGAATAATTTTGAAGAAGAGTCTTAATGTTTTTAGTGAAAGAATTTTGAACATTCATATACATTTGGAGTTGGCCCTGTTGCTGGTGCATGCCTGTAGACCCAGCACTTGAAAAGCTTAGGCAGCTGGACCCCCTAAGTCCCAAGAGATGGAGACCAGCCGGGCAACATAACAAGACCCCATTTCCACAAAACAAACAGAACAAATGCATTTGAAAAGTACCAAAAGAAGAAAAATTAAAGAAGAGAGGAGGGAACATAACTGGTTGTTTTTTGTTGTTGTTTTTGGTACCGGGGATGGAACTCGGGACCTTGCGCTTGTGCGGCAGGTGCCAGAACCACTGAGCTAAATCCCTGGCCCGGAACATAACTGTTATAGAGCATCTTTCCTAAGAAAGAGGAGCAGGAAGAACATCTTCTCCCATGACATAATCAAAATAATAGGTGCACATTAGATGAGATCAGAAGATAAATTATAGAAGTTTCCACCCAAGGCCTCCACTATTCTCCATTATGTTAAAGGTGAGGTGTCTGCTCAGGGGAGGGATTTATATCCAAGTTAGAATGGTGAAGATCTGTTAAAATTTGTAGTACAGGAGAGAAAAGCAATTTTGAGGAGGCAGTTGATTGATAATGGTCTTGGGCCTCATAATATACCTATAAAATGTATGGAATATATATTATTTATCTAATTTGTAAATGAGGAAAAATATCTCCATAAAATGACGGACTATAATACTAGTTTCAAGAATTGAGTCCTGGTGGCGCACATCTATAATACCTGCACTCAGGAGGCTGAGGCAGGAGGATCACCACAAGTTTGAGGCCAGCTTGAACTACATAGTGAGACCCTATCTCAAAAAAACCAAAGCTTTTATACATAGGGGAGGGGGGATTGGAATGTAATTTAAATTTATTTAAAAAAAAAAAAAAAGAATTGAGTCCTGGGGAGGCTGAGGCAGGAGGATCACAAAGCCAGCCTGGGCTACAAAGTGAGTTCAAGGCCAACGTGAACTGCTTAGCAAAGCCTCACCTCAAAAAGACCAAAAAAAAAAGAATTGAGTCTTATTGCTCCTGAGTGAGTGGTGATTAGAAAATCACAGTGAAAGCTGAGAGAATGTTTGATTTGTTTTGCACTGTTATTTCCAGAACAGACCATGAGCCTTTGTATGTGATAGGTTGTCAATAAGCAATTTTTTTTCCCCAGTATCAGGGATCGAACTCAGGACCTTGCACTTGCAAGGCAGGCACGGTGCCACTGAGCTAAGTCCCTGGCCCTATAAACATTTATTTTAAAATATGTGCAAAAAAACCTATTGCAAGTGGTTAGATTTGTAAATTCTTTCAAACACTTCAAATCTTTAATTCATGCATAATTTATAATAGGATTTTCTCCTAATAAGCTAAATTCATGATGTTATTCACAAATTAGGAAAGTCATGCTAAAGATCTGGAGAAAATACTTGCAAGACATATGTCTATATAAAGAATTCTTACTACTCAATAATGAGAGAAATAATCCAATTTTAAAATGGTAAGAAGATTTGAACAGACACTTCACCAATAAGATATACAAGTGTTTAAAATGCGTATGCAAGAAAAGACAGTACTATTACACATTAGGAAAATCCAAATTCAAATTAAAATGAGAAATACCATTACACACTCGAACTATGACTTAAATTAATGATTCTGACCATACCAAGTATTGGTGAGGTAGAAAATAGTTTCTTGTAATATTAAATATATGTATAAGATATAATAAAAATACACAGTGAATGTTCAGATTTTTAAAAATTAACAGTAAATACTTGACATCCTCAGAATACTATTCATTCATACCACTTTCTAAAATAGTTCTGGAAGTCCTTTTTCGTGAATATCTTTACAAAGTATGATTGTAAAATGTGAATACTGCTGCTGAATACCACCCAACAAAAGGCAGGCTTATCAGTACATTAAAGTGTGTAATGTATCTATCTAATTCAGCAGATTGGGCATCATATGACTTCTGGCCCTTACAGAAGACTGTGAAAGGGAAGTTTTGAATTAGTTCAGGACATCAAGGTAGCCATAGCAGTGCAACTAAGTTAGACGCAAAAGTGAACTTTCAGAATTGCTTCAGAAAATAGCAAGTACGATGGGATAAATGTGTTTCAAGCAAGTGGGAATATTTTGAAATGGATTAATGACAGTATGTCTTACGGTAATAAATTTTTTAAAGATTTAAATATTCACTGTTTTTTTTTTTTATCATACCTTGTATAATATCACCATTCCAGCCCAGGAATCTCAACAATATATATTTGCCTAAGAGGAAAAGAAAAGTATTCCAATAGAGGCTAGTACCTAACTGCTTTTAGTAGGTTGTCATAATACAGTGATACTCGGTTGTCGAACATCTCCACGCCCAAACTTTCCACTACTTTAACAGCAAAATTCAAAAAACAAATCAGCTCAGTGTTTGTAATTTTGCTCTGGCATCAAACCAAAAATCCAACTTGAAAAATCTGTGTGGGCCAAGAGTAAGTCACGCATTACGTCTCACCGCAGACACAAAGGGATGATGTTTCAGTCTAAGCTTTGTTCTTGCAAAGACTACGTGTAGTGCTTGTGTTAGTACATTAAAGCATTCATCATTGTGCTTTTTTTTTTTTACTTCATTTATGTAAAATATCACAACCATGAATGGCTCCAAAGAAAGTGATACTAGCAGTAAAGCTGAGAGGAAACTGAACTGAGAATCACAATAGAGTTAAAGAAAGAAGTCATTGTGAAATTTGATAAAGTTCCAGAAAAATGAATTTATAAGTGTAGGTTTTGGGCCTGAGAACGAATTATTTGGTTTTCCATTGTATGGGAAAAATATGTTCCGCTTTCAAACTTTTCCATGTTTGAGCACAAATTTGGTATGAATTGAGTTCAACAACCATGGTATCTGTTGCTACATCTGTAAACTAGAAATATCCAGAAGTCTATCAGTTGGGAGTTGATAAACATTGTGGTACATCCATGCAATGGAATGCCAAGCAAGCAAAGTTACAAACTGCTGATTACACAGCAGTATGAATAAATCTCAAAAGCAATATGGATAAATCTCAAAATTATTATGTCATTAAAAGATGTGAGGCACAAAGTATGTGAAGTATAGAAAAGGCAGGGGGTGGGTGCTTTAAAGACGATAGCAACAAAAGGCAGATAAGCAATTTTGTGCTGAGATAGGAATGATATATTGCTGGTGGGAATGTAAAATGGTGGTGTTTTTTCTTATTTTGTTTTTGTCTGTTCAAAACAGGGTCTTGCTATATAGTCCAGGCTGACCTTGAATGCACAGTGTAGCCCAGGCTGGCCTCAGACTCATGGTGATCCTCCTGCCATAGCCTTCTGAGTGCTGAGATTACAGACGTGTGCTACCACGCTCTATAGCACTTCTTGAAAAGTTCAACAAAGTTACCATATGACCTAGCAGTTCCCCTTCTAAGTATATGTCCCAGAGAAATAAAAATCTGTGTCCATACTAAACCTATACATAAATATTTATAGCATAATTATTCATAGAAATGACAAAACAAATGTCTTATCAACTGATTGATAATTTTTTTTTTTGGTACTATTATAGGAGTGGAACCGAGGGCCTCATGCTTACCAGGCTAAGTGCTGTGCTACTGAGCTACATCCCCAGCCCTTGATATTAAATCTTAAATTCAAGTAGTAGAATACTATTTGGAAATTTTTTTTAATGGTATATTGATACAAGCTACAACCTGGGTGAACCATGTGAGCATTCTGATAAGTGAAAGAAGTCAGTACGGAAGACCAAACACTATGATTTCATTAACGTGAAATGTTCAGAACAGGCAAATGTATAGAGGCAGAAAATAGATTAGTAGATGCCTCAGCCTAGGAGGAGTAAGGATGAGTGAGGAGTGACTGCTTAATGGGTAAGGGGTTTGATATATTTCAAGCTAATGTTTTTACACACATACATACATTGTATTTTCTTTTCCCAAAATGATGTGTCAAGTAAAGATATGGTTGATTTTTTTTTTTTTTTTTAGTACCAGGAATCAAACTTGGGACCTTGGCTTGTGAGGCAGGCACCGGAACCACTGAGCTAAATCCTCGGCCCGATAATTGTTGAATTTTTAAATTATATTTTGGATTAAAAGGAAAGTTCAAATGCTACAAATAGTTTAAATTTCAAGTTCCCCTGTAGTCTTAGCTACTTGGGAGAGTGAGGCAGGAGAATTGCTTGAGCCTACAAGTTCAAAGCCAGCCCACATTACATAGTAGGACTCTTGTCCTCCTTAATCCAAAAGAGTAATTTTATTCACATGTGTTGGTCTTATAATAAAGTAATACTTTCTCCAGTTTACTGATGAGGAAATAATCTAAAAACCAAAACTCACATTTGTGTTTTTGCAGTGCTGGGAATTGAGCCCAGACCTCTTGCATAGTTTTTGTTTTTGGCAGTGCTGGAGATTGAACCCAAGGCCTTCATATTTGAGACAGGGTCATTAAGTTGCCTAGACTCAAATTGAATTTGGCTCAAATTTAGGAACCTCCTGCCTTAGCCTCCCAAAGTTAGGTGATTATAAGTATGTACCACCATGCCCAGCTACATAGTCTTTCATTCACCAAATAATGTTTTATTTTATGGTGGGAAGTATGTTTGAAAAAAATTTTCATCATTTTGGACAATAGTTTCTCTTTAATGAATCTGTATGTTGGTATGGCTTGATGCATCTGATGAATTGCTTCTTTGCTTTTAATAACTAGGATTAGAATTAGTCATTCAGTAGGTGAATTGTAAGTAGATTAATATTATTGTCTGGGTATGTAACTTTTTTGTTGGGATTTTGGGGCTTGGGGGAGTTTTTTGAGACTGGGTCTTGCTGTGTAGTTCAGGCTGACCTTGAACTCACTATGTAGGCCAGGCTGGCCTCAAACTCACAACAGTCTTCTGCCTCAGCCTCCCAAGTGCTGAGATTATGGACCTGTGCCACCATATCCAGCAGTGTTTGTTACTATTTGCATTTTGTTTGAGTGAATTGTCATTAATGGACTTGCCAATGGCTTTTTGTTATTTTTCTTAAAATTACAATTTATGTAAGGAAATGAATACAATATGAAATTTTTTATATAAATATGTCACTTAATTTTTATTTTCAGTAGAGTTATAATTATTAATATTATAACACATTGCAATTTTTTCAGGAGAATGTAAATCCCACGTATCAAAAGGAAGACAAAGTTTAGTTACTCCCCCTCTGCAGAAACTTCTTTGAACCTGATTTTTTAATTTGATATGTATTCCAGAACAATGCAATTAGGGTAATTACTAATCTTATAATATTACTAATTTATATTTTCTTTTTTTTTTTAAGTGCACTAGTAAAATTGATGAATAAATCAATAGAGGGGACAGCAGATGATGAAGAGGAGGGTGTAAGTCCAGATACAGCTATTCGTTCAGGACTTGAACTTCTTAAGGTATTTTTGAAACAGTTTTATTGCCATTTATTTTCATGGTATCATAATTTACATTCCCTTCAGGATATGCAAAGCTGAGGCTTATTTTATTGGAAATTACTCAGAAGATGAAAAATTTATGGTAGAGGTCAGATTTTACAAAAATAGGTTTTTTTACAATAATAAAGTATTTTAAGGATAAAATGTTTTGGGGTTTTACTGTTTTGTTCATCATTTTCTTGCCTGCTATGCTTGTGACAATGAGTGCTAAATAATCTTGTCTTACCTTTCAGAAAACTTGCATCTGAGGCAGTTGACTGCCCATAGGAATTATTATAATACATCCTTTGTCTGATTGGGAATTCTTAACAATTATTAGTCATAGTAAATTCCAAAATGTTCAACAAATTGAACAGTTAGTTAGAGCCAAATGACTCAAGGCTGTGGACATAATACAACTGAAGAATAGGGGCTGCTTTGGGGAATAATGGGAGAAAAACTTGGTTCCAGATGACAGAGTGCCATTGGGCAGAAAGGTACTGGAGCCACCTTGAACCTGCTGTTTGAAAAGTCACAACACTTGATAGAGCTTTCATTGGATGGAATAAAGAGGGGGGGAAAAATTGAAGCCAAAGAGCGACTGAAACCACTGTACCTAATTTAAGGGAGGAAAAGACAAAACAGTGCAGAGGACCTTCAATAGAAAAAAGAGTGATGGGATCATACTGAGATTGTCTTAAATATTTCTTTGAAAAGAATTGGTATGATGTTTCATGAATAAGCTTTTAATTATATTTTTAAAAGTAAGGTCACCTTTAACATAAATGATAGGTTGGGCCGGGGATTTAGCTCAGTGGTTCCGCTGCCTGCCTTGCAAGCGCAAGGTCCTGAGTTCGTTCCCTGGTACAAAAAAAAATTAAAATAAAATAAACATAAATAATAGGTTGTTTTTCACTCCATTTTTCAAATTCTCCATGTTTCTGTAAATAATTAAAACTTCCTAACTAAATGTTACCACTGCAAAGCTCACTGAAATAATCTCTGTACTTATAACTCATTTGAAAAATGCTTACTGAATAAGTTAAAGACTTCCTGCTTTAATCTTTTCCTTTCCTCTCCAATTTTAGCCCTTATTTCTGATATTACACTGAACTATTTCTACTTCATGAAAAGTAGACTTTGTAGACATGTCACATATAAGTTGCTATAAGTTCTTTAAGGATAAGCTAGGGGTCACATCGTAACAAAGGAGTAATTACATGTTTGGAGTTGTCATTAAAAGTTCACAATGAGGGCCGGGGATTTAGCTCAGTGGTTCCACCACCTGCTGTGCAAGCTCAAGGACCTGAGTTCGATCCCCGGTACCAAAAAAAAAAAGTTAACAATGATGCCATTGAGGGGCCGGGGATTTAGCTCAATGGTTTTGCCGCCGACTGTGCAAGCGCAAGGACCTGAGTTTGATCCCCGGTACCAAAAAAAAAATTCACACTGATTGCTTCTTGGTTGATAGTTACGATGAATGAAGCTTTTGTGATAAATTTCATTTCACCTCAACTGACAGTAGTATTTAATATTAGACTATTACACTTCTTTTAAAAAGAGCTAAGCTGGGCTGGGGATTTAGCTCAGTGGTTCCGCCGCCTGCCTCACAAGCACAAGGTCCCGAGTTTGATCCCTGGTACCAAAAAACAAAAGAGCTAAGCTTGGGC
>NW_004624761.1:27129331-27140125 GCF_000247695.1 Heterocephalus glaber
AAAAACAAGTATCACTAGAAGAGTTAAATTTGGGCCCAAGAAATAAAACCTCTTGTTCTTTTTTTTTTTTTTGGTACTAGGGATCGAACTCGGGTCCTTGCACTTGTGAGGCAGGCGCCGGAACCACTGAGCTAAATTCCTGGCCCAAAACCTCTTGTTCTTAAGAGTAGTCGAAAGCTGGATGTGGTGGCTACACCTGCAATCCCAGCACTCCAGAGCCTTGAAGTTGCCACAGGTTCAAGGTTAGCCTGGGCCACGTAGTGAGTTCAAGGCTAGCATGATCTGCATAGCAACACCCTGTATCCAAAAAAAGGCAAATTGTCTTCAATAGACTTTATCTAAGGGCCAGGGATTTAGCTCAGTGGCACCATGCCTGCCTTGCAAGCACAAGGACCTGAGTTCAATCCCCGGACCGACAAAAAAAAAAATCTTAGTAGCCTTTATCTTAAAACATTGTATTTCTTTTTACTTGGAAACAGTGAGGGAGATTTAAATCTTTCAGTAAATCAGATAATTTTTAGGAGAGACTTCTCTACCAGCTTTACATCCAAATAGGGAAAGTGAGAGACAACCAAAAGATTTGTGGGTTTATGAGCTTAAAAAAAAAACAAAAGAAAAAAAACTGATATTATTTTTTGCAGGACCTTAATTCCCATTTTACATCAAAAGGCAAAGAGGGGTACTCCACACCAAGCGAAACAGGCCGTGCACTGTATACATGCCATATTCACCAATAAAGAAGTCCAGCTTGCACAGATTTTTGAGGTATATACAATAGGATATGTTTATGTCGATCTTCAGTTCTTCAACTGTGATTTTATAAAGATGAAAGCTGTATTTGTTGTTGACTATATGTAGTCTGCCCTTCAGAGCAGGGATTCTGTTTTAATCAGCACTATCTATTCAGCTGTTAGTTCCAGTTACATGTTCTAAAATTTAATATTGAAAAATATTTTGTGTGTGAGAACATTTCACCCGTTAGCTCAGTTGTCCATTTATCCTCACTGAGTGTTTAGAGATGACTTTGAAACACCCTGGTTAAGTACCTAACAACCCTACCTGAAAATTAATCTGGTTTCTCTTTCTTTATAAATGCTTCTTAGCCTGATTTTGCTACCAGAAATATATTCCTGTTAGCATAAATTGGAGGTAATAAGAACAGAACACTGTGAACCTCTTATTTTGTATGATTCTAGGTCATTTAAAAATGTCCCCACAGGGTAAGAAATTCGCCAGCATAGCAAACCTAATTTAGGGGTGTTGAAAATAATGCAGATTGTTGAAGCAGAAATATTCTTGTTTTCTACTTTCTACTTGAGTTTAATATCTGTTGGTTTATCTTCTACATTTTTTCAGTCTTGCTAAATTCCAATAGGCCAACTAAGAACCAAATAAATATCTAATGTGGTTGAAGTTAATTGTGATCATATCATTAAAAGAGATGTTTGGGCAAGCTAAATTTGGGAGGGTTCAGGAAAATCTGTTACCATGGAATGTAAAAGAAACTAGTAATGTTTTCTATTTTATTTTTATAGCCACTCAGTAGGAGTCTGAATGCTGATGTACCAGAACAACTTATAACTCCGTTAGTTTCATTGGGCCACATTTCTATGTTAGCACCAGATCAGTTTGCTTCCCCAATGAAATCCGTAGTAGCAAATTTTATTGTGAAAGATCTACTAATGAATGACAGGGTAAGTTTCTCACTTAATTAAATTCAGAATCTTAAGATTAAGATTATTTACATTCTTATCACAGAAACAGGATTATTTTTCTCTGCCTGGATATAATTCTCTTTTCCTGCTTTGGTTTTTTTTGTTTGTTTAGTTTTTTCTCTTTTGTGCTGGAGATTAAACCCAAAGGTTCACATACACTAAAGCACAAATTTGACCACTAAGCTGTATCCCTTGCCCTGCTGTTTTCATTCAAGTGAACTTGAATTTAACTAACTTGTAGAAATATTCCATTATACATCTGGCACTAGATTTATGTACTCTGTTTCAGACATTGAAGTGTATGTGAGTATGGGTTGTTGTAATTCATCATCTCTGAGTTAGAACTCAGAAATATGTAGATTGAAAATTGCTCTCCAAATGATTCAGAAACATACTTTGATTAAGAATCACTACTTGCCCAAATGTTTCTAAATTAAGAGTTATTGAATAAAGACACAAACCATTCTTATGTGATCTGTCAGTATGGATGACGTTCAGTTCTTTGTAAACTTCCCATAAATCTAAGTTATCCAAAACTTCCCTAACACTCTTCCCATGTGGTCCAGTAGTCTTGAGTCCTCAATATTAGGAACTTTAAAAAGAAAGGCACCTGTTAATGTATCTTCTGCACCTGTAGCCTTCTCCCTTTGGATTATAGTAGAAGGAGGTAAGAGGATGCCCTGTTTCATTTCCCACTCTGTACATCCACGTGTTTGCACTCTTGATAGATGTGGCTAGTAACAAATGTGAAATTTAAGATACTTCAGTTTTTTCAAACTAGAGATTAGACACGTTTTAGATGGTGATTTTTTTGTTGATGATCTTGTATTCACAAAGTTATTGTATTTATTAATGTCACAGTGTAACATTTCATTGCATGTATACAATGTATAATGATCAGATCATGGTAATTGGCAAATCTGTGACCTAATACTCATACCATTTCTTTGTGTTGGGAATATTCAAAAATCCTCTGTACCGTATTTTGATATATTCATTTATTTGAGCAAGGTGTCACATGAGCACAATCTCAGCATTCAGGAAACTGAGGCAGAAGGATCATGAGTTTGAGGCTAGCTAGTGTCACATAGTGAGACCCTGTCTCAAAAATCAAAAAGAAATATTTAACTTAATTGTTGTTAAGCATAGTTATCCCACTTTGCTATAGAACATTAGAAATAGAGCTGGGAGTGGTGGCAAGGCCATTTTAAGTGTACAGTTCCTGAAATCCTCATGGTTAGCTAATCACCACCACTATCCATTTCCAGATCTATTTTGTCATCCCAAGTGGAAACTCTATATCCGTTCAACAACAGTTCCCCTGATCCTTCAGAACCTCTCTTGTTAGCTGACTTGTTAGCTCTATGGGTTTGCCTATTCTGGGTATCTCTTTTCATACAATATTTGTCCTTATGTGTCTGTCTTATTTACTGTATTTTCAGGGTTATTCATGTTGTGTATATCAATTCATTTTTTTTTTTTACAGTATTTTGTCCCTTTTTTATTGTAATCATTTCATCTGAAGGTACACAAAAATTAATCAACTGCTTTTATATGAGACTATGAAATAACAATGCCATTGCTTCCAATAAAGAATCAATAATTGTTTTTATAGCATTAAGGTAATTACAGTCATTTGGAAAGATAGCATCAACTGAGACTTTTTTGCACTTACAACTAATCCATTCTAAACAAAAGCCAATCTTAAAAACGTAATTCCAGAAAAAGTGCAGTTATGCCAAGAACAGATAAGAAAGTACACAGATCTCACAGGCTATGCTATACCAAACAGATAAAAAGTAAAATTGATTTTATACTGTAAGTCTATACAGATAAATAAAATCCTATCTTCTTTTCCTGTATGTATGCTTAGATTTCTTACATAAATAACAAAGTACATTCCATCACTTCAACAGAATGAACTCCATGGAAAAAAACTTAAAAGAGCAGATAATCAACTCCCAAGATTTATGCTTACTTTTTCCTACTTTTATCAACTTCCTGACATATTTAACCTAAGCAGAAAAATATTGTCTGTAAATTAAGCATACAAGTCTACATGTGTCTTGAAGAATTCTCCCCAGTTACATATATCCCATGTTGCTTTTGGTTTCCCATCTCTTCTTTGCTTCAAACCCCCATGCGAGTTTCTTCTTTTTTCAAGCAGCCTGTGAGTTTTCAGCCTCCTTTTTGACTTTTACAAACTTGTGACAGGCAATTCCTTTGGCAATTTTTACACCAAGCTCTCGAGTAGCTAGCTGGTTGCTGAGTTCCTCAGCCTTCTCAACATCCCACTCCTCCACAGCCTGGTCTATCCTCTTTTCAAGGCCAGACTTTTCAACCTTTTTCTTTTTAACAGGGGGTTCAAATCTATCATTGGCTCCGAAATACTGAGTAAGCTCCTTCCACTGGGTTTCATTTAAGGACTGCTCACTATGAGATTCTTTTTCATTCTTCAATTTACCTTTTCTGGAGCGTTTTCTCTTTCTCACTTTGAATCTTGAGGCCGAAGTTTTCAGTTCAGAATGTTTCTTATGCAATTCTTGAAATTTGTTCCACATATTTAAGGGAATTCCAGAAGGGCACTCTTCATATGCATTTGCCTTAGCCTCTGTTTTGATTTTTGGTCCATCTGCTGGCAAATCTGAGATTTCTGTGTCTTTAATGGTCCCAGCCTCTTTATCTTCCTGTAAGTTATGATCACAGTTCTGTGGTGTGGCCTCATCTTCAGAATTCGACTCAATATCACTTTCATTTAGGCCAGGAGGCAGCAGTCCACTCCACATCTTTTCTTAGATCAGGAAGCGGCCACTCGGCATCCCAGAATTCATTCTTTTTATGGCTGAATAATACTCCTTTGTATGTCTATCCAACATTTTGTTTGTTGGACATGTGCATTGTTTCCACCTATTCTTAGCTATTGGGACTAACACTGATACTGAACATTTGAGTACCTATCTTCTGGTCTTTTGGGTATGTATCTAAGAGTAAAATTCCTGGATGATATGGCCATTCTGTGTTGAACTTTTTGAGGACCCACCAGACTGTTTACCAAAGTGCTCGTACCAGTTTTTTTCTCCATGTTTTATTAGTATATTATTACCATGACAGTAAATACATTTATCACAGGGGCATTGGTATGGAACCATACCATTTTATATTCTCTTCTTTTTCCATTTTATATTCTCACTAGCAACACATAAGGGTTCAGGGTTCTCTACATCTTCGCCAACACTTAGAAAAAATAATAATACTAGGGGTGTATCTCATTATGTTTCTGATAAAATTGATGTTGAAGATCTTTCTCGTGTGCTTTTTTACTTTCTTTGTATCTTTTTTGGAGAGTTATCTATTCAAATCCTTTACCACTCTCCATTGGATTTTCTCTGTTGTTGTTGATATATATTCTTGATATTAAACTTTGTCAAATATTTGTCAAATCTGTGATCGTGAGATTTATCTGTTACCTTTTTAGTTTTAATTATATAGCATTAGCTTTTAAATTAAGATCTTTGAGGGCCCAGGATGTAGCTCAGCAGCACAGCACCTGCCTGGTAAGCGTGAGGCCCTGAATTAGATTTCTGGTACCCCCCCAAAAAAAAAATTAAGATCTTTGATCAAATTTGACTTAATTTTTGTATGTGGTGTAACAGCCCAGAGTCATTCTTTGGTTTTTGGATATAAACTTTTTTGGCACCATTTATTGAAGAGACTAATCTTTTCACCACAGAATCATCGTGCTTTTTTCAAAAATGTTTTATGCAAAGTTTCCTGAATTCTCTCTTCCTTCTTGTAGGACCATTTACACTGTTTTCTTTATATAGGTTTATAATAACTTCTGAAACTAGAGAGTATGGCTTTTACAGTTTCTTTGTCAAACTCTGCAGAGTGACTTTCCTATAGGTTTGCCAGAACTTGGATTGCCCAGCATAAAAACCTTCATGAATAAAACTAAAACTTTTCTTTCTAAAAGCTAAATTTGTCCAATTGTCTATAGTCAACAGGTGAAAAGAATGGAAAATTGTGGTCTCCAGATGAAGAAGTTTCTCCTGAAGTACTAGCAAAGGTAAATTTATGTGGGTCTTGATAAGCTTTATGTTTCAAAAAAAGGTTTATAAGTATCATGTTCTTCTCCTCCGCCCTCCCCTCCCCGCTCCCCCATCCTCCTCCTTCTGTTTTAGTAGTTAAGGAGCAAGCCAGGCATGATGAGTTACACCTGCAATCCCAGCTATTTGGGAAGCTGAGGCTGGAGGATCATAAGTTCGGGGCCAGCCTGAGCAACTTAGGCCCTACCTCAAGATAAAATTTTAAAAGAGGACTAGAGATGTAATTCAGGACTAGAGTACTTGCCTAGCATGTGCAAGGTACTGGGGTCAGCCCCCTGTACCACAAAAAATAATAACTTTTTTCCAATGAGGTGATTTAATTTTAAAATCCATAGTAAATAGGTGTTGTTTCTCAAAGAAATTGTACTTGTCATTGCTCCCAATCATCCATCAGTCTTCAGCCTGCGGAAACAATCTCGGTGTGACTTGTGGACATGGAGATTATGCAGTGCTGGTGCTTGGAGGCCTCTTAACCTGTAGCCTCACCACCAGAATCTACAAACAGATGGTTACTCCCTTGGCAGAGCAAGGTAGTTGTCACCAAACTGTGACTTTTGGTAGGTGTAAATTAAGCTTCAATAGAGCTAATTCTTTGAAGTGGTGAGCTTGAAATTTAAAATGAGAGATTATATCACCTTTGATAATCTATTTCAGTTCATAGTCATGTGTTTTATCAATTTCTTTTTTTCCAGGTTTTCAGTAAGTAGAGTAAATAGCATCTAGATCTTTTGGCTCTTTCACATAGTATATTGTTAACAGTCTTTTGAGTAGATATCTTCAAATAGTTATGCCCACAAATAATGATAGAAAATCCAATTTTTTTGGTCAGAATGTTAAATGAGATAGAACCAGACTTCATAGTTTCTTCAGTTTTTCAGTACTACAAAAAATATGAAAGTTTACCTAAATAGTTGTTCAGTACATCTTGAATTGACACATAGTAAGTGTACATTTTTACAGGGTATAGTGTAATATTTCAGTATGTGCATATAATGTGTAATAACTAGGTCAGAGTAATTAGCAGATCCAAACAAACATTATTTCCTTGTCTTGGGAATATTTAAAGTCCTCTCTACTGGGTATTTTGAAATGTTCATTTAGGTATGGTCAACCATAGTTACCCTACTGTGTATAGGACATTAGAAGTTGGGCCGAGGATTTAGCTCAGTGGTTCCACTACCTGCCTCACAAGCGGAAGGACCCGAGTTCGATCCCCAGTTCCAAGAACAAAAAACAAAAAAAAGACATTAGAAGTTATTCTTCCAATCCAACGGCATTCATGTTCTGTTAAATATCCTCCATTCTTCCCTCTTCATAGTCCCCAGGCTCTAGTAGTCATTCTTCTACATGGTTATTTTTAAACTATTATTTTAATAAAATGTAAAAATCAGACATGTGTTTCAGTATTAAAAGCCTGAATTCTGGCCATGAATGGTGGCACAACACCTGTAATCCTAGCACTCCAGTGGCTGAGGTGGGAGGATCACCCCAAATTCAGGGCCAGCCTGGGCTACATAGTAAGTTCAAGGCCAGCCTGAACTACATAGGAAGAGGCTGTCTCAAAGATCAAACAACAACCCACAACAAAAAAAGCCTGAGTTCTGGAGCCAGATCTCAAGTCATGTATCTCAGTTTACTTATCTGTTGGCATTAAGAATACCACTCTCAAGGAGCTGTTTTGGAGATTGTATAATTGAATACATGTACATCTCTGGGGAAAATGCCTGGTACAGATTAAATATAGAATACATATTATTGTTGTTATTATTATCCAGTAAGCTTTTATAATGAAGTCTGATGAGGATAAGTAAAGCTCATTAATTTCGTTCATATAAATTAATCTTCCCCTTGGAATTTTAAGTTGCTTTCTTTTTTTAGCATGTTAATATTTTATAGGTACAGGCAATTAAACTTCTGGTAAGGTGGCTGTTGGGTATGAAAAACAACCAGTCTAAATCTGCCAATTCAACTCTTCGCTTATTATCGGCCATGTTGGTTAGTGAGGGTGACCTGACAGAGCAAAAGAGGATCAGGTGAGATTTTTCTGCCTTCCCAATTTCCTTAGCTCAGAAATTTTGGTAAGGGTTTACATGGGATTTATTTACCTAATGTTATAATTGCACTTCATGATTTGAGATCAAATCTTACATGCTTACTTGGGGTTTATGTCCCTTAGAGCACTTTTATTTTAAAAAGTTTTCCTTTGCTTCTAAAGACTCTGAACTTTTACTGGTAAATTTCTAGTCATAATGACTGTAGTGTAATATTACAGTTAACATCAACATCTATACCAATTTCATAAAAATTTGTGGGATTTCTACTCTGCAAAACACTGTGATCAGTCACAACCTTCATGGAACTTACCCTGTATTAAAGTGATAGAACAAGTTGAGAGACTTAAGTACCATGAAAGTAATAAAATTTTTAGTGCTGCTTCAAAGAATGGAGAGTTGAAACCTCCTGCTGGGTTGCATAAAGGACAATATACGGTTCTACATATGCAAAAAATAATAAATTCTTTTCTATTTCTACAAGTTTTCAGTCTTCAAATCTGTGAAACTACAGTCTCGTTTATGTTTCTTTTAAAATAGAAGCAAACCCCAGCCGGGCATGGTGGCACATGCCTGTAATCCTAGCACTGGGAGGCTGAGGCAAGAGGATTGCCACAAGTTGGAGGCCAGCCTGGGCTACATAGTGAGTTCAAGCCCAGTTTGAACTACATAGCAAGAATCTATCTCAGAAAACAAAACAAGTCTAAATTTTTCAAGTTCCTTGTTTCAAATTCCTGATTTACTAAGCAGCAAACATACCAGGAGAGATACCTAAAGATTTGTACTTGTTGGGCCAGGGATTTAGCTCAGTGGTTTTGCTGCCTGCTACGCAAGTGCAAGGAGCCGAGTTTGATCCCCGGTACCAAAAAAAAAAAAATCAAGATTTGTACTTGTGATGCATTCCTACTTTAAATTATTTGTTAGAGGACAGAGATTTAATCATTCATTTATGCATTCATTATTTATTCAGCACTATTAGATACCACACACGGTTGTGTTATTTGTATAGGAAAAAAAATTTTCTTTTTGGTTTTTTGAGACAGGGTCTTGCTGTATAGTTCAGGGTGGCCTTGAACTCACTATGTAGCCCAGGCTAGCCTTGAACTCATGGAAATCCTCCTTTCTCAGCCTCCCCCATGCCCGGCCAATAATGGGTTTTTTGTTTTGGTTTTTATTTGTTTTTGTGGTACTGGGGTTGAACCCAAGGCCTTCCCTACTGAGCTATATCCTCAGGCTTTTTTCTTTTTGTAACGGGGATTGAACTCAGGACCTTGCACTTGCAAGGCCGGCTCGGTGCCACTGAGCTAAATCCCCAGCCCTTTTTTTTTTTTTTTAAGGTAGGCTTTTCCTAGATTGCTCAAACTGGGCTGAAACTTTCAGTTTTCCTGCCTCAGCTGTGCTCAACATGTTTAACTTAGGGTTAGGGTTAGGGTTACTGTGTAGGGCCTCTTGCTTACCAGGCAAGCACTCACCAACTGAGCTACTTCCCACCCCTGAGAAATGTTTAACATTACTATTACTAATACCTCTTGCCTTATCAAATGGGAAGGGGGCATTTTTTTAATCTGTTTTTGCTCAATGGAATTAGGAAAAGGGGTTCCATCGTTATTCTGAATGCAAAATATACTCGTCTGCATGGGCAGAGTGATTCACACCTATAATCACACCTACTTTGGAGACTAGCGCAGGAGATTGTAAGTTTGAAGCCAGCCCTGGCAATTTAGCAAGTATATCTCAAAGTAGAAAAAATAAAAAGACAGCTGGGGATTGAGCTCAGTGGTTCTGCCACCTGCCCCACAAGTACAAGGACCTGAGTTTGATCCCTGGTACCAAAAAAAATAAATAACACAAAAAGAAAAAATAAAAAGAGCTGGAGGGTGTAGCTCATTGATGGAGCTCTGGCCTAGTGTACATAATGCATTAGGTTCGCTCCCCTCATCACTGCAAAAAAAATTTTTTGTCATTTTTAAATGTTCTTATTTTTAGCTCATTTTTCTACTTGTGGAATAATAAAAGAATTATGAAAATATGCAAACATTCTTTCCAACATTATCACAAAAAAATGGGAAATTTTTACCTATGGAATACAAATATGGGTCATTAGATCTTAATTCAGTGTTATACATATGTCATCAGCTTGAACTGTAAAAATTCATATAACTATATCCAGGCTGGGTAAACTTCTGTAAAACACTTAGTTTTTTAAACGTCAGTTTCCTCCTCCGTAAGAGAATTAAATGAGAGAAAGCCTGTAACCTTCACATACTGTTGGCACAGAGTAGGCACTCAACATAATTGCACTTGTTTTCTTTCATCATTCATCTGCTGCAGAAACCATTTGAGAGTCCCTCGTTATGATTTTTTTTCCAGTACCAGTGATGGAGCTCAGGACCTTGCTTTGCCAGGCAGGCATGGCACTGCTGAGCTGCATCCCCCACCCCGAGTGTCCATCATTATTGTCAGTGTTCACTGTAATCCAATTATCTCACAGTACTTTGTTTTCTCCTTTTGTGTACTAAGCAAAAATCCCAGTGGTTCTTCCTCATCTCCTAAAGTCTTCAAAATACAAAGCCATGCTATGTTCCACATAGAACTTGAAGTAGGAAAACTATCCTTTGCCTCATTCATTGTCACATTTTACCATTTTTAGGTCAGATAAGTTCAGGTGGTGAGGGTGGGTGTGCCAAGGCCTCTTAGGTGCCCTTTGGAAACTCCATTCCATGGACGGAAGTCAGCCCAGCATAATTAGAAATGATGGCCGATAAATTTGTCAGAAAGAATGATTTGAATAGTTTTCCCTGTTAAGTTTGTGAACTCAAAAAACTAACATTCTCTGGGCCTGGGATTTAGCTCAGTGGTTCTGCTGCCTGCCTCTCAAGCTCAGGGTCCTGAGTTTGATCCCCAGTACCCAAAAAAAAAAAA
>NW_004624761.1:27153056-27175438 GCF_000247695.1 Heterocephalus glaber
TAAAGGTTGCAAACTAAGATATTTCTTGCAATTGGTGCCCCATAGAGGTGAGCCTAAGTGTATGACCTGAGGTTCAGTTGTAACTGCCAACAGCTAGAGCTCACAGTGTTTGGGTGTAAACTGCATACAGGTAATGCATTCTGGCTATACTAACCAGAGTGTCTAAGTATCTACAATACTGATTTTCAGAGTGCGTCTACATAAGGTTTCTACTGTGAAGGGGAGATTGCTCTAAAAAGTGCCATTCAGGCCGGGGATTTAGCTCAGTGGTCCCAGTGCCTGCCACACAAGCGCAAGGTCCCGAGTTCGATCCCCGGTACCAAAAAAAAAAAAAAAAAAAACCACACTCATATCTCCACATTATGCTGTTTTAAGCATCAGTTACACCCAGTGAGGCCGGGGATTTAGCTCAGTGGTTTCACCACCTGCTGCGCAAGTGCAAGGACCCGAGTTCGATACCCGGTACCAAAAAAAAGAAAAAAGAAATTCCATGAATTATACCCAAGGAATCTTATAGTCAAAAGAGAGATCAGGAAACCAGGCATGATAGTCCACTTCTGTAATCCTAACTGCTTAGTAGGCTGAAGCAGGAGGGTGACAAGTGTGAGGCCAACCTAGGCAAGTTATTGAGTCTCTGTCTCAAGGCTGGGTATGTAGCTTAGCACTCCCTGAGTTTAATTCCCAGCTAAACCCCTCCCCCCAATAAAAGGATCAAAGCATTGTTATATGTTATAATGGTTATAGGAAATGTTTATTTCTTTTTTGTTTGTTTATAGTAAATCTGATATGTCTCGCTTGCGATTAGCTGCTGGTAGTGCCATAATGAAGCTTGCTCAGGAACCTTGTTACCATGAAATTATTACTCCAGAACAATTTCAACTCTGTGCATTAGTTATTAATGTAAGTATTTTGTGAAATACTTGTCTTCAAAGTTAAATCCATTTATTTTTCTATGTATTCAGATCTACTTAATGTGCACTAAAGAGATTGCTATTACCTATTTCAATATCTCCCAAATATTAAATTATTTATTTCTCCAATATAATTATTATTTTTAAAATAAGACATTTAAAATACTTAAAACTTGAAATATTTGCCAATTTTAAGTATTTTTCTTCTTGTGCTGGTGTAGGATGAGTGTTACCAAGTAAGGCAGATATTTGCTCAAAAGCTGCATAAGGCACTTGTGAAGCTACTGCTCCCGTTGGAGTATATGGCGATCTTTGCTTTGTGTGCCAAAGATCCTGTGAAAGAGAGAAGAGCACATGCACGGCAGTGTTTATTAAAAAACATCAGTATAAGAAGGGAGTACATTAAGCAGAACCCTATGGCTACTGGTAAGTAGCTGACAATTCCCAAATGCCCATGTTTACCTTGTCAATGAAACAGTTTGTGAGGGAAGGTCATATATTTCTATTGTATTTTAAGATAAAACTGGGAGTTTTATAGAATGTTGTTGTAGGTACACTCAGTTTAAGAGCCAGCATGCTGAATTTTGAGTCCCATTAATTTATGTAACAAAGTTTTTGGGTAATTGCATTTCTCTTATATAATTAGCAGTATAGTTTGAATTGAACACATTGCTCAGATGGCAGAGTACAGTTTTTACCTTTATAATCTTTCAAATCTCTTTAAGCTTCAGTATCTTTCAAAATTGACATAAAAGTATTTTAGTAGTATCATCTAGATATTATGTTTTCTCTAATTTATAAATAATTGAAAAAAAATGGAAACTGAAGTTGTTAGAACTCAAACCTAGGAAGGGATTTATAAAAGCTGTTATAGGGCCGGGAATTTAGCTCAGTGGTTCCACGCCTGCCTCACAAGCGCAAGGCCCTGAGTTCGTTCCCCGGTACCAAAAAAAAGCTGTTATAAAGCCAGGCATGGTGGTACATGCCTGTAATCGCAGCACTCAGGAAACTGAGGCAGGAGAATTGCTGTGAATTCAAGGCTATCCTGGGCTACATAGTGAGACCCTGTCTTATAAAATAATAAATGCCATTATATTGTTGTTAATGATGATATTTTCACTATAGAGAAATTGTTATCGCTGTTGCCTGAATATGTAGTTCCATACATGATTCATCTGTTAGCCCATGATCCAGATTTTACAAGATCACAAGATGTTGATCAGCTTCGTGATATCAAAGAGTAAGTCTTAATGGTTTTCCAAGATTTCCACACATTGTTTTTACTTTTCAAAAAATCCTAAATTTTTCATGTTGTGTTTCCTATTATTATTTTTATGTTTTTGTTCATTCATTGTAAAATTGTGTCATCTTTCAAAATTATTCCCATCTAACTAGCCCTTTTTGGTTGTTCAGTTTCTTTTTTATGTGTAGTACTTAGCTGTCTTAAGTGTTTGCATTGGTTAATTGGGTTATTTTAATTTTTTTATTTTAATTTTTGTATATTGTGATTTTTTTTACTGTTATGTTAAGCTGAGAATCAATTAGGAAATTTAGAAACTCACAAAATATAAGTGTGCCTCTTGTTCTATTGGTAAAGCTCAGGGGTAGGCATTTGCCTAGCATGTGCATGGCATAATTCTCACCTTTACATCCATCTTAGAGATACTGCCACAGCATGATGGCGCATGCTTGCATCTCACTTGGGCCTCTGAGGCCAGAGGATTGGGAGTTCAAGTCCTGGCAAGGCAACGTAGTGAGGCCTTTTTGCAAAATTAAAAGGGCTCAGGATGTAGCTCAGATGAAAGTTCTTGGTTCAATCCCCAGTCAATATTGCCCCCCAAAAAAAGATAATACCTTAAAAACATACCCACACATGAAATACTCTGTGCCAAGACAAAACACAGTGCAAAGTGAAAGTTGGCATATGGTGCAGCATATAAGAGTAAAAGAAGGCTGAGGATTGTCTACAAATGACCTCTAAGAAACCTGAAGGTAATACTTACATTCCATCCTCATTGCTGTTTTTTCCCTTACCAACCCCTACATTACCACTTCAGCTTGTATTTCATTACAATTTTCTGTACAGGACATAAGTCTTATTCCTAAACAGTTATAGCTCATATACTTTCACAATAAGTGTACAGTTTTGAAAAATGTATTAGAAATTTTATTAAGTTGTATATATTTTTTTAAAGCTGTATACTTAGGTTTTAGCAGACTTAAGTTTTACTCCCAGCATTTTATTCAAAATTTTCTTGGGCCATGTACAAAGGCACAAACCTGTTATCTCAGCTACTGTACTTAGGAGGCTGAGGTACAGGATTGAAAGTTCAGGGCCAAACTGGACAACATAGTGGGTCTGTGTCTTTTTTTGAGACAGAGACTCACTTTGTAGTTCAGGCTGGCCCTCAACTCACTGTGTAGCCCAGGTTGGCCTCAAACACACGGCAATCCTCCTACCTCAGCCTCCTGAGTGCTGGGATTACAGGCATGTGCCACTATGCCTGGCTATGTTTTTTTTTAAGAGTAGGAAATTTATTGAGGAGGGCAGGTCCTGAGAGGAAGGAGGGGACCCGGAAATTGGATTACCTGGGCCTCTGTCTTAAAATTGAAAAGAAGCTGGGGATATAGCTCAGTGTTAGATTGTTTGCCTATATGCTCAAGGCCCTGGGTTCAAACCCTAGAACCGTTCCCTACACCTTCCTCCAAAGACCAAGGTTTATTGACCTTCATTTGACTGTTTTATAAAATGTATAATTTGAAATAATTCCTAAATTTTATTTCATAAATTTTTAGATTTGTGCTTATTTGAAAATTCTGTTCCTTGCTTATAAAACAATTTTTATAGGGGTCAGGGATTTAGCTCAGTGGTTCCGCCGCCTGCCTTGCAAGTATAAGGTCCAGAGTTCAATCCCCGGTACCAAAAAAAAAAAAATTTTTTTTTTATTTAGGATTATTCCAGAAAAAAATTTTATAACATGAAAAAGTGGTATGTATTTGCCTAGAATACGACTCTTACGTTTGACAGCCTTTTAGCTGTATGTAGATTGGTAGGCAAGATGAAGATGTAGCTCAGTGGTAGAGCACTTGGCCTAGCATGTGTAAGGTCTTGGGTTCAATTCTCAGTACCACAAAAAAATAAGAATTTTTTTTTTTTAATTGAAAGATAAGTCAGGGGAGTACAGGGATCAAAGCAAGCATTCTACCACTGAGCCACATCTCCAGCCTTTTTTTTTTGTTTTTTTTGTACTGGGACTCAAACTCAGGGACTCGCGTTTCCTAGGCAGGTGCTGTGCCACTGAGCTAGCTACATCCCTGGCACAAGCCCTTTTTTATTTTGAGACGGTGTCTCTAGCAAGTGAGATTCCTCCTTGCAATCCCACCTCAGCCTCCCTTGGTGCTAGGATTACAGGTGTGCACCAGTGAGCACAGTTTGTAGGAATTCTTTATATATTGGATATTAATTCCTTATCAGGCATATTATTTCACTTGGTTTTTCCTTTTTCTTTCTAGTACCAGGGATTGAACCCAGGGCCTTCTCACTGAGCTATATCTATAACCCATTTTTAATTTAAGTCACTAAATTGCACAGGCTGGGCTTATGCTTTTGATCCTCCTGTCTCAGCCTTCTGGAGAGCTAGAATTATACAACTTAGACCCTATATAAGAATTTTTTTAAAAATCAAAAGGACCTTGGGATGTAAGTTAGTAAGAAAACCATGGATTCAGTTCCCAGTAATACCAGAAAAAAGAAAGATAGATTTTGAGTTAAAATTTTTCTTTGTTGATTTTTTTAATAGTATATCATAGGGCTGGGGATTTAGCTCAGTGGTTTTGGCTGCCTGCTGCACAAGCACAAGGACCCGAGTTCGATCCCTGGTACCAAAAAAACAAACAAATAGTATATCATAAAGGTTCAGACTTCTTTTCACGTGAATATCTAGTTTTTCCAACACTGTTTGTTGAAGAGATGTTCTATTCCCCAAACATTGGTCTTGGTACCTTTGTCTGTCAAAAATTAGTTGTCCAAGTCCCCAGTGTGTAGGATAAGCCTGTATTCCCAGTGGTTTGGGAGGCTAAAGCAGGAGGATCACAAATTCCTGGGCAATTTAGCGAGATGATGTCTCAAAATAAAAAATGAAATGGGCTGGGGATGTACTTCAGTGAGAAGGCCATGAGTTTGATCCTTAGTATCAACAAAATAATTATATATACATCGGGCCAGGGATTTAGCTTAGTGGGTCCGCCGCCTGCCTCGCAAGCGCAAGGTCCTGAGTTCGATCTCCAGTACCAAAAAAAAATTACGTATACATCAAATTTTTTGGCCATGTGTAGATTTATTTCCCAATTCTCAGCTCTGTTCATGCTCTTTATATACCCATATACCATATGACAGTGTTTGACATTATAGCTTTGTAGTATCTTTGAAAATTGGAAAGTATCAAGATTGTTTTCTTTTGTATGAGTTTTTAGGATTACAGTTTTTCATTTCTGCCAAAATTGAGTTTTAATGGAAATAGCATTTAATTTGCTTTGAGTATTAGTACTGTAAATCTTAAATCTTCCAACACATTAACACAGGATGTCTTTCCATTCACTTAGATCTTTTAAATTTTTTGGTTCAGCAGTGTTTTAAGTACAAAGAGTGAACCAGCCAGAGCCTTTGCACTGAGCTACAGTCCCAGCCCTATTTTTTATTTTAATACATCTCACTAAGTTCCCCCAAGCTGGACTCAAACTTAGAATCCACCTGCGTCAGACTCCCTGAGTGCTGGGCTTACAGGCATGGGCCACCATGCCTGGTTCATATGTGGCCTTTCCCATGTTGAGGAAATTCTTTTCTATGCCTAGTTTAAGTACTTTTGTCATAAAGAAGTAAGTCTGGTTTCAGTTATGGCGAAACAGTGAACAAGACAGTCAACATTCACTGAAACATATTTTCTATGGAAAGTGCATTCCAGACAGCTTGGTGAAAAGATTTGGGAAGGAGAAGAATTAGCTTTGTGTGATAAGGTACGGAGAATCCACAACATTATGGGAACCTGCATACTAGAAAGGATAGGTAAAAGATCAATAATTATATTCTTAGGGCAGTGCTTTCGAGGCAGGCGCCGGAACCACTGAGCTAAATCCCCAGCCCCATACTCTTCATAGTTATGAGGACAAAATGCTTAGCTTAATGCCCAGTGCACAAAAGTATTCATTGAATATTGAATAATTATTTTATTTATCTTTCCTGCTCTCCATTATTTGATTGTTCAGCATTCCAGTAGCTATCTTGAACTAGTGTATTATAGAAACTACCCACTTTTATTTAAACTGTTCTGCTAATTTCTTAAAATATTTCCATGATAAGGGCTGGGGATTTAGCTCAGTGGTGCCACTGCCTGCTTCACAAGTGCAAGGTCTGGAGTTCAATCCCCGGTACAAAAAATATATATATTTACATGATATGTAGGCAAAGAAGTCCACAAGGAATATTACATAATTTTTGCTGTATTAATAAAGCAGTAGTCCTTTTGTAAATCATCTTGATAAACATTAAAAACAAACCCCACATCAAGATTTATCAGTTTAAGTTCCCCAAGTGATTCTAATGTTTAGCTTGATTTGGGGTTCACTTTTACTTAGAAATCCAAATGTCCTAATTATGCATTTTATGTACAGTAAGTACCTGACTCGGGAACATTCAAGTTGCAGACTTTCACAGGTGTACTGTGTAAAACTCACTTTATCAGATACAAACAAATCTGACTTAGTATTTTCCTGGAACAGAGCTCGTTCATAAGTCGGGGACTTACTGTATTAGTGGCTACATGTTGACAAGTGGATAGCAGCAAAAATGGTTTGAAATATAACTGTTCAGGTGAATTATTGATTGCCATATATATTATCTGTATAGTACATTCCATTTAGATTTATATCAGCAAATTACATATCAGTCATAAGCCTTCTATGTAACTTACACATAGTCAAAATGCCAGAATTATCACAGATGCTGGTTTGCTGAGCATTGCTATGTGCTACAGCAGATTGAAAACATATACATGTTTATTGAATATCTATATAGTACCATATAAGCCTTCATGTGCCTTATGAAACTGTCAAAACTAATCATGTTGTTTTCATTTTTAATATATTGTGATTTAACTTTCTAACTAAATATTATTGACAGGACAATAATTAGTGTTAGTAATTAGTGAGTTTTTTTGTTTTTGTTGTTGTTGTTGTTGTTGTTGTTTATTAGTGAGTTTTTTATATCTTACTTTTGTTGCATTTAGACAACAGAACTTCCCGATCAGGTATTTATTTCATTAAGCAAACATAGATACATTTCGTCTCTTTAATATGTATACTACCATTTAGGTGCCTGTGGTTTATGCTTGAAGTTTTAATGACAAAGAATGAAAACAATAGCCATGCCTTTATGAAGAAGATGGCAGAAAACATTAAATTAACCAGAGATGCCCAGTCTCCAGATGAATCCAAGACAAATGAAGTAAGATGGGTATCAAGCCAAGGGATGTTGAGGTGTCAGAGAAAAACATGTTGACTTGTTTATTTTTCCTGGCCATTACACAGTAATTTAAATTGCAGCATGTCTATGAAACTGTACTTACAGTTTTTATTAATTTCTTTTTTTGTTACAGTTTTTATTTCATCACAATTTTTTTTTCTGAGAATGTATCCTCCTACCTTAGCCTTTCAAGTGCTGGGATTATAGGTGTGCGCTGCCACGCCGGACTTAAATTTTGTCATTTTGGAGATGTTTAATATTCTAAGAAAAGCAGTATAAGTTCTACAGAGAAGGAGAATAAGGAATAGTAAAATTTGGGCTGAGGATGTAGTGCAGTGGTAGTGTGCTTGCCTACTAACATGCCCTGGTTTTGATCCCCAGCATCAAAAAAAATGAAAAAAAAAATAATAGAATCAACAAGTATATCGCCTTATGAACTCTAATAGGAGTATAGAAAATGGATATGCTTTTTATTTGTTTGTTATTTCTAGTACATACTTGGCATTCATGTTAAATTAAAATAGGGATGTTTTTCTCTTCCCCTTTTCCCAGAAGCAATGCTGAACAGAAACAGAAAATGTTTAAGGATAAATAACATAGCCTTCTTTGAATTTATACATTTGGTAGAATTGGTTCTTGTGACTATTTTGCAATCATGAAATTTGCTTACAGTCTTTCTCCTTTTCCTCTCTAGAAACTGTATACGGTATGTGATGTGGCGCTGTGTGTCATAAACAGCAAGAGTGCTCTGTGCAATGCAGATTCACCTAAGGATCCCGTCCTCCCGATGAAGTTTTTCACACAGCCTGAAAAGGTAATTTTCTTCACCTTAGTTTTCTCCTACAATTGCCATCGATTACCATCAATCTAGAGCCAGATCTTAGATGGAGTAGAGGCTCAAAAATTATCTGGATTTATTTAGGGTTGAGAGATTGTATTCCAAAACTCTAAATAACATCATTCTTACCTTACATAACAATACAAATCAAGCTTTTTGTTGTTCTTAATGTTCCTTTGGGGCATTTCTAAGAGAAAGAAGAATTTTTACATTTTTAAAAATTAATCTCATTTTATAAAAACTATTTTTAGAGACAAAAAAGGTTAAAAAATGCTTGCTACCATATAAATGTAAATACATTCATATATAAAAAAATGTTAGTATTCTTGGAATTCGTCTTGGTGATTGATGGACACACTGGATTCTGGTCAACCACATCCAACTTGAGCGACAAGTTAATTCCTCTACAACTCATTTTCTTTATCTCTAGAGTATGATTGTTAATACCTGTGAACAGTTACTAATCTAGGTTTATGTGAAGTATTTATCACACTGTATACATTCAGTTCATGGTATTTATGAATATTTATAGTACATTTATTCTGCTACAGGATTAGTGAATTGAGTATTCCACGTAAATAAATTTTCCACTGAACTGAAGCCCTTTGAGGGTTTGGTGGGGGGTACTGGGGATCAGACTCCAAACCTTGCTCTTGGGAGGCGGGCTGAGGCACCACTAGAGCTAGATCCCCGGCCCTTCAAAGGTTTTTTAAATTCCGGGTAAGCTAGTGAAACTCAAAGGGCTTGGGCCAGGGATTTAGCTCAGTGGTGCCTCCACCTGCCTCACAAGAGAAAGGTCCTGAGTTTGATATCCAGTACCAAAAAAAATTAAAAATAAAAATAGAAAACCTTTTAAAGATGTTTTTCATTTATGCCCTGATTTTAGGTGTTAGATTTATTTATAAAACAGTCCCAAATATTTTTAATTGGAGAAAACAGCATTGAAAGGATTTTTGCATATGTTTATTCCTGTAAATAGGCATCAATAACAATTTCCTTAGGGAATTCTAAAAGAGAATCCCAGGAAATAAAATTTCCTACTTCGAATACCATACTTTGTGCTAAAAATGTTGAATTGATTTAGTAGTCAATATTCACTTTGGCTTGCTTTTTCGAGGAATAATAATGATTGCAAAGATGTTTGTCCTCTTGCCAGGCCTGGTGGCACCTACTTATAATCCCAGGACTTGGGAGGACGAAGCAGGAGGATTCCCACAAGTTTGAGGACAGCCTGGATTGCATAATGAGATCAAGGCCAGCCTGGGTTAAATAGCAAGACCCTGTCTTAAGAAACAAAATAAACCAACAAAAAACTATATTTGCCCTCATTACCGAATCTGCTATCTTTGTCAGTATTCTTAAGTGAGCTCTTGAATTTACCTTTAACCTCTTGACTACTTGGGCCATCATGACTGCAATAGAATATTCATAACATTGGCAATACCATAAAGTATTAAATCGCTGTTTGTCCCTATACTTTTTTTTTTTTTTTTGGTACGGGGGATCGAACTCCAGTCCTCGTGTTTGTGCAGCAGGCAGAGGAACCACTGAGCTAAATCCCCGGCCCCTGTCCCTATACTTAAGTGGTCTCAAAGAACATAATTTTTTTCTTTTGTTACTTGTAACTCATACTGTTTTTAGTCTTAATAATAATTTAGGTTTTTTAAAGTATGTAACTTTTCCTTATTTGTTTTTCTAACATTTTTCTTTGAATCAGCATAAAATCAAACACTAAGAAGATCAAGCTTATTAAGATAATAAACCTGGTGGTTTATTATTTCAGAAATAAAATGAATGAACTCTGATAGCCAAGCTTTGTAACATGTATTTTAGTTGCATGAAGGCCTTTGCCCAAAGAATTATTTGTTTTTTTGGAGACAGGGTCTTGCTATGTAGTTCAGGCTGGCCTTGAACTAGCTATGTAGCCCAACCTGGCCTTGAACTTGTTGGCAATCCTCCTGCCTCCCACTTTCTGAGTGCTGGGATTACAGGCATGTGCTGCCACACCCAGCTTATTCAACTTTTTTTTTTTTTTTTTTTTTTTTTGGTGCCAGGGATCAAACTCGGGTCCTTGTGCTTGGGAGGCAGGCGGAACCACTGAGCTAAATCCCTGGCTATTCAACTATATTTTGATGTATATTTACTTTTATAATTTGAATAGTATGTCTACTCATGGTTTTTCAAAAACAAAATATTTTTAAATGAGGTGACACTTTTTTGTTGTTTTTTAATGGTACTGGGAATTGAACCCAGAGCCTTGGACATGCTTGTGCTCTACCACAGAGCTACTGCCCTACATCCCTAGCCTTTTTATTTATTTATTTATTTTTTTTGAGACAGGGTCTTATAGTGTAGTTCAAGCTGACCTGAAACTTACTATGTAACCCAGGCTGCCCCCAAACTCAAGGTGGATATCTTTCTGCCTCATCCTCCTGAGTGCTGGGATTACAGGTGTGCACCACCACACCCAGCTACATTTATGTTTAGACAGGTACTTGCTAAATTGCCCAGGCTGGCCTCAAATTTATGATCTTGTTTCAGCCTGCCCAAGTAGCTGGAATTATATTTATATACAAACACTCCTGGCTTTTTTCGCTTTTCTCTGAATAATTCTCTTGAGATTCATTGTGGGCCTCCTTAATGAATATTAAGTGCTTAGTGTGGTACTAGCATAGGGTACCATATTGGCTACTTTGTTTTTTTTGTTGTTGTTATCTGGGATCGAACTCATGACCTTGTGCTTGCAAGGCAGGCACCGGTGGGAACCACTGAGCTAAATCCCCGGCGCATATTGGCTACTTTGAAAGCCCCAGAGAAATAAGTTTTATAACAGTAAAAGAGGTGAAAATAATTAATGAATAAATTGGAGACTGCTTACACTAAACTGTGTGAAAAAAATAATGTGCATTTTTTAAATGTGGGGAATTAGGCTCTTGTTTATCTAGGGCTTGAATTGTTATATATGTTAACACAACTATAACGGTTACTGCAAAGTACAATGTCTAATAAGTTGTTTGCATAATAATACTGTGTTCAATTTGTTTTTGTTTTTCAATAGGACTTTTGTAATGACAAGAGTTATATTTCAGAAGAGACAAGAGTACTTCTGTTAACAGGAAAGGTATACTGAACTTGGGTTTGGGAATTTAGTTTTATATGTACATTACTTATGTTATATGAGCCCTAGATTTTATAGTTCCTGTTTCTTAAGGATTACGTTAGGAATTTGTAGCATCTACTGCAATCTCAGAGTTTCCTACCACGAACCACTCTTTGTGAATTGCCACCATGGGTTCACTACAGTAATTATAAATTAATAACCTATTTACAATTCACAGAGATTTTCCTGAAAAGTAATGTTGTAAGCTTAGATATATAATGTAAAAAATTGAAATACTGAGTCAGACAATTTATATTTCTGATTGTGGATTATTTTGGTTTTGTCTAGTTTCTCCTCTTGTTGCAGTATTGGGTATTGAGCACAGTGGTGGTGTATCACCGAGCTACATCCCCAACTCTATTTTGAGATAGGGTCTAAGTTACCCAAGTTCGCCTCAAACTTGTGATTCTCCTGCCTCAGCCTCCTCAGTAGCTGGTGTAAAGATTATAGGCATCGGGCCGGGGATTCAGCTCAGTGGTTTCGCTGCCTGCTGCACAAGTGCAAGGACCCAAGTTCGATCCCCGGTACCCCAAAAAAAAAAAAAAAAAACCAACAACAGATTATAGGCATGTACCAAGACACATGCCTTGACTTGACTTTTTAGATTTCCTAAAAGTCATTTTATGAGACCTAAAAAACCAAAAAACTAATTTAATCTTTGATAAATAATTTCCAGGTCATTACTACATATATATTTTTGTGATAGTTTTATTTGTATTTTCATTGCAGTTCACATAGGACTTTATTACTTAGTACATATAGTTATTAGTTTGTTTATAAGGCAGTTTGGATTTTTGGGGGGGGGGGTTGTTTGTTTGATTTTGTAGTGCTGGGGATTGAACCTAGGGCCTCATATATACTAAACAAGTGCCCTACCACTAAGCTACATCCCCAGCTATAAGGCAGTTTGGAGAGCCAGGGATTTAGCTCAGTGGCGCCACACCTGCTTCACAAGTGCAAGGTCCTGAGTTTGATCCCTGGTACCAGATAAAAAATTACCTGGCATATAAGGCAGTTTGGGAGCAATCTTTGTCTTAATTAAGCAGTAAGAGTGGAACAAGGTGGTACACACCAATATCTCAGCTACCCAGGGTGCTGAACCAGGAGTATCCCATGAGTCCAGAAGTTCAAGACTAGTTTGGGCAATATAGCAGGATCCTGCTTAAAGAAAAGGGAAAAAAAAAAAGAATAACAGTGATTAAGCATATAGAAAATAGATATTGCCTTGTTATTAAGTAAAGGTAATACTGTAGTTTGGGGGAGTGTGGGTACCCGGGATTGAACTCAGGACCTTGCGCTAACGAGGCAGGCAATGGAACCACTGAGCTAAATACCCGGCCCATATCCTGTAGATTTTTAATTGCAATAGGGCAACCTCATGCATATTTACAGAATTATCATTTCTAATTCATTTAGGGTTGACCTTTCCACTTGGCTTTAGCTAAAGAATATCTCTTATATGTGTCCCCTTCATTAAGGTATAAAATAATGTGTTTGTGTGATTTTTTTCAGCCAAAGCCTACTGGAGTACTAGGTGCAGTAAACAAGCCTTTATCAGCAACAGGAAGGAAACCCTATGTTAGAAGCACCGGCACTGAGACTGGAAGCAATATCAATGTAAATTCAGAACTGAACTCCTCAACCGGAAATCGAGCAAGGCAATTTTTTTCTCTTTAAGTTTTTTTTGTTCTCTCACTACTTGGTTTATCCTTCAGTTTATTCCTAAAGCTCTGTATCATAAAATGGGTTTCTACTTTTGTAAATGTTTTAGTACAAAACAATACCAATGAATTTTAGTTTTCCTTTATTTAATTTGTTTGAAGGGCTGGGGATTAAACCTAGGGCTTTGTACACGCTAGACAAGTGCTGTACCACTGAGCTCCATGCCCAGACTGAATTTTAGTATTTTTAATGATATGAACCAAGAATGTATTCATTTTGAAATGATACAGCATTCTAAGTGCATAGGAAAGTAACAGAGGGTTGGGATGTAGCTCAGTGGCACCGCACCTGCCTGGCAAGCACAAGATCCTGACTTTGATCCCCAGTACCAAAAAAAGAAAGAAAAGTTAACAGAAAAAGGGGTAAAGGTGCCGGAGATTTAGCTCAGTGGTTCTGCCACCTGCCCTGAAAGTGCAAGGACCAGAGTTTGATCCTCAGTACCAAAACAAAAGACAAAGAAAGGGCTGAAGGTATACCTCAGTGGATTAGAGCTCTAATCCCCAGCACCAGGCACATTAATGTTAACAAAACCAGACAGGCAGGCTTAGTGATGCATGCCTGTAATACCAGCACAAGAGAGGCTGAGGCAGGAGGATCACAAATTCAGGGCCAGCCTGGACTTGTCTCATTCAGCCTGCCTTGTCTCACTTTTTAAAAAAAGCTTTCCATCCTACTCTACTCTTTTTTTAATTTTTTTTGGTACCAGGGATGGAACTTGGGTCCTTGTGCTTGTGCATCTACTCTACTCCTAAGACACTACGTAGAGAGGTTGTAAAGATTTTTGGGGGGCGGTTCCGGAGATCGAACTCAGGACCGTGCGCTTGGGAGGCAGGCGGCAGAACCACTGAACTAAATCCCTGGCCCTGTAAAGATTTGTTTCTATTTTTTATTTTTTTAAAGATTTCTTTTTTAAAAAGGATTTGGGGGGCCGGGGATTTAGCTCAGTGGTTCCACTGCCTGCCTCGCAAGCTAAGGACCCGAGTTTGATCTCCGGTACCAAAAAAAAAGGATCTGGGATTTTTTTTGATTTGTGTCATTGAAACCAGGGCCTCACGAATGCTAGGAAGCATTCTTACTAGCAAAGTACATTCTCAGCTGTAAAGATTTTGTTCTTTCCATGAAATCTTTTTGGGTTTTTTGAGACAGCTATCACTACATGGTTCAAGCTGGCCTTGAACTCACTGTGTATCCCAGGCTGGCCCTGAACTTGCAGCATCCTCCTACCTCAGCCTCCAAGTGCTGGGACTACAAAGGAGCAACACCACACCTGACCTTATCCATGAAATCATATGGATAAATTGAACCAATATGTTTGAACTGTTTTTATCACAAGAATCCAAGATAGAAAATAATGTGCAGTACCTATGGTTTAAAGAGATGATGGGGATTCAGGCACCCACATAACCTTTTCTTCTTACAGCTCCTCCTTTGCAGATCACGAAGAACACTGGGAATGACTCTGCTGTACTGTGATCTATAGTTATGTTTTTGTTTAGGTTCCCTACCCCCAAGAGATAAGGCTTAGAATAATTGTGTTCTTTTGTTTGTAGAGAATCTTCTTGTCAGGTAGTTTTAGGCAGTATTTTCTGGCTGATATTTGTAAAATTAAATGGAAGTGAATTGCATGCTATAAATAAGCCACAGTTTGTAAATACATTACTTGGTGAGGTTTCTGAACCAGCCTAAGCCTTTCCTTATTGGTGGAGTGCAAGGGTGAACTTGGCCTTCTTGTGAAATACGGAAGATGTGGTTTATTTTTTCCCACTAGGGAACAGAGTTCAGAGGCAGCAGAGACTGGAGTTAGTGAAAATGAGGAGAACCCTGTGAGAATTATTTCTGTCACACCTGTAAAGAATATTGAGGCGGTAAAGAATAAGGTAAATTTTTATCTATCTCTCGGTTTTTTGGTACTGGGGATCAAACCCAAGGGCCTCACATGTGCATTCTACCTCTGAGCTGTATTCTCTTGCCCCATGTAAAAATCTAACAAGTGAATTTCCCATGAAGATTCTTACTATAGTTTCGTGTCAGGGTGAGATAGACACCACACTTTACTTTCCTGCTCTCCAAAAAATGATCTGCCTCCATCCACTCACTTCATTTCTTCTGCGTTTATGTGTCCTCCCACAGGACCCCTCCTAGCACCTTGAAAAAATGGGGATGAAAGGTTTTAAGATCTTGCTTCTAAAAGTTCATTCATTCACTCCTGCACCATGATCAAGTAGGACTCATCCCAGGGATGTAGGGGTGATTCAACATATGCAAATATCAACAGAGCCAAGTACAAAAATCGTGATCATCTCAATAGATACAGAAAAAGCGTTTGACGAAGTCTAACACCCATCCACGATAAAAACCCTACAGAAAACTGGTATAGATGGTCTTTACCTCAATCTGATAAAAGCCATCTATGACCAACATCATACTGAATGGACAAAAACTGAAAGCCTTCACTCTAAAATCAGGAACAAGATAAGGATGTCCACTGTCACCACTCTTATTCAATATAGTTCTGGAAACGTTAGCCAGAGCAATTAGACAAGAGAAGGAAATGAAAGGAATAAGTTAAATGATCATTAATTGCAGATGATAGGATACTCTACATAGAAGACCCCAAAAGCTCCACCGAAAGACTTCTAGATTTAATAACCAAATTCAGTAGTGTAGCTGGATAAAAAGTCAACACACAAAATTCAATAGTGTTCCTGTACATGAACAAACTCACTGAGAGAAATTAGGGAAACTACACCTTTCACAAAAGCATCTAAAAGTTCATTTACTCCTGCCCAGAAGTCAGCACTGTTTTGTTCCTATTATACTCTTTAGAGGTAAAATTTTATGATTTAGAATTTATTATAAATGTGCTTGAGTTTTTATTTAACAGCTCCATTCTTTGTTGTTGACCTTTAAACTGCAGTAGCCAATTTTCTACCAAGTATTTTGGCAGTAGAGAAAGGAGTGTAGCATAACTATAGAAGGCTCAGACAGCTGATTTTGAATCTTAGCTCTGTCCTCTCTGGCTTCATATTAACCTGGGAGGATTCCTTGGCTTCTCTCAGCTGCCATTCAGCTGTAGAGTGAAGTTGATAACTTCTTCGGAGGCATAGCTTGGGGTTTTTTGTTTTATTTTGGTTTTTTTCTAGTACTGGAAATCAAACTCTGGACCTTGGACTTGAGGCAGGCGTGGTGCCACTGAACTAAAACGCTGGCTCTCCGTAGGAATAGTTTGAAGATACTAAATTATTTCTTTTCTCATGGAAACCATACATCTGACATGTTTATCTTTTTATTACCTGTCACATATTTATGGTAATCATCGAATGTTTTATCTATTACCCCTCAGATGGTACAGCTTCATTTTTCCTATCCCAACCCTAATGATCTGAGCACAAACTGAATAGAGAAGTTACATTTTAGGTCAGTGTCTTAATTATCCAAACATTTGTTATTGCTGTCTGTTAACACGGGCTGTCAATGGATTCAGGTAACAGGGTACCTCTTGCTATCAAAATTTCTGGACTCCAGGAACCAATAGACTTTAATATGATGGGGTCCTTGTGTAGAATTAAGTAGGCTTGACCTAAATAAACTTAGGTATAAAAATGCATATTGCTACAATGAATAAGAGTTACATATACTCATAATGTATATTAGGTAGTAATGCATTTCCTGGATCACAAATGCTTATCTGGTACAACCAGCCATCTGTAATTTTTTTAGCCTCATATTTGATAAGTTAGACTCTACTATTCCATTGTGGTTTTTTTTGGTACTGGGGATCAAACTCGACCTTGTGCTTGCAAGGCAGGCGCCAGAACCACTGAGCTAAATCCCCGGCCCTAGACTCTTCTATTCTTATCTTTGTGTGTGTTGGGGTAGAGGGGATACTGGAGATTAAGCCCAGGGCTAGCACATGCTAAGCATGTATTCTACCACTGAGCTACACCCACAGTCAAAGTAGACATTTAAATTCTATTTTCTGGAAGCCAGGCATGGTGGCACATGCCTCTATTCCCAGCACTCCTAGAGCTCGAGACAGGAGGCTGGGGAAGGAGGGTTGCCACAAGTTCGGTGCCAGCCTGGGCTACACAGTGAATTCAAGGCCAGCCTGAACTACATAGCAAGACTCTGTCTCAAAAAGATACATAAATAAATAATAAATTCTAATTTCTCACAGGTCAAAATTTTACATTGATTGTTGTTGTTGTTAGTATTACTGTTCTTTTTTTGTTTTCTTTAATTAGCACATACATTCACCATAGGGAATTCATATATGTACAGAACACTTTATTTCTTTTTATGTCCCCTCCCTCTCTCCAAAATTTTACTTTCATTGATTTTAAATATTGTTCCAAACCCTCAATTCAAGTTTTTCACACTTCCAAAGAATGTTTTACTGATAACCTTATGAGACCAATGTTGTATTTTGACAAAAGCATGACGGCTTCACAGTCAGTCCCTGACCTACGAGCAAGTTTTGTTCCAGGAAAATGTTCATAAGTCAGATTCATCCGTAAGTGTGACAGTGAGTCTGACATGTCTCTTTTTTTTTTTTGGTTCTGGGGATCAAACTCGGGTCCTTGCGCTTGCGCAGCAGGCGTCGAAACCACTGAGCTAAATCCCTGGGCCTCTGACATGCCTTTGACACAAATGTACAATGTTTATTGTTCTGTTCTTCCTAGCAGTTGCCACCACATCACTGCTCTTCTGCTTCCAGACATCCGGCTCTGATTGAACACTGCTATTATACACTGTCACACTGTGCCTAAGCACACAACAGCACAACTGTGACAGTGTCCAGCAGACACATGAGCTACATCGCTATTTGTTCACATCTACGAATGTTCTTAATGTGAGGTCTGTTCATATCTGTGAAAGTTCACAACCCGAATGTTTATAAGTCGGGACTTACTGTGTGGTCTTTTCCTTCCACATGTGACCCTCATCCTAGTATACTACCAACAATATTAAAATCTAAGGGAATAATATTTCTTGCTAGCCAGAGACTGATATATAAACCAATGTATTAGCTTCTATATATGAAAACCATCCAGTAAATGGGTGTATGTGTTTACAAATCAGTACATTCGTTTTTCACTTTTATGAGGGAAATTGAAATATGAAGAACAAGGGAGGTGGTTAAAAGAAGAATCAAGAGGGCCAGGGATTTAGCTCAGTGGTTATGCTGCCTGCCTTGCAAGCGCAAGGACCCAAGTTACATCCCCAGTACCAAAAAACAAGAATCAAGAAGCTGAGTATGACTGGGTATGGTGTCATACACCTATAATCCACCACTCGGGATTGCCATGAGTCTGAGGGCAGCCTGAGCTATGTAGTAAGTTGGAGGACAGCCTGGACTACATGGTGAGACCCTGTCTCAAAAAAAGAAGCTGAGTGTAGTCACACACACCTGTAGTCCTAGCACTCTGGTAGGCTGAAGGACTGCAGATTTGAGCCCAGCCTAGGCAACTTAACGAATTAGCAAAGCCCTGTCTCAAAATAAAAGTTAAAAATGGCTAAGGATGTAGATCACTGCCAAAGCCCTGAGTTCAATCCTTCTCCCCCATTTTTTCAGGGGAAAAAAAATAAAGATCCCAGACACATGTGTACATACATTCCATGAACTCAAGCAAGCCATAGTGCCAACTCATTCTATTCAGTACCTAAGACAACTGGCTCCCTGTTCACTGGAGTTCCAGATGAGCACTTTCACGTATGCATATGTGCATAATACTCTCTTGTATCTTATTTAAATTTTTTTTTCTTTAAACAGTTTGTTATATATCCTTTTTCCTCCATGGTATTGGCGTTTTTATTTGTGCATACACATATATTTTGATTGCTGCCTTTTTCCACTACAAACAATATTGTGAATATTCTTCATACATATACACACTTACTGGCACTTAGTGTTACCTTGGTTCACCAACACTCTTGTTTGCAAACTCAGCAGCTGCTGTCAAACATGACTCCAGCCATCTTTTTTGCACAGACATGGCCATTTTCCTCAGAATCACGGACTGAAATTTTGGTCTTTGTTTGTTTGTTTGTTTTGGTATCGGGGATGAACTGAGGACCTTGTGCTTGTGAGGCAGGTGTGGTGCCATTGAGCTAAATCCTGGCCCTTGTTTTGGTTGAGGCAGGGTCTTGCTATGTAATTTAGGCTGGCCTTGAACTCACATAGCCCATGCTGGTCTTGAACCCCTGGCGATACTCCTGCCTCAGTCTCCTGAGTGCTGGGATTACAGATGTACACCACCACACCTGGCTGGTACTTTATTTCTGTGGTCCAGGTTGCTTGCAGTGGGATTGCTGGGTCAAGGCATAAATGCAGAATTTTAGATATTTCCATATAGCTTTCCTGAAAGATTGAAAAACACTTAAAATTTCTACCAACAGGTTATGATAGTACTTTTTTCCTTATAAACGCACCAACAACAAGTTTGTTACTTGAATTTTTTTCAGTTTCAGGTATCCCATTAATGCTGTAGTTTTTGTTGCTTTAATTTGTATTTCTCTGATATGTTTGCTTTATCTTTGAATGTGCTCTTCTGTAAAATGCCTGTTCATATTTTGCCTATTTTTACATTCTCTGTCTTAATCTAATTCAACTTTAAGTGGTATAGTAGTTTTGCCTTCTGAATAACAGTCTTGCTTCATTCCATTCCAATAGCCATATAATAGCAGCTAGTGTGATCTTTTTAAAATGTCATTTGGATTATGTTCACCCTCTGGTTAAATATGAATTTCTTGGAGTTCCAGGCCAGCCTGGGCTGTATCAGTGAGTTAAAGCCCCATGTTGACTACTTAGTGAGACCCTATCTCAAAAAAATAAACAAAACTTACTTTCCTTAGCACCAGAAAAAAACATTTCTTAACATGTCCAGAAAGGCATTAATGAAGCAGTTCCATGCCTGCTTCTCATACCTCATGCCTGTTACCATCACTCCTTATGGTACAAGTTCCTTCAGTCTACAGAGCTCTGTCCCTCTTCAGGTCCTTTATGCTTTCTCCCCTGTCTAGAACTCTTCACTTTGCATGTGACAGGGTCCTGCTTTATTGGTAAATAATATTGTCCCCAGAAGGGCCAGTTAGAAATTGATGCTTCCTTTGACTTTTTTTTTTGAAGATACAAAACTTCTTAATCTCTTACCACGTGGAGTAATTTGTACTTAATTCTTTATCTTTTTTTAAATGAATCTCCTCCCATACTACCCTGCCTCAATCTGTACACAACAAGCACTACACTTAGTGGGCCACCAGCTGAATGAACCTGTTCCTACTTCAGGGGTAAGGGTAATAGCAGTTGGACCTGGGTTTAGAGGTGGAGCTTAGTGGTAGAGCCCTTGGCTAATAAGCACAGGGTCCTGGCTTAGATCCTCAGCACCACAGAAAACAAAAATAAAAAATATTTGGTTATGTTGTTTGTATGTCTGGTTTTGGCCTGAAGTCGTCCCTGTCTTTTTCTCAAGATGACTTAAAGTGAGACTCCACATTAAAGTAAACCCTGGAGGGCTGGGGATTTAGTGCAGTGGTTCCGGTTCCTGCCTCACAAGCGCAAGGTCCTGAGTTTGATCCCTGGTCCCCCCCCAAAAAAAATAAAAACGAAGTAAACCCTAGAGCAGTGTTGGTGACCCTATGGCACACATGTTGTTTTTCTTTTAAGACAAAAGATGTTGGGTCTTGAGTTTGAGCCCCATACTGGGGGGGGGGGGGCGGTGACAAAGGATGTTAATATGTGAGCTGTTTTTTCTAGACTAAAACCTCAGTATTCAGGTTTAATTGCAGTGTTGGCACTTTACAATAAATAAGTGGGTTTGGGGTTGCAGTTTGGGCACTTGTCTCTAAAAGGTTCGCCTTCTGTGGTCTAATGGAAAACAGGTTTTCTCACTTAAATTATTACTGTCATGAATTTTCATTTAAGTAAATTTCCTTATAACATGAAAGTTTGTTTTTTGGTTTTTTTTGTATTGGGGATCAGACTCGGGTCCTTGCCCTTGCGAGGCAGGCAGCGGAACCACTGAGCTAAATCCCCGGCCCGAAAGTTTGGGTTTTTTTCTCCAGTCATTCTGCAGATACTTTCTGCAGCAAATGAAAATTAATTGAAAAGGCATAGTATAACTCTTTGTATGATTATAATGTTCCTGTTTCCTTTCATCAGAATTATATCAATTAAAACTAAAATTGATTCCTAAATGTCATTTATATATAAAGATCACTTTCATTCTGAAAACCATTGTTTATCATAGAGTTCATTATGGTAAAATGGAATTTTCTTTGAAAATTTTTTTTAACATTTTAGATGACTTAATATTAAACTAAATAAGAAAATGTTCAACAACAAGTAGTTCATAGTTGTCTTAGCTACTTTTCTCATTTCTGAGACAAAATACCCAACACCGAAAATTAAAGGGAGAAAGGCTTATTTAGCTCAGTTTGTAGAGGTTTCAGTCTCCAAGGCAAGGTGGCATGGCAGAGGGGTGTCACAGAGGAGAAACAGTTCATGACCGCATGAGGCTTTGGGGGCCTTCTAGACACAAGCCATATAAAAAGAGACAAAAGGGGTTCCAGGGATTTAACTCAGTGGTTCTCCTGCCTGCCTCAAAAGCACAAGGTCCCGAGTTCAATCCCCGGTACCAAAAAAAAGAGAGACAAAAGTTTGGATGAATGAAATAAAAAGTTTGAACCTGGCATGGTGGCCTGTAATCCCAGCATTTGGGAAGCTGAGGCAGAAGGATTACTGGGAGTTTGAGCTCAGCCTGGGCTCCATAGTGAATTGAAGGCCAGCTTGGACTACACAGCCAGACTCTGTCTCAAAAAAAAAGTGCTGAAGTGAAGAGTTAAAGAACTTCATTTCATGGAACTACAGTATAAAGATTTATATTTAAAATTTTTTATAACAAAAATATGAATCGTGAAAACAGTTCTTTGGAATGGGCACGGTAGCAAAAAAGTCGATTTTCATTGTGTGGCATGGACTACCTGTGCATTCCATGCAGCACAGGCTTAGCACATCATGTCAGCCACATAGTAGGCAGCACAGAGCAAACCCTCTCCTCAGGGAACTTGCTTTCCTGATGGGAGCTGAGCAATCGGAGAAAGTCCTGGAGTCCTGACTCTTGTAAAAGACTCAGAATATTCTTTTCTGGGCCAGGGATTTAGCTCAGTGGTGCTGCTGCTTGCCTCACAAGTGCAAGGTCCTGAGTTCAAGCCCCGGTACCAAAAAAAAAAAAA
>NW_004624761.1:27175538-27214814 GCF_000247695.1 Heterocephalus glaber
TTTTCTGTTACAGATCATTAATACTAAAGAATTTGTGTTCACAGAATTGTTTTGTGTTCTTTTAGGAAATTAATTCTGATCAGGCTACCCAGGGCAACATCAGCAGTGACCGAGGAAAGAAAAGAACAGTTCCAGCAGCTGGTGCAGAGAATATCCAACAAAAGACAGATGAGAAAATAGATGAATCAGGACCCCCTGCCCCTTCCAAACCCAGGAGAGGACGTCGACCCAAGTCTGAGTCTCAGGGCAACGCAACCAAAAATGATGATATAAACAAACCCACTAGCAAAGGAAGGAAAAGAGCTGCAGCAAGCCAGGAGACCCCAGGGGGTTTGGAAGCGGGTAACGCCAAAGCACCCAAACTGCAAGATGGAGCCAAAAAGGCCACGCCAGCAGAGAGACAGATCGACCTGCAAAGGTAATGACACCTCCTCCAGAACTTAGACTTGAGACCTTGTGTTCTTTGTGTGTGCCAATCACCACAAACACCCCGCACACTTAGGTATTTGGGAGTGAGAGCAGCTCTTCGTTTTCCTGCTAATGTTATAATCTTCAGTTTAAAGGTACTGGTTTGAAGAAGGGCCAGGCATGGTGGTCCACACCTGTAATCCCGACTCTGGGGAGGCCGAGGCCAGAGGATTGCCTCTAGCTCGAGGCCACCCTGTAGTACATAGTAACTTGAAGGCCCCTGTCTCAAAACAAAATAAAACAAGTGATTTGAAGAAATAACTCCTTTTTCTGTTGTTAAATTTCTATATAGGATACAGCAGTTTGATACTGCTATTAATTCTTTTTTTTTTTGGTACCGGGGATCAAACTTGGGACCTTGCACTTTCGAGGCAGGCGCTGGAACCACTGAGCTGAATCCCTGGCCCCGATACTGCTATTTATTAGCAAGAAGGAGGTTATCTCTTGCTGGATGTCCTTCACATGGTTGCCTGGGTTTACAGAAACAAAGGGCTCTGTTTCAGATATGGAGCCCTGGAATGGAGGAGATAAGTTATGAATTATGCACAGGTGCCCCTGTGCTTAATGTTTTTTGTTGTAGTTAATTCTGGTACAGGTCAACAACTTATTTCTCTCCTCCACGTTCCAGTGGAACAACCTCACAGATGCTCAGTTTTGACCACTCTTAAGCTAGAATTTCAGGTTTCCTACATTGTAACGGTTTTCCTTCCTTTGGAAACCTAAGTGGAGGTTCCTTCCATACTTGGCCTACAATTAGAACTCACCCTCTCTCCACACACCTGACTTACCTGCCCTAAATTAGATTTTTTTTTTTGGTACTGGGGGTCAAACTTGGGACCCTGTGCTAGAAAGGCAGGTGGTAGCATCACTGAGCTAAGTCCCCAGTCCCCTAAATTAGATTTTAAGCACCTGAACTCCGTCTTGCTCCACAAGAAGCACAGCTTTGATCAGCTCAGAGCACCCCCATTATCTTGCCTCCGTGTTTTCTCTTGAAACCCAGACGGTTGAGCAGGAGCAACATGTTGCTTCATTAACCAGATAGTATCTTATTAATAAACCTTATTAATAAAATAGCCATATCAAGGATTGTCCTAAGAATTAAATGAGTCAATAAATAGCCGGGCATGGTATGGCACATCTAATCCCAGCATTCAGGAGGCTGAGGAAGGAGGATCTCCATGAGTTTGAGGCCATCCTGGGCTACATAGTAAGTTCAAGGCCAGCCTGAACTACACAGCGAGACCTTGTCTCAAAAATAAAAAAGTAAATAAAAACAAAGCATTCAGCATCATGCTTAGTGTAGAACAAATGCTTGGCATTGTTGCCACTACCACTGTTTTGAAATTTAGTTGCCTTACTCCTTAGGATACATTTTCAGGCATAGTATCTTCTCTTATCAGTTTAACATTTTCAATTATACAGAAGTCAAGCAGTACCCTGGAGATTGCCAAAACTGTCCATAGTTTCTATCCTGGCTTTTATTCATACACAGGGAGAAATACTGCTCATCACACACACACAAGCCACCTAAGCCACCTGACCATCCCTCCCACTAGGTGCCCTTTTAACATTCACCAGAATGTCAATATAGTAGCACCTCAGTTCATAAACTTAGTCCCACGATTCTGGAAAAGATGGCCATGTTCACATTCATTCAGGAAAGATGACCATGGTTGTGTTCCTCACCAGTACAGAGTTTGCACACAAAAATAAAATTTTGCCAAACACTTCTGTTTGCTAAACTGAATTGTTCACAAACAAAAGCATTTGTGATCTGAGGTACGGCTTCCCCTTTTCAGTAGCAGCCAGACCTTCTCTGAGTGAAGGCATTGTGAAATCTATTTGTCTCTATAGCTATGTTCTCTTTTTTTTGGGTACTGGGGATCGATCTCAGGACCTTGCGCTTTCGAGGCAGGCGCCGGAACCACTCACCTAAATCCCCAGCTCTATATAGCTATGTTCTTAAACCAAAAACAAAAAAATATCTTGCATACCAGAGATTGATTTTGATTAAAAATGGCATTTTATAAAGTTTGAGTGAAACAGTCTAGTTATAGTGACAAACGCCTATATTCCCAGCACTCTAGAGGCTGAGGCAGGAGAATCACCACAAGTTTGAGGCCAGCCTGGGCTACATAGTGAGTTCAAAGCCAGCCTGAACTACATAGCAAAATCTTGTCTTCAAAAAGAAACAAAAAAATGGAAGGTTACCTTAGTAACCTTCAAGTAGCCAGTTAGTTTGATAAGTACTCAATGGTCTATTATTCAAAATGCAGAATTCTGTGTCTTTTTTATTCTTAGTGAAGGTAGATGATTAAATTAGATATATAGCCTTCTACTGAGTTAATTCAGCAGAGTAGATCAAACATTTTGTCAAAGGATTTCAGAAATTTCTAATTGAATTATTGACTAACTCATGATTAAGTCTGAGGCAGAAGAAGGTTTCAAGTCAGAGCGCAGCCTGGTCAATTTAGCCAAGTCCTATCTCTAAAAATAAAACTTAGGGCCAGGGATTTAGCTCAGTGGTTCCACCACCTGCCTCAAGCAAAGGTTCCGAGTTCGATCCCTGGTACCCAAAAGATAAAAATAAAATATATTTTGAAAGTTTTCACAAGCTCTTTTTTTCTCTTTTCTGGACTTATGTACAGCTATGCCCTTCAGTCCTGGTATTTTGACAGAGGCTTAAAATCCTGATTAACTATATTCAGATGAATTATATTTTAGAAAGTTAATATTGCTGGTCTCCGAAAGTCAGTATTGAAATACGGCTCGTGGTAACCCCACTCAGATTTGAAAGCATTGTAGTTATACACTTGCTCCTTGAACTTCTCATTAATTCTTTTCACAAACACCCTTACTGGTTTGCACCTATGCGTGTTGAGCATGAGCAACACAAAAGTTCCCTAAGTGAACTGGTTGATCCTTGCTCTTAAAGAGTACACGCGGTGGGATCACAAACTACAGTGAATGTTTAAGTTTTTAAAAATTAAAAGACACATTGTCATTAGTCTTTAGAATACTCCTGCTCACTTTAAACTCATTTACCCTATCATTCTTGCCACTTGCAGCTCTGGAAGTAGTCTTTCATTAGTATCTTTAGTTGCACTGTTGTAGCTGCCTGGATTTCCTGAATTGACTCCAGATGTTTACCTTTCATGGTCATTTTGACTCTGGGTAGGTAAGAGCAGCAATCAGGTTGTCACAGATATGGTGAATATGGTGGATGAAGACGCACCTTAACTTGTTCATAGCTGCCTTTCCGCTGGGTGGCGCCCCGCAGCAGCCATTGTATGTTGATCAATCTAGTAAGGGCCTGAAAGAACTTCCCAAACTGCTTGGGAAAGTGGCAAGAATGGCGGATAGATGTATTTGAAGCGAGGAGTGTGCTGAGGGGGATTAAGAGCAATCTGAAAAAAAAAAGAGCAATCTGTATTTTACTGTAATTTTTTTTTTTTTTTTTTTGGTACCAGGGATCAAACTCAGGTCCTTGCACTTCCGAGGCAGGGGGCAGAACCACTGAGCCAAATCCCTGGGCCCCTGTAATACATTTTTTTAGTTTTAAACATTCACCATGTATTTTGATCACTCTTTGTACTTCCCCAGCTTATCATTTCCATGAGAAAACAGAAAACATTCCCATTATTTCTGCTGATTAATACAATAATACCATAAAATTATTTTTAGCTGGGCGTAGTGACACCTGTAATCCCAGCTCTTGGGAGGCTAAGCCAGGACAATCGCCACATATTCATAGCCAGCCTGGGCTACCTAGTGAGTTCCAGGCCAACCTGGGCTATATAACAAGACCCTTTTTCAAGAAAAAAAATTTTTTCAAATTCATAGTGCAACTGGGTATTTAGATCCATGGTGCCGCTGCCTGCCTCCAAAGCGCAAGATCCCAAGTTTGATCTCTGGTAACAAAAAAAAAATTCATAGTGCTATCAAATGGAATGGTGGCTGCCAGGGGAAGGGGAGCAGGGCTTAGTGTTTATTCTGGGTGGAGTTTAAGTCTGGGGAGCTAAGTCCTGGAGCTGGCTGGTGCTGATGGTTGTATCACAGTGTAACTCTGCCTAACACTACTGACCTGTGTACTTAGAAATTTTGAAAGTGGTACATTTAGGGAGATGTTTTTTATATATTAGGCCCTAGATTCAGTTCCCTACATCATCTCCCACCCCCCAAAAAAGAGTTAGTGTGTAAGCCTCAGTGAATTGTGGAATAGAAACATTAAAACACAGTTCCTGGCTGGGCATGGCAGTGCACACCTGTAATTCTAGCACTTGGGAGGCTGAGGCAGGGGATCTCTATGAGTTTGAGGCCATCCTGGACTCCATAGTGAGCTCAAGGACAGCCTGAATTTCATAGGGAGACCCTGTCTCAAAAAACAAACAAGCACAAGGTCCTGGGGCTGGGGCAAAGCTGAGTGGTAGAGCACTTACCTAGCATAAAACATGAGCTCCTGGCCAGGCCCTGGGCTCACACCTGTAATCCCAGTACTCCACAGGCTGAGGCAGGATGATTGCAAGGTCAAGGCCAACCTGAGCTACATAACAAGTTCAAGCTAACCTGGACTGTATACCAAAGCCCTGTCTCAAAACGCACAGGTGCATACAAACTCAACCTGTGTTTGAACTGTGCCTTAGTTTTCAGAGAAAACTTTTTTGGTTTGTTTTGGTTTTTGGTTTTTTGAGACAGAGCCTTGCTTTATAATTCAGGCTGGCTCTGAACTCTACTATATTGTCCAGCCTGGCCTCAAATTTGCGGCAATCCTCCTGCCTAGGCCTCAGCAGTGCACCACCACGCCCAGCTTCAGAGAAAACTATGAAAGGGCAAAATCGTGAAGAGGCCTGCCAAATTTTTTTAATTGGTCTTTTTCGTTTTGTTTGTTTGCATTTGCAGTGTTGGGATTGAACCCAGGGCTTTTGCACTGAGCTACATCCTCAGTCCTTTCTTTTCCCACTAGCCCTTTTAATTTTTTGAGATAGTTTTCATTGATTGCCCAAGCTGGGCTCAAAGTGGTGATCCTCCTGCCTCAGCCTCTCAGGCGCATCCACTGCACCCAGCTTCAACTTTATTTTTACTTCATGCATAACTGTAGCTTCCTCCTACCTGAGCTTCTAAACATGGTTCTCATTAGCTGCAAATATTACTTATGAGAGATTTGACATTCTGCTTGTATTTTCCTGAGAACTGGTCGGGATCCATCAGATCCCTGTTAGAGCCACATGACTGATTCTGGTCCGTAGCGCCTTACATCTTGTTACCACCACCATCGAAGTTCTGCTGGGGAGAGAAGGGAGCCCCAGAGCACCACCACACCCAGCCCTAAATTTTAATGCAAACCATTTTTGAGGCCGAAGTCTAGGCAGGCCACCCACAGTCTAGATGCTGTATATTTGTTACTCCAGTTGGTGCTTTAGCCCTGTGAGATAGACTTAGGGTAGGTGCTACCTCTAGTCTATGGGAAGTACTAACACTGGGAGGCTGAAGCAGGAGGATTGCTCACAGGTTTGATCTCAGCCTGGGCTGGAGATGTAGCTTAGTGGAAGGGGGAGAATATGACTATATCTGTCTACTGCAGGGGTGGTGAACCTGTGGCACATGTGCTGCACAGTGGGCTGTTTGTATCGTTGAAAGCTCTAAAAGGCTCACCATCGCTGATCTGTAGGATATCATCTTTGGAGTCACATGTTTTACTTTATGTTCAAGGGTCTTAGAATTTTTCTCAAGGGGAGGGCCGGGGATTTAGCTCAGTGGTTTCGCCACCTGTTTCGCAAGCCCAAGGACCTGAGTTCGATACCCGGTACGAAAAAAAAAAAGGAATGAGAATGAATTTTTCTCAAGGAAATAATCTATGAGCTCCTGCATACACCAGGTTTCTTCACATCATGTGGGTTTATAGCTTAGAATTAAAGAAACGTGTGTGTCTGCCCTCATGGGGTAAACAATTAGAAATCAGTGTGATAAAATTCTTTCAGGGTTTGATCTTGGGTGAGCCATGAAAAAGTGCTCTTCCTCTCAAGCCAGGAGTCCTTGGGGGAAGAGGTTGGGGGTTCTTGGTGTGTCTCTTGGGGTGGTGTCGCATTTAGGTGGCCTTAGGGGTAGTCCCGCTAGCAGCAGAGCAGGGCTCCTTCTTCCCCCACAGCCTCAGCAGCATTTGCTATTGCTTGATTTCTTGATGATGGCCATTCTTTCAACCCAAAGTATAAATAAGGAGCAAACGAAAGGATAGATGTTAGAAAGTAGGAAGAACTTTTTCAAATGGGAAAGGGAACAAGAGATGGGAATGGGAAAGGAGGGAAGGGAAAAGGGATTTGACAAAAAAGGATTGAAGGAAAATATTAGAAATGGAGCTTTTGCCAGTGGGGAGGAGAGGAAGGGTAGGAGGGAGGGGAGGGGAGGGGGAAAGCAAACAAAAAATAAAAGAATATCCTTTCAGTAACAAGTGAGTTTTTCTCAGTGTGAAATTAGTACTACATTTGGATCATCTTAAAATTCTGTGAGAACAAACAGGAAGACACAGTGGACTCAGAAAGGAAAGGGGAATTTCCTAGAAGTACAGCAGGCAGCATTTTGCTTATTATAACTAGTTAAGTTTCAGAGAATCTTAATCATCATTTATCTTTAGCACTGTCACCTTTATAAAATACATAAAAAGAGGCTGGGCATGGCACAGAGGTACAGGCCTGTGATCCCAGCACTCAAGAGAGTGGGGGAGGAGAGGATTATTTAGTTCGAGGCCAGCCTAGCTAATAGTGAGACTCTGTCTTATTAAAAAAGAAAAACGGCCGGGGATTTAAGCTCAGTGGTTCCACCACCTGCCGCGAAAGCGCAAGGTCCTGAGTTCAATCCCCGGTACCAAAAAAAAGGAAAGGAAAGACAAAAGCAAAATAAAGCCAAAAAGAATGTATGAAAAGGGAACGATGTACACAAGGTATGCTACTAATGCCTCACCCCTAAATAAGCAGAATGCAGCTCTTGGGACAAAAGACAACCAAGGCAGAGCCAGCATGCTCAGCTGCCTGCCCTGGCCATGCGACTGCCCAGCCTGTTACCCTGTGACCAGCACTGAGCTCCGTAGTCTTCTTGCCTGGGGCGGGGTAGGGGGGCAGTACTGGGGGTGGAACTCGGGACCTTGTGCTTCCCAGGCAGGTGCCGTGCTGCTGAGCTACAGCCCCCACCCTTGCCCCCCTCCACCCGCCCTTTTTTAAAGCTATACAAAAATATATTTGTTTACCAGCCCGGTAGCCAGAATTGGTTTTTTTGCCAGCATCCCATGATATCATTTTTTGAAAATATAGATAAATACAATTATTTCAAGTTAAAAACTATTAGCTTTATAAGCAGAGAAGACCTTGGGTAGCTGCATGTGATGACAGAAAGCAAACACTTCTTCACTGGTGTTTTATTTTTATACAGCTTTGAGAAAGATTCTTTAGACATGGGAAGTCCCAGGTAAATAATGAAAACAGTATTTTAAGGCTTTAGCTAACAACTATAGATACGAATTGTTCTGGTGTGGTTTGCTAACTTTGCATTCTTCTCCTCCCATCCCCAAGGTAAAAAGAAAATTCATTTGCAAAGGGAGAAAATGAAGGCCAAACAGAAGCAGCCCCAGCTCTGCAGGCTCGGATTCAGCGTCCCGGAACCGAAGACGAGGCTCTCCTCAGAACACACACTGTCTGCCCTGCGGACTGAAGGAGACTCTCACTTCCTCTTTCCATGACAGAGCCCTGGGTGGAAATGTACAGCATAAACTCTCAAGACAGAGGCTAAAAGCAACTCTGCTCTCCCTCCCCCAGACTTTTCCTAGGAAAAGTCAATAATTAAGCAAATTGCTTAACACTTGGTTCCAGTTCCTGCATATCTGGAGTTTAAATGCATAATACACCATTAATTTCCATGCTGCAGTTTTTATTTTAAAGAAAGTAACATGATGTCCCTATATTGACACTGAAAATTTATCCATTCTAAAGCCAGGAATTTCCATGTCACACAAGAAAAATAGAAGCCTACTGAATTAATGAATTTTTTTTTTAGAAGAAAAGAGATCAGAGTTTAAATATTTCTTTGTTTTTCCTTTTGGAAACTTTTATGTATAATTCTTTCTGCCTGTCTACTTTTCTGCAAAAATGAGATGTACAGATTTCAGTTCCCTGCAATGAAAAGTGATGTGGTAGCAGTTCTATAAATGTTGCTTTCTGATTTTTATCAGAGTGAGAGAATAATTAAAGTTATTGATTTGCAAGTAGTAAACACTTCATATTTTGATTTCCCCTCCATTTTAGTTTAATATAATTTGCAATAAATGTACATATTGTTTGTTTCACAAACCATATCACTTCACAGTGGTTTTTACTCCCACGACCATGGTAGAGTATTGGAATTTTAAAGGTGTGAAGACTGTTCAGCATTTGGTTTTATAATATTGGTCACCAGATTTCTATTATTGATGTAAAAAAATCAATTTTTTTAAATCATTGGACTTTGGCAGCTTTGTAAGGAAAGTTGGAGGTGTCGAGGGTTGCTCTCAATATTCAGCATTGTGCTATTGAGAAGTAAGTGGTTTTTGTCTGCTGGTCTGGGCTCAGCTTTTATCTTCATTTTAGAGACACCTATTGCAGTATGTTATGTTTCTTGGCATTGTCCAGCATAGGTAATGTGTGTACTTTTGTGTACACATAATCATATTTAAGTTTTTTGCATAAAATAAATGCTTCTAGATGTCATGGTAGTCTTCTGATCTTTTTATATTATGCTTGTGAACTTTTTTTAAGGGCTAAAATCGCAGAGACACGATTACAGTCAGCTCTCCATTATCTATATCGAGTGACTGCCTCGGGCTCTCGGTTCTGAGGTGCTCGGCTGTGCACACAGACCCTGAGGGTGTCCCGCGGGGCCCAGGTTAGAGGGAACCTGGGATGCACCTTCTTGTGCCCAGTACACCCAGCCCACTGCCACCCTATGCTCCAGCTGAGGCTCTGGCAGAATGTGCTATTTCCGTACACAGCACACATTTGTATTACAACTCGGTCTGCATAGGTTGTAGCTACATAGGACATAAAACGAACAATGAAATTCTCCAGAAAGGAAGATTAAGAATGAAATTTTCAATCCAGGCATCCACTCCTGTAATCCTAGCACTCAGGAGGCTGAGGCAATAAGTCACAAGTGCCAGCCTGGGCTACATAGCAAGACCTTGTCTCAAAAGCCACACACACCTAGAAAAAATGTGCCAGCCATCTTGGTGGCACACACCTGTGATCCCAGTTACTTGGGAGGCTGAGATTAAAGGATTCCAATTTTGAGCCCAGCCTGGGCAACTTAAGGAGGACCTGTCTCGAAAGATAAAAAGGGCTGGAGGTGTACAAAGTGTTAGAGCATTTGTGACATGACAACCCTGGGTTCAATCCCCAGTACCACCAAAAAAAATTCACTGATAGTAAACATCACTTATTTTCATAGATAATCAAGAGTTGGCTGTAAATTGACAGTGAGTGAAAGATGGATAATTCATTTAAATATACATATATACATCAATACACAATTGGGTATCAGAAGATGATTAGGGAACAATAGAAACTCTTAGAAGAGCAGAAAAGTTCTCTTCCTGTTTATTGCCTCTTCATAACTCTTTAGAAAGTACAACTACTGCCTCCAACATGCTGGACAAGAATATCTATGCAGAAGTATCGAGAAAGCCCCTCAAGCAATCAGTGGATGTGTTAGATTTAGAAGTTTTCTTGGCATTGGGCAATTCTCTAAATTTTTTGTGGTGCCCGGGATGGAACCACAGGCCTCATTCGTGACTGCTCTCCCATGGAGCTGAAGCCCAGGCCGGACACTGACTGCTCCCACCTGCAGTTTGTCAGCAGCACAACACACACTGATGCTGTGGTGCTGTGCAGTTGGTCAAAAGGAGCAGGAGAAACGGGGTTCCAGGGTGTCGCTTCCTGTTGCACTAAGTGTAGCAGGGACATTGGTGTCAGTGTCGGGCTATGCAGATGTTGGCAGGGGAGGAGCTGAGTAACGGATCTGTAGCTCATGGGTCTGTCTGGCCCACCCTTGATTTTGTAGGATGACACTTAAGTGTCTGGCACCACGGGAGGGAGAATAAAATGGTTCAAAGATTAAGCTAATGGAGAAGGACTTGTTTACAAGAAATTTGTCAATTTTCCTTTGAAAAAGAAAACAAAAGTTATTAGGAATTTGGTATTCACATCTCAGAGAAATACAACACAAAAGTGCAGACTTATATTTGAGAATTAATGTTAACCCTTTATGTCTAGGTTGAAGCTTCTTGTATTTGTCTAAAACTACAAGCCAGAATTTTGTATCTCCTTTGATAAAAAGTGTGTATAATGTAAAGTAGTTTTGCATATTCTTGTGCTGCACATGGGCTGAATTTTTAGAATTTTTTTAAAGACTTGAAGCAGAACCTTGTAATTTGTGTAAATGACAAGTGTAAAATCCTACCATAAAATGCTAAAAATATGCACTGTTTCGAATAAAACCAAGAAATGCAGCATTATACAGTAGTGTGGAGCCCTGCATATTCATGTACCCCTGGTTTGTCAGAAGTTCAGATGTCTTTGCATTTCCTGGTGAGGGACCAGGGGCCACCTCACTTCCTGGCCAGGGGTACCAGGCCAGCATCCGGAGACAGGAAAAAATGGAATGGATGGTAATTCTGGTGGGCAGCTGGAAAACTGGAGAACTTGTTGAAACAGATCTTCAAAGCACCCTTTCCTTCACACTCCCCTATGGCACCTCTATCACTGATAGAAGTGCATGGATTTGTATATTGGCGTAAGTGGTTTACAGCGAGTGAGTGAGCAGAGCACAGATGAGTCTGGAACAAGATGTCCGCACAGTGAGACAAGGGCAGTGCTCAGGCCTCATCGTGTATTTGACCTTGGTGGATCTTTCCACCCCCAGCTCCTGTACAGTTGGCCCTTTCCTGTCCATGAACCCAGGGCCTCCACACTGTCTTAGTTACTTTTTCTTGTTGCTGAGACAAAATACCCCAATACCCACAAGTTAAAGGAGGGAAGGTTTATTTAGGACATACTTTGTAGAAGTTTCGGTCCTGGCTTCAAGGCAGGGTGGCATGGCAGAAGGGTATCACACAGGAGAAAGAGTTCATGGTGGGTAGAAGGTAGCAAAGCAAGCAAGGGACAAGACAAGCCTCTTTCTGTCCCTTATATTGTATCCAGAATACCAGGATTAAGGTGCCAAGCCAATCAGTGGACTGATTTAGTAATGACCCACCCTTAATTATAGCACCCTTAATCCTACCATTGCACTGTTAATCACTCTAGATTCAGCCACCTCTGAAGAAGCCTCACTGCATGAGTCTTGGGGGGCATCTAGACACAAGCTATAACATTCTGCCCCTGCCCCTCAAAGACTCATACATATCTCTTTAATCAAAAGTCATTGGGCTGGGGATTTAGTTAAGTGGTTCCGGCGCCTGCCTCGCAAGCACAAGGTCCTGAGTTCAATCCTCAGTACCAAAAAAAAAAGGCATTTAGAGCCAGGGATTTAGCTCAGTGGTTCTGGTGCCTGCCTGTAAAGCGCAAGGACCCGAGTTTGATCCCTGGTACCAAAAAAAAAGGCATTTAGTCCACCTCCGAGAGTTGCCAAAGTCCTAACAGTTTCAGCATTGCTGAAAAGTCCAAGTCCAAAGTCTCTGAGATTTGAGGCAAACTCTTAGCTGTGAGCCCCTGTACAAATGAAAAGAAAGTTAAACACTTCCAACATTCAATGGCACAAGATAAAACACTATCATTCCAAGAGGTAAAAGAGGGGTATAGAAAGGAATGGAAACAAAGCAAATCAAAAACCCAGCAGGGCAAACAAATCCTATGCCCAGTATCTGAGGGAATCTGTGGCAAAATATGAACTGCAAAAGGCTTGAGTGCTGTGCCCCTACAGCACTCCCAGTGGTTGGAGATCCCATGTTTTTTTCTTGGTCAAGTTCTGCTCCCTCTTTGCATTTTCCTCAGATGATCTATGTTCCTGGCTTCTCCAAACTTCTGGGGTCGCCACTGCATCTTTGGCTTTGCACTCACAGCTTCACACACTGCCTTCTCAGGGGCACATTGCCTGGCCTCCCAGGCCTTCTGAAATCTGGGTGGAATTTTTCCTGATCCCACAACTCTTGCATTCTACATGGGCCTAAAACCAGCAACATACACATGATGCCAAGGTCTGCTGCCAGCTGGAGCAATAGCCAGGCTTCCTTCTCTCTTGGCTGTAGAGGTTGAATGGTTGGATCGCTGAGTGCTCCGAACCCAATCAGGAGGAAAAAATTCTCTAGGCTGCCGCCATTCTGGAACATGGTGCTCTGGGGCTCTCTTCTCAAAGCAAAGTGTATCACTTTTGCATTTCTGAGGCTGCAAAGGCTGGAGTCCTGCTGATTCTTGTGTTGTCCTTAGACTATCTTTTCTATTGTCCTCTAAAATACTTGGCTTTTTCTTGATAGTCTTTTCAGCGACCAATTTCTCCTCTGTTCCATCTTTGCAGGTCCAAACTTACTGGGCCTTCCTTTCTGGCCAAATTCACATTTTGAATCATTTGGCTGGGTTCTTTGCTCTTGATTCTCAACATAAATCTGGCTAAAAACCCCCAACAGTAGCCATGCCACCACCTCAACATTATAGACTGTCTTGAAATTTCTTCTTTGGGGCCGGGGATTTAGCTCAGTGGTTTCACTGCTTGCTACGCAAGTCCAAGGTCCCGAGTTCGATTCCCGGTACCAAAGAAAGAAAAAAAAGAAATTTCTTCTTCAAAATTAATTAGTCCTCCACCCTGAATCTCAGTCTCAGGCAAAGGCTGGACAGGAGCAAAATGCAGACAAACTTTCTTGCCAAGGCATAATGCATCATCTGGAGTCCAACAGCCAATGCAGTCATTCCTAGAAGAAACTTCCTGAGCCTGGTCTTTACCAGGGGCATTTCTATCAGCTTTCTGGTCTTCTGAGCTCTGACCAGAATCTCCCATCAAGTACAGCCTAAGGCGTTCCAGCTCTGCTTTTTCAGGTGGCATTCCAAACCTTCCCTCATTCTTCCCTTTTCCACAAGCCAGTTCCAAAGGTTCTTGAGCCACAGGGACAGGTAATGTCACAGCAACGACCCCACTTCTCTGGTACCAGATTCTGTCTTAGTTACTTTTCTCATTGCTGAGACAAAATACCTGACACCCAAAGTTAAAGGAGGAGATGTTTATTTAGCTCACAGTTTGGAGAGGTTTTCAGTTCATATTTGGCCAACTCCAATTCAGGGTGGCATGGCAGAGGGGCATCACAGAGGAGAAACAGTTCATGGTGGACAGAAGGCAACAAAAGCAACAAAGGACAAGACAAGCCTCTCTCCCTCATATTGTGTCCATGCTACCAGGATTAGGGCAGTGCCAAGCCCATCGGTGGACTGATTTAGCAATCACCCACCGGTAATCCTAGCCTTGCACCTGAATCATCACACACTGTAGATCCAGCCACCTCTGAAAAAGCCCCACCTATGACTGCATGAGGCTTTGCGGGGACATCTAGACACAGCCATAACAGATACTGAGCCACATCCCCAGCCCTTTTTCTTTTTCTTTTGAGACAGGGTCTTGCTAAGGCACTGAGCTGCCCCATCTGGGCTGGAACTTGTGATCTCTCTGCCTCAGCCTCCTAGGTTGCTGGTGTCATGGGCTGTGCTGCACCCAGCCTGGAGGCAGTGTGAATGGGGATGGAGAGACAAGCTGGGGGCAGGGATCATTATGAGCTGAGCCTGCCCCTGGAAGTCCGTAATTTGAGTACCAGAGCCTCTTTTCTTTTTCTAAGTCATGGCTCAGGTGGCACCCAGGTGTTGTGGCCACACCTATAATCCCAGAACGCTGAAAGTCTGAAGCAGGAGGATCCCAAGTTTCAGCCCATCCTGGGAAACTGAGGTGAAACTTTATCTCAAAAGTAATAAATAAAATAAAATAAAATAAACAGTGCAAAGGCCCTGGGCTCACTCCCCACAACAGAGAGGCAGAAAGACTTCTTGGTCCTCTCCATACCCCACTGCTCAGAGCCTTCACTGATAGATCACAGGGCACCACCACAGCATGGCTGTCAAGCAGGCCAAAATTCCTAACACTGATTTGGAAGAAAGCATTCACAAAATGTCCTGAACTTAAATATTACAGCATCTGCTGTCTCCTGATTCAGCCTTTCCTCAGCAGTGGTGGGGAAGCTGTCCAGATGCCTGACCTCAGCGATGCACAATTTTTTCTTACCAATCATGTCAGCACTGTGTTTTGAGATTGGAGGTGCTTAAATTTACATTTCCTTTTTGAGACAGGGTCTGGCTATGCAGTTCAGGCTGGCCTCAAACTCACAGCTATCCTCCTGCCTCAGCCTCCCAAGTGCAGGGATTATAGGAGTACATTCACCACCATGCTTGTCCAAAATTTACATTTTCTATGAAGGATGGCATTATCAAGATTCCCCAACAATCAGGTGCAAAAGAGGAAAAGCACCATGTGAACACATGAGAGAGACCAGGGCTCCCAGCAGAGAGGAAGCGGACTAGGAAGATTTCAGCCTGGGTTCACTTCCATTTTAATGTCCCTGCTTACGATTAATATTCCCCAACAATAACTGAGCAAAGCCAGGTGTGGTAGTGCACACCTGTAATCCCAGCACTCGGGAGGCTGAAGCAGAAGGATTGCCATGAGTTCGAGGCCAGCCTTGGCTACATAGTGAGTTCAAGGCCAGTGTGAACTGCAGGGTGAGCTCCTGTGTCACAAAACCAAAAAACAAGGGCCAGGGATGTACTGGGGAGCAAACTCAGGACCTTGTGCTTGTGAGGCAGGCGTGGTACCACTGAGCTAAATCCCCAGCCCAAATTTGGCATTCTTAAAGATAGTCCGTTACTTTACAATCAATAAATATATCCACTGCCTGCCTCTCAAGAGCAAGGACCCGAGTTCAAGCCCCAGTACCAAAAAAAACCCCCCCACACAATAAATAAATATAAATAAAGATTTACTGCTACATTTGGTTAAATCAACTATCAAAGTACGTCTTCTCTTACAAAGGTTGTGCAGGAAGAGCCAAGTTGTCTTGGTTTTTTCCCAGCAGAGCTGGGGATTGAACCCCAGACCTCAGGCATGCTAGGCACAAAGTCTGGCCCATATGTGTGCCCCTGAGAAGTTAAGAATGCCAGCTCTGACCGGGCTTGGGGGGCTGAGGCAGGAGGATTAGACGTTCAAGGCCAGCCTGGGCAATTTAAAGACCCTGTTCAAAATTTTAAAATGAAAAGGGCTGGTAATATAGCTCAGTGCTACCTGGCTTAGTACTTGGTTCAATGTCAAGTACCAGAGGGGGGAAAAAAGCTCTTAACTATTCTTGTAGAGCCATTTCGTCTCACTCTGGGGCACTTCCAACTATTCCATCCATTTGCACATGAACTGTGCACCCCACGAGTCTCACACTAGAAAGAATAAATGGGCTTGTGCATAACACAGTCTGGCTCAGAAGTGTTTCTCAACTCCCTTTCCAACAGTCCTTCCTCTGAAGCCCTTGGTCTCCCTCCCCTCCTGGGACAAGGTCTCACTAAATTCTAAATTGCCTAGCCTGGGGTCAAAGTGCAATCCTCCTGTCTCAGCCTCCAAGGGAGCCTGGATTATGGAAATGCGCCACCACAGCCAGTTCTGGTTTTAGGCCACAAAGCCCACCTCCATCTGCACTGCCTCAAGTCTCCTCCGTTGTGCTCCTGAGTCAGACCCGCTGTCTGACCCCAAAGTCTCTAATCCTACGTTCCTTCACTGCAGCACATGGAGAGAGGCTTCCGAGGCCATTGCCCCAAACTCCTGGGTTCAAGCAACCCTCCCACCTCAGCCCCTGCATACATAGGGGTCCTGAGTGTGCCCGGCTCAGTGAAATTTCTCAATCTTTAAATGTGAAGTTTGCATTCCAGTCTAATGATTTATGGCTTGAAAGAAAATTCAGGTTGAGATTTTTCTTGTTACTGTAGCTCGAATCCATGCATACGCTACCACCGGACTATGTCAAAGCCCAACCCACTTGTTTTCACTTTGAGACAGGTTTACTAAATTAACCAGCTGGCCTGAAATTTGTGGTCCTCCTGCCTCAGCCTCCCAAGAAGGTGGGAAATATAGGCATGGGGCACCACACCTGGCTGACAAGAATGTTTATCATGTTTAAAAACTGGGGCCAGGGATTTAGCTCCCAGGTACCAATAAAACAAAAAAATAAAACTGCTCGCTGTTGTCTACGATTCAGTGGATTTTTGTTTTGTTTCACAGTGCTGGGGATCAAACTCCCAACCCAGTTACATCCCCACCCCCATTCTGTGTGGTTTTGTTTTTTTGGTACCGGGGATGGAACTCAGGACCTTGAGCTTGCGGGGCAGGCTCAGTGCCACTGAGCTAAATCCCTGGGCCTCTGTGTGGTTTTTAAGAGACTTTGTTCAGCTTAAACTTGTTTTCTTTCAAACAGCCTCTCTTCTCTCCTCTGCCCAATGAATGTTCTAAAATTAGAGATTTGGGCCAGGCATGGTGCCACATAACTGTAATCCCAGCACTTGGGAGACCAAGGCAGGAAGATTGCCAGGAGTTGGAGGCCAGCTTGGGCTCCCTGCTGAGTTCAGGAGCAGTCTGAACTACAGTGAGATTCTGTCTCAAAAAATTTTTTTTTAAACCTAAATAAATAAAATTAGATTTGGGAGTGCCTTTTCATTGATCACATTGAACTGCAGGGTCTTGTTTTGTTTTGCTTTGCTTTTGCTGCTATCACAGGGTCTTCACACTAAGCTACATCCCCCTAGTTTGTTTGTTTTTTTGGTACCGGGGATTGAACTTGGGACCTTGTGCTTGCGATGCAGGCAGCGGATCCACTGCTAAATCCCCCCGGCCTAGCCACGGATTTAAACCCAGACACTTATGGTAGCTGAGTACTTAGCTCTCCTATATGGTCCGATCCACATCCCCTCTTGTCGGTAGAATTTGGCAATCTTTGGGAAAACAGTTTACAACTACATAGTCAGTTTGTCTAATGAGCATACTTCACCATTCTCTTACATCTTTGTTTTTCTAGAATTGTTTTGTATGTGTGAGACAGGGTCTCACTATGTATTTCAGTCTGGCCTCAAACTCACTATGCAGCCCAGACCGGCCTCGAACTTGGGGCCATACTCCTGCCTCAGGCTCCTGAATGCTGCTATTACAGGTGTGCGCCACCATGCCCAGCTAGATTTTTTTTTTTCCAGTTCCGGGGGTAGAATTCAGGGCCTCATGCATGCTAGGCAAGCGCTCTACCATTGAGCTACATCCCAGCCCCTAATTACATCTTTTTCTATTTGGTTAGTTACTAACTATAATTCTATTAGTTCTATTGCAGTGTAATTCCACATATAAGGTCTGGTAAGCTATTACTTCTTTCCCTTGTTTTGTTCTACTCGGCTCTGGCGTATCTCATCCTCCACCCTGCGAGGGTCTGGAGGGCTGTGCTCCAGGCAGCTGCTCGGCACATCTGTGCAGCAGAGCTCTCTCATGCATAGCTCTCCCCTCGGTCCTGGTGGAGTGTGTTGTTCAGGTGCTTCCTGAGAGCACAAATGGAAGACAAAACTTGAAATCCTGAGCACGTACAAGTATCTCTAATCTACACTGACATCTCAGCTGGGAATATTATTCTTGGTTAGAAATGCTTTTCACAGCCAGGCGTGGTGGTGCACACCTGTGATCCCAGCACTTGGGAGGCTGAGGCTGTAGGACTGCTGATTTCAAAGACAGCTTGCACTGCAGAGTGAGACTCTGTCTCAACTTTCCCCCCCAAAAGAAATGCTTTTCATGAAAAATTTGGAAGTCATCAGTTCGTTATTGCCTAGCTTCCCATGTTGTCAAGATACATGATGGCATCTGGATTCCCAATTCACTTTAGTTCCTTAAACTGAGTAATTTGGGGGACCTAAATTTTCCTAGTATCATGAAACAAAATCTGTTTTTTTTTTCACACATCCATTGTGCTGAGTGCTAGATTATTTAAAAATGGAAGTGTCCTTCAGTTCTTGGGAACTTGAGACTAAATATGTATCTTTCATACTTTTTTTTTTGAGACAGGATCTCAACTATGTAGCCCCGACTGACCTTGAACTCATGATGACCCTCCTGCCTCAGCTTCCAGAGTGCTGGGTTTACAGGTACACACCACACCTGGCTTGTTTCATACCCTGATTCACTCCATTTTCTTTAAGAATTTTCTGTCAGGCATTGGACCTCCTGAAGTGGTTCTGATTTCCTTTTTAAAGTTTCTACCTTTCTTTTTTGGGGGGGGCACAGTGCCGGGGATCAAACTCGGGACCTTTTGTTTGCGAGGCAGGCGGCGGAACCACTGAGATAAATCCCGGCCCAAAAGTTTCTACCTTTCTACGTCTTAAATATCTTTCTCATATTCTTTGAACATCAAAAGGTTTAACTGGGGCCGGGGACTTAGCTCAGTGGTTTTGCCGCCTGCTGCGCAAACGCAAGGACCCAAGTTCGATCACTGGTACCAAAAAAAACAAAAGCAAAAACAAAAAAGTTTAACTGGGCCGGGGATTTAGCTCAGTGGTTCCACTACCTGCCTCACAAGGACAAGGTCCTGAGTTCGATACCCAGTATCAAAAAAAAAAAAAATTAGTTAAACTTTTTTTTTTTGGTACCAGGGATTTGAAGTAGGGACTTTGTGCTTTTGAGGCAGGTGCAGGATCAACTGAGCTAAATCCCCAGCCCAAGTTTAACTGATTTCTAATTTGAGCTGCACTAAACTCACATTTCTAAAAAGTATTTTGTATTTTTTCATGGATGCAATATAAGAAAGTTGTATTTTGTAGGGGTTTTTTCCTCTATTAATCCTGCTTTGATCCTGATCATTAGTGTTTCTGACAATATTTAAAAATCTAATTTTGTTTTTATATATTTTTTTAAGGCATAAGGTCTCCCTATGAAGCCCAGGCTGGCTTCCAATTCGATCCTCCTGCCTCAGCCTCCCAAGTGTTGGAATTCCCATGAGCCACTGCACCCAGCTGATTGCTTGCATTTTGTTAGTGGGGATGGAACCCAGAACCTTGCCCATGCTAGGCAAGTGCTCTACCACCTAGGTACACTCAGTCCTGTGACTTATATTTTGAAGGTAACTCAGATGAACCTCAGCTTTTTCATGGAAAAACCTTTGATAATGTAATGACCGCACGTCTTTGAAGGTCTTTTCTCTGGCAGCACCGGTTTCCATTGGAAAGGCCTTTCTTCTCCCAGACTTAGCTGTCAGCGCTGTAGAAACTAGGAGTCTACCACACAGCATGCAGTATTTAAAGTGGATCTTCATTATCAGTCTGATACCATATTCAGATTCATACTCTCTCCATGGAGAGATCACAGAAGTATCCTAGTTAGTGGCCTGACTGTCCAGAAGAATGGCAGACTGTCGCCCCGTCCTGTCACCCACAGGCCCATTCTGGTCTCTCCAGTTTCAATGCTTTCTGTGAGCAGCAGGCCTGTGCCCCTGTGCTGTCCTGAAGCAGCTCCTAGCTTGGTCCCCTTTCTGTCCCCCGGGGCCGGCCACACCTTGTCCCTGGGTATTTCCCTTCCAAATGTTGTTTCAGTAGAGTCTGACAACACATGAAGATCATGTGTAACTGTAAGTTCATACAGCACAATTTATGGCAGCCTGATCCAATGATCTGTCTATATTCATTCAAATGTATATGCAAACAGTATTTTTTTAAACTACCATGTTTTAAAACATTAGCAACTACACAATATTAGCTCAATTGTATCAAGCTTAAAAAAACATATAAAAAATAATTTTTAGAGCCCGGTGTGGTGGCATATGCCTTTAATCCCAGCACCTGGGAGGCTGAGGCAGGAGAATCTGCGAGTTTGAAGCCAGACTGAACTACATAGTGAGATCCTGTCTCAAAAAAAAAAAAAAAAAATTAAAATACTATACATTAGGAAGAACGATTACAACTTTAAAAATACTTAAATAAACACATTTCTTACTAAAACTGCTTAGAAAAATAAAGGGGAAGCTGGGTGTGGTTTAATAAATGGAAGCAAGTGTCTCAGTCTGACGAGGGCAGCTCAGTCCGCTCTGTGGTTGGTAAGGTGTTGATGGGGCGCTGGGCTCTGGCAGCTGCAAGAGCAGAGCAGGGCGGTGCCCAGCACAGGAGGGGCGGAGCACAGGCGCTCACATCCTACCCCTCACCTCACAGGACAGGACCAGGTCCTGAGGCTCGTCACCCCCTCACCGTGGGTGGCCGTGGCCCAGCACTTCCTAAAAGCACCCAGCCACAGCACAGCACCCACACTGCGCCCTCAGGCGAGTCAGTGTCTCATTACTCTAGCTGTAGCTGGTAGGTCTGCAGTACTTTCAGCTCAATTTCAGAGGAGGCCCACACTGTTAGATGGAAAGACCCACATAACTCTTGGAGGCTGAGGCAGGAGGATCACAAGTTTGAGCCTAGACTGGAAAATTCAGTGGTTTGGTGAGACTTTGTCCCACAAAAAAAAAAAAAAAAATTGTAGGGTGTGAGGGTGCATGCCTGTAATCCCAGCACTTGGAAGACAGAGGCAGGAGGATCGCTGTGAGTTTGAGGCCAGCTGGTATGACACACAGTTGAGTTCAAGGACAACCTGAACTGCATAGTGACTCAGTCTTTTTTTTGGGGGGGGGTACTGGGGATTGAACCCGGGACCTTGCACTTTGCAAGAGGCAGCAGAACCACTGAGCTATATCCTTGGCCCTGAGACTCAGTCTTTAAAAAGAAAAATGTATAACTACAAAGTATAAAAGTAATTAGTATACTCAGACTTGTTGTGAAAATGCCAGTGGCGCTTAAAGATGGCTACAAACAGGGCCACGGATGTAGCTCAGTGGCGCCATGCCTGCCTGGTGAATGCAAGGTCTTGGGTTCAATTCGACTCCCCATACCGGAAAAACAAACAAACAAACAAAATGGAGACAGGCATGTAGTGCAGTGCTTCCATCCCAAGTACTGCAAAAAGAACAACAACAAAAAAACCCTCAGTATTTTGCAAATGTGGCAGGGAATAGAAGAGGAAATACAAACAAATCTAAACACTTAGACAGATACAAAGAAAACTGCTAAGTGAAAAAAATAAAATCCTAAAACCTGCAGAAAGTAGTAGCGTATAAAGAATCATCCTTAGCAAGAGGAAGTTTCTCCGAGAAAATGCCCAGTGATTTGTTTTTGGTACTGGGATCAAACTCAGGGCCTTGGACTTGTAGGCACGTACAGCACCACTGAGCAGCGTCCCTGGCCCAACCAGCGAAATTTTTTTTTTTGGTACTGGGGTTTCGAACTCAGGTCCTTGTGCTTGCGCAGCAGGCAGCAAAACCACTGAGCTAAATCCCCAACCCTTACCCAGTGAAATTGTAATATACTGAATTAAGCAAAAAGTTCCAGTTGAAATTTTTTTTTTGAGCTAGGGTCTCACTATGTAGTTCAGGCTGGCCTTGAACTATGCAATCCAGGTTGTCCCCAAATTTGTGGTGATCCTTCTGTCTCAGCCTGAGTGCTGGGATTACAGGCATGCACTGCCTTGCCCAGCAGAATTTACAACTTTTCAAACTTTTCACCAGTACGAAGGATTGAACCCAGGGCCCTAAGTACTAAGGTGTATCTTCAGTACCCTCCCACCTCTTTTGCCCAGGCTGGTTTTGAACTTGTGGTTTTCCTGCCTCAGTTTGCCAGAATGCCCAGTTTCAACCAAGTTTGTGTGGTACTGGAAATTTAACCAGGGCCTTCAAAAATGAGCTACATCTTCCTTCTTTCATATAGGGCCTTACAAAATCACTAACTTGCCTAAACTGGGCTTAAATTTATGATACTCCTGCTTCAGCCTCCCAGAGTACTGGGACAATAGGCATGTACCACTATGCCTGGCTTAAACTGTACTTTTCAACAATTAGGAATATTTAACAAACGAAATGGACTTCTATTTTTTTTTTTTTTTAGTACCAGGGATCAAACTTGGGTCCTTGCGCTTGCGCAGCAGGCAGCAAAACCACTGAGCTAAATCCCCGGCCCATGAAATGGATTTCTAAACCATAGGTTCAAAGTTTTCAGCTGGTGCACTCCCTAGCCTTCCCAGTTTTGTTTTGGTTTTTTTTGGATACAGGGGATCAAACTCAGGAGTTTGCACTTGCAGGGTAGGCACAGGGCCACTGAGCTAAATCCCTGGCCCCTAAACAGGTATTCTTATCTTTCTACCCTGGCACCAACTGGCTCACACCTGTGATCTTCTTTTACCATACTTTGCCTTTTTTCCTCTCATCTGTCAACTATCTCTTAGCCTTATAATTACTACTCTAATTCTAGGTACCATAATCCCTTGGTTTCAGTTTACTCATTTTCCTTTCCACTACTTAAACCCCAAAGCTACCCTATTTTCTCAATGCTTTTGTGCATGTCAACAGCCCTCCCTTAACCCAAGCTCCACTACTGAATAAAGATGACACTGGGCGGAAAGAGGTGGGACAGAGTTAAGTGACTGATGGAACAAAAAATGTAATCAACTTAGCTACAAAGGTAAGCCTAGAGTTACTTTAATAGGGGTAAGCATAGTAACCTAAAAGCAGAGACGTGTAAAAGTGACTGGTTTGTCAGGAGCAGTGGTGTACACCTGCATCTCCACTCCTTATGAGTGGTGGTGGGGGGATCACAAGTGCAACGGCAGCCAGTACACCTTAGCCATACCCTGCCCCTCCAAAGGGCCCAGGATGTGTAGCTCAGTGGTAAAGCACCGCTGGGTTTGATCCTCAGAACCATACAAACACATATGAACTATTCTATGGAACAATAAAAGTAGGAAGCAAATTAATAGTTTTTATGAACACCTCCCTACTACTGATTTTTAAAAAGAATATTCAGAGAAACTTTTAAGTAAAGAAATTAAACCATACTAATCACTGAAAAAGAATACTATCCTGCTAGCTGTGGTGGCACATGCTTGTACTCCCAACACTCAGGAGGCTGAGGCAGGACAATTGTCAAGAGTTCAAGGCTCAGACTATGGTGAGTTCAAGGTCAGATCTGGGATACAGATTGAGACCCTGTCTAAAAACATACTATCCTGAACTTGTATCTTAAAAGTTGCTGTTTTTTCTATCGTGACACCTTAGGTTTGCAGAGGTATTTGGGGTATGGGTGATAACATCCAGGGCCTTTGCACTGAGTTGCATCCCCCTTTTCTATCTACGTATCTTATTTGCTTTCTTTCAACTTTTAAAAAATTATTATTTTTGTTTTCTTGACACAAGGTTGTGCTATGTAGTTTAGGCTGGCCTCAAACTCGAGGTGCTCCTCCTGTCTCAGTCTCCAGAGTGCTGGGATTACAGGCATGCACCATCATGCCCAGCTTCTTAAAAATTTTTTAGTCAGGGTCTAAGTGGCTCAGGCTAGGCTCAAACTTGCAATCTTCCTGCCTCAGCCAGAGCACTGGAATTACAGGCTTGTGCCACCATACGTGGCAAAACAAGTACCAACTCTTTACATTGGACCATCTATTATTGCTCAAGCAGAGGACTCAGTCATTCTTGATTATTAACACTTATAGGTATAGACCTGTAACATGAAAAGATCACTTCATCCTGCTTATTCCAGGTCAGGAACAATTCCATCTCCAGGCAACAGAAATCCGTAGGCCTGCTGTAAGCTGGTTAGAAATTCTCTAAAGACAATCAGTTTTGCCATGTGAAATAATTAGGATGAACTCTGACAAATATAGCCTCTAATTATCTGTATTAATGGAAGGGATAATCCATGGATAATTCCACATCATTATAGTTATTTTTTTAGTGGTACTGGGGATTGAACCTTGTATGTGAGCTACACTTGCAACAGAAGACCTAACACAGAACACCTGCCCTGCCGAGCCAGCATGACTTCCAAACACCCCTGTCGGTGGTGATTTCAGGCTGGCCGCAAAATAACCCTCCCCGAGTTAAGCTAGGATTCAGAGTTAAAATTATATTTACAGCTGCAGCATTTCATTTGAGCTTCCCAAATATGTTATAAAATACTGGGCAGATATTTTGCCCAAATGAAGAAACAGAGGCTCCGAAAAACTCTGGCTCTATGATCTTGAGTGATTTTAATCTGAGATTAAAACCCAAGACTTTCTGTGACAATTCAGAGTCCTCTTCACAGTCCTATTCGACCATTCAGAGACCTGTGTGCTACATGGAAAAAGAATAAACAGTACTGCTTTAAATACAGTTGAGATTAGAACCTGACCAAATAATGTTGTTTAAAAATAAGAAAAAAGGGCCAGGGATTTAGCTCAATGGTTCCAGCGCCTGCCTCACAGGCACAAGGTCCCGAGTTCGATCCCCAGTACCCTCCAAAAAAAAGAAAAAAAAAAAAAAAAACAAGTTTGGGCTGGTATTTAGCTCAGTGGCACCATGCCTGCCTTGCAAGCACAAAGTCCCAAGCTCAATCCCCAATACCGAAAAAAACCAAACAAACCCAAAAAACAATTTTAAAAGTTTAATTAGAACTAAACAATTTCAACCTGTTTTTATTTTATTTTTTGGTACCGGGGATCGAACTCAAGACCTTGCGCTTGTGAGGCAGGCACAGTGCCACTGAGCTACATCCCCAGCCCTCAACCTGTTTTTAAATTAAAAATCCTGATACAATTTAAGTGACAGTATGCCCACCAGTATGAAACCTGTCAAGAATTATCTACCTAGTTTTTGTTTAAAATAATGTGAAGACTTAACTGTTCAGAGATTGAGTACCCACAAACAAGATATAAACCATTTTCAGGGGAAAACATGCATGCATTTATTTTTAAGAATTCCCAATAAGGGGGGAAAATTCAACATCTTTAAAAATGTGTTTATTTTGTTAAAAAATCAGTTGTGTACAAAAAGTGTTTCGTAGTTTTTAATTCTCAAGACAAATACCCAACCCTCCACCCACAGCCCACCCTGCTTCAATGGTATTTCTGGTAACCCACCCATTTTCCCCTTACAGGAAGTTAATGGCTCAGAATAGACCCTCCTACAGAATTTATCATCACTAACAGACTGTTTAGAGTAGAGATCTAAGAAGCTAACAAGCAAGGTTCTTTCTCAGTGAGGTTAATGAGAATCCCTATAATGGCAGTTGACTTCCAGCAGACACCACAACAGAGCACCATCAATTGCTGAAAGCTAAAAAATAGATTATTATTTTCAATAGTATTTCATTTTCTATTGGAAAATTCTTTAAATAACATTAAATAAGTCTCTTTTCCCCCAAAGACATAGTCTAGCTTTTATTATGATGCCTGTAAAAAGTAGGTTACAGCAAGCAGATAAGGGTCGTTCACAGCACAGTGCGTTGACTTCTATCCACTCACGCTCAGACCAAACCAGTAAGCTATGCCACACCTGATTATAGATAGCAGCATGGTTGAAATAACCAAGCAAAAGGTGGCATATTCACAACTTACATTTGTAGGCGATGATGCAGGTTTATGAGACTAGATCAGACCAATAAAGCAGTAACAAAGAAGGACAAAGGAGATAGTAACACTCCCTTACCCCTATGCCATAAGATTTTTTATCTATATTGCAAATACAATGTGTGACATCATTTGTAGACCCTAAAGAAAGTCACACTTTGTTTGGAAAAAGGCTATTCATCAGTATACTTCAAGTTGCTGTCTTCACAATGTAGCAACCAGCTAATAGTTTCAATTGGTACTAAAGAATAGAAATGCATTGCTTCTAGGCCTTTTGGCTAAGATCAAGTGAAGAACAGAAATGTAACTTTTTTGAATCAAATGGTTTGTACCCTAGAACTGAAATTCCTTGGAACTAGACAAAGTGATTAATACAACATCAGTTTGTAAAAGTCCATGAAATAAAGTTAATTGTAAACAAACAATTTCCTTTTTCATTTCTACACGTTTTTTTCCTATGTACAAGAATGGTACACTTGGCTGCAGCTATTTTCTGCCAGATTCATCTTAAATCTTTAAACCACAACAAAACTTCTTTATTTCCTGTTTCTACATAGAATTAAGAAAACATTACCATACCTCTACCTCAGTGTTTTAAAAGCTCAAATCAGGCATACACTTATAGTCCAGATCTGCTTTTCACATTGGCAAATTTATGAAGCAGCCTAAAGAGTAATATAATATGCTGCATTCAGTAGTACATACACAAGCAAACTCTAATTGCCAATTCTTTCCTACAGATACTTAAAAAAAGAATTATTTTGCATAGTTTTAAGTGCCATTAACAATCATAAATGAGAAAAACTTTGAAAAAGACCAAAAGAACTCAATCTTATTTTCACCTCATAGCTTATTTTTCTCAGAAACAAAAGACTCAGATTCCGAACATTTATATATCCTTGGAGGTGTTTTCTGTATTTACATAAACCATAGTCACAATTCTAAACATTTCAGAGCCAACTCAGAGCATCAAATTTAGTAGCAAGTTCCTCAAATATGCATGTTTGAGTTTCAAACTGCTATTCATTCATTCAGTCACTCACTGGTACTGACAGACTGTACAACTAATTGTTTCTTTTAAGTTAGGCACATACTCAGGAAACAGATCTGATTATAATAAAAGCCTATTAAAGTATCAGTGATTTTTAGCAAATCTGCCTGCTCTAAATGGAATTTAATGTTTTTAATCATAATTTCTGAGGGCTCTTAAATTCTAAAACACCACGAATTATAGGGCCAGGGATGCAGCTCAGTGGCACCACACCTGCCTAGTAAACGCAAGGTCCTGAGTGCAATCCCCAATACAAAAAAAAAAAAAAAAAAAAAAAAAAAAATAGAAATAACTTTCACCAGGGTACTTTCTCCCTAGGCCTGAACTTTCAGTGTCCTTTTCCCAAACACATATGACACCAGAAGAAAAAAGTAATTGTCTTAGTTTCTATGTTTGGGGAGGTAAATCTGTATCGAGAGAGGGAAGGAAAAAAAACCAAACAATAGGAGAGCAGAAAATGTACCAGAAAGAAAAAGTATCATGTTAAAGGGAAATAAATTTTTATAATGAAAAATTCATTATGCAGAACCTATCAAACTAAATATTGTACTTTCCAATTACCTGGGCACTGGAGCTGAAGTGCAATCAAATGAGTAGATACCTGGCCAAGATATGGGGCAGTGTGCATAAAAATCAAAGCTGGATAGAGCTGCCTCCAAGAGTGGAGTATGTAATGCTTGCCACTAGTAACCACTGAGTTCTTTTTCTCTTTTGTCCAACCACAGACAAATAAATATACCCTGATAATATAGGCAAATAGTAAACTCGATGTGATTGATATTTTCAAAAATCCAAGTATTACTAATATTACCAAGCCACCCTCTAGTATAAAAAATGAATTCTAACCAACAATGGAGCAAAACTCACAAAATCCCACCATACCTCAAAATAAAAAGTACAAGATTTTAGCTATTTAAAATAAATAAAGAAAAATCTTGTTTCCTTTGGCATCCTTAGAAAATAACTAAACTACAACAATTAAAGGCTGTGATTATGCTTAAGCAAACATGGGGGAAAAAACATAGCAACTTGTGTTTAGTATGCAATATATCAACTATAAGAGATTACTTTTATGTAGGAAAGCCTTACAAGTTTTTGGAAGAACCTTCATATCTTTAACATTATGATATATTTAATATTTGTTCTTTATTGCTTCTAGTATCAAGATTACTGATAAGTTGAATGAAGTTATATTGACTTAATAGGTTCAAAAATTATTTTCCAAACAATTATTTAAGATAAATAACACCTGAAGAAAGAAAATTTTTTATAATATGACTTTCAATATAAAACCTTACTTTAGTCTGATTCCATTTTTGTTATTTTTGCATTTACCTCAAAATTTAGTAAGAATTATATTTATATGTATAGAACTGCCTGCATAAATCTACTTCAACCTTCATAAAATGGTCAAATTAAGTGTTTGAGCTTGCAAAACTAGTAACTTTCAAACTTCTGAACTTAGAACGAAATGTAACTTTAATATGAATAAAAGTCTATGTACAAGAGAAGATAACATTTTCAATTCTCATTATCAGAAACATCATAAAGAAAGCTAGATTTATAACACACCTCTATTCCTATGTGCATCTGAAGCACGTACAGTAAAACACCAACACAGCTTTCATGTGTCAGTATGGGGAAGTGCAAGCAAGAGTGGCTTTTAAAGTATCTGATAAAGCAATTTTCATAAAGCCCAAAATTAGGCTAAAAACTACTGGAAACAGCTGACTACATTCCTCAACATTTTCAAAGAAAATACTATCAAATTAAAAATCCATGTCAAATTCACTGCAAAACTAAAGCCGGGCCCTTTCATTTCACGTGGGAATACTGCAACATCAAAGTATTTACTGTTTTTGCAAGAGAAATAATATTGACAGCTCCATTCTTACATTACTTACTTCCACTGGAAAACTTTGAGTGTTTAAAGAATTATGACAAAACATTCCAAACCCTAGATCTAAAAAGGGAGTCGGGATACTTTGCTTGGCACATTTCCCCACCAAATACAGAGAAATCTACCATTAAATGATTAACTGTGTGTGGTATGAGAAAAGAAGATACAGTGCCCCAACCTCTCAACTGGGACAAAAAGGCTCTGAATAGGTCACTATCTTCATTTCTGGATAAATCTCTTATTTATGAATGTTCTAGTACTGAAAATGGTGGTCTTTTCAGCTACCCATCCTAAGAAGTCAAGTACAAGCATGCAAGTAAATTCACAGACACAGAGGATCCATGCTAAAAACAATTAAGGTAGCTGTGATGCAACACCAACAACTTGAATGGCCCTGACACACTCAAAATATTATCTTAATTATTCAACAAAATCCTGAAGCAAACTCTTGCTAGTCTTGTTACACCGCTAAACACTAAAGTAGTATGTTTTTTCCATGGTTTTAGCTTAGCTCGAAGAATTTTTTACACTATTAAGTAAGAAAAAAATTAAAAGTATTTCCCCTTTTAAATTTACACAGATGTTTAATTAGCTTTATTTACAGAGCAGGGATTTTTTTTTTCAGTCTCCAATGGTTGCCTAGATAACACCATTAGGCAAGAATGCCAGTTTAAAAGAAATCTATGCAGAATCCTAAAAATAACAGATGTTGATGCTCCTGGAGAAGAGGCAAGCTTGACTATCAGCAGCTCTTTCTAGGCCTCAGTTACTCAGAAGCAATTCTGTTGCAGTCTCTACATCCCATGATTTTGAAGACAAGGCCACTATTACTGCATTCTGCAGAAAGAAAAAGGGAACAACAAAAAAAATCAAATCTCAAGGGAACATTTTTAAAATACTGCATCACTATCTTTATATTGCAAAATCATACTTTCTTTTCTATACATTGCCTTATACTTGCACTGCATAAAAAGCTTCCAATACCAACTAGAACAAAAAGAAAAAAAATTTCTACTGACTGTAATAACGAAACTTATTTACACAACAAGATTTTCTAATATTTGTTAAAACACTTTTCCCAGCCAGGGATTTGCAGCAGTAATTTAAAAAATCAACACACATTTAAAAAAAAAAAAAAAAAATCAACACACACACACATTAAAATAAACAATCTGTTAAGTACTTACCCTATCAAAGCCCATAGCACATAGGTTTTCTATTTTTTTGGTGTATTCTGGACTAGAAACTGGTGCTCCAGCATACACGTGTGCCCAAAGTCGAGCTGTCTGTTTGAACATTTCAGGATTTTGTTTGTACTATATAGGGAGGGAAAAAAAATCAATTGACGTAATTTTTTTTCTTGCTACTGAGGATTGAACTTGGGATCTTGTGCTTGCGAGGCAGGCAGCGGAACCACTGAGTTAAATCCCTGGCCCAACATGATAATATTTTGTAATATTCAATATAGTAGCTCAACTCTTTTTTTTTTTTTGGTACCGGGGATCGTACTCAGGTCCTTGCGCTTGCAAGGCAGGTGCCAGAACCACTGCGCTAAATCCCCGGCCCAGCAGCTCAACTCTTAATTGGCTAAGACCCTGCTTTTTCTAAATGAAAGGAATTTATATTCAAAATGTGATGCCCTAGGGTGGAGGGTATATACAGTTCAGTGGTAGATTATGTGCTTATTAGCAAGCACAAGGCTGTCAGTTCAATCCCTAGGACTAGTAACTGCCCAAAGGTAAATTAAAATGTGATTGACTTTCCACTGCAAACAAGCTGTGTCATTTGTCATTCAGGAAAAAATTGGTTAGGCCCGGGAATTTAGCTCAGTGGTACCACATCTGCCTCACAACCGCAAGGTCCTGAGTTTGATCCCCGGTACCAGAAAAGAAAAGACAAGACTGGTTAATGTGAAGCTCTGATTCACAAACTGTACTGATAAAACAAAAATACAGACAAAGTTAATCTAGCCAGGGTTGATGTCACATTCTTGTAACCCCAGAACTCTGGGCGGCTAAGGTGGCAGGACTGCAACTATGAGACTAATCTAGACGATTCAGCAAGACTGTATCTTTTTTTTTTTTTTGGTACCGGGGATTGGGGATCGAACTCGGGTCCTTGCGCTTGCACAGCAGGCGGTGAAACCACTGAGCTAAATCCCCAGCCCAGACTGCATCTTATTTACAAACAAAAAAAAGGCCAGGTATGTAGCAGCTCAGTGCCAAGGCCTTGGTTCAATCCCCAGTAGCACCTTCATCCCAAAAGTTTGTCTACTCTAACCTGCAAATTCAACAAATACAATTAGGAAAAAACTAATATTAAGTGTGGTGAGATACTAGAGATATTCCCAACACTGCACAGCAGCAAACACTACCGAACTAAACACAGAATTATTATAAAATTATATAATATTAGCTAAGCAATATGACCAATTTGGGCACTACCCACAGTCCAGACTAAGAGTATAACTAGCTTTTGCTGTTTTCCTACAACTGTGTTAGTTTAGGGAAAATGAGGCAAAATCCTAACTTATACCATGTTTTGAGATGATATTGTAAGAGTACTTTCAAAAGGGCCGGGGATTTAGCTCAGAGGTTCCACTGCCTGCCTCGCAAGCACAAGGTCTTGAGTTCGATTTCCAATACCAAAAAAAAAAAGGACTTTCAAAAGGCAAAATTTCACATATGTGTTGGAAAACACTCTGGGATAACCATGAACTTAGTAAGACAATGTATAAATTAACAGTTTTTGTTCAATTCATTTTAATATTTCTTTTCAAAGTATAAACATTTTAAGACTGACAAGCTTCTAGGACATATTACAACATCAAATCTTATCACTATCATTAATTAATCAAAAGGAAACAAGTAGAATTATTGAACTACTTTAGGTACTAAAAGAAATCTTTAAGGTGAAGCTCAACCAATGATGAAATCAAGCCATCCTTCTGACTACCCAGTATGAATGAGTAGCTTTAAATATAAAACATAAAAGCAATTCCAACCACTCTGGGCAAATTCATAGCACACATTATCAAGGAGACATACACATGGGTAAAGAAGGGCCAAAACTTCCAATAGGTAACAAATAAATTAAAAGTACAGAGAAATTTGCTAAGAGAAAGTTTCCATACCGAAGATGCATGGCAGACAGAATGAAGTAATAAAACTAAATGCAATCTTGAAAAAGGTGAGTTTTAAGTATAATTCTGCCAGGTGTGGTGGTGCACACCTGTAATTCCACCATTCTGGTAAACTAAACACCAAAAGGTCTGGAATGTAGCTCAGTATGAAGGCACTGGGTTCAGTCTGCAGTATCGTGTGAAGAAGAAGAAAAAAAAAAAAAGTAGGATGTGAACCTTTAAGATATGAAACTGGACATCAGTATTAATTTTGAGTTGGCAGAGGTAACCTAACCAACTACCTTTATGTTTGGTACTAAGAGATATACCTTTCAATAAAATTACTGAAGTGAAAAAAAAAAAAAAAAAATATGAAACTGGGCCCAGGGATGTAGCTCAGTGGCACCACACCTGCCCAGCAAATGCAAGGTCCTGAGTTTGATCCCCTGTACCAAAAAAAAAGATATGATATGGTTTGTACACATTCAAATCAGAGAGGGAGAAGAGAGAGGGACACAGATGGACACAGGAAAGAGAGGAAAACTCCAAAAGCTGTGATTCTGTTACAAAACTAAACTAGTAATGGTATCATACAACAATAAAACATCTTCACGGTTTAAGATTCCACATTCACTTTCAGCAATTTTGTGTTGAAGTATCACAGGAGCACTCACACAGAACCCTACAGTTTCCAACATGCTCTTGTGTTCAAAAGTCAGACCTATATATTTTATTAATGTACAGGTCATAATATCTGTGTAGATATGATCAACCGAGTGTATACAATGGAAGGTAAAGAAACAATTATCAATTAACTACAGTTAAAGGAAAAAAGAAAAAAAATTGTAGTAACTAAGAAGGAACAACTCTGAAGAGAAGAGAATCTTAGAAGTCAAGAGAAAGTCAGGTGTGGTGGCGAATGCCTATAATTCCAGCACTCTGGGAGGCTGAGGCAGGAGGATGGCAAATTCATGCCCAGCATGGGCAACTTAGCAAGACCCTGTTTCATAAAAATTTTTGCTTTGTTTAGTTTTGTTGTGCTTCTTGAGACAGCTCAGTAATTCAGGCTGGCCTTGAACTCACAGCAATCCTCATGCCTTAGCCTCAGTAAAACACAATGAATCTTAAGTAAGACACAATGGCTTAGCAAACAGGTTGGCAGAATACTTCTTAAGGGGACAGATATTAGTGATTTAAATCTTTCAAACAATGTTGTCACTACTGCTGGAAAGCAAACAAGTGGGAATGGCACTGTTCCAATTACATTATTTACAAAACAAGCCAGTCAGGCTGTAATGTGTTAATTTTTTCCCTTAGACTGATTAAGGATCAAAAGTGAAAAATATTTATTTTGTTGAGCCAATCAGAAAGTTACCTTTAGGCCCAGGGATTTAGCTCAGTGGCACTACACCTGCCTCGAAAGCACAAGGTCCTGAGTTAGATCCCTGGTACCAAAAAAAGTTACCTTTAATGCTGCTCTCCCACTTCAGTACCACAGTGGGAAGTGATTAAAAATTATCACAAGAGATTAGGGGTGAGTTTGGGGATAGATGTATACACACATGATAAAGTGTGTGCTGCAGAATGCTAATCACAGCATCTTTTTGTTTTTTTTTCTGCCAGAGATCCAACTCTGGACCTTGTGCTTGCTAGGCAGGCATGGCACCAGTGAGCTACATAGCCCGGCCCTAATCACAGGATCTTGACAGGAGGTATATGAGTGTACATTCTTTTTTCTTTTTTTTGGTACCGAATATCAAACTCGGGACCTTTCACTTGTGAGGCAGGCGGCAGAACCATTGAGTTAAATCCCCGGACCTTTGGTGTACATTCTTTTGACAGTCACTCTTTTGACTCTGTGCATTTGGAAAGACATATTCATACATTATGAATTCAATTAAACTACTATGTTAAAATCCAAAGCTTAAGTTTTCATTATCACATCTGACAAAATAATATTACTGCAAGGAAGAAAGCCACTTCCAAATTTAATGTGAGAAGAGTTAATATAGTAAACCACTAAACAGAGACATACATAGGTATGAAGAACTCATTCAAAAGCAGTCATCTTACCTGATTTGCTACTACTGCATCCTGTGGATCATCCGGCTCTGCAGCTGCCAATAGTGCTTGCAATGACAATAATACTGTGCGAAGAGTCATTGCTGCAGCCCTAAATTTTAAAATAGGAAAATATCCCACTTAAAAGGGTTCTGAATGGCAAAACCAAAGAGGATGTTTTCTGAATAAAACAAGAACCTACTAGAGGGAAGGGGAAATGGGAGGGGTGGGGGGAAAGAAGGAAAAGGAATAAATATGAGAAAAGGAAAAAACAAAGTCTTTGTAAATAGGAAGGGATGGAGGGGTTGAAGGGAGGGCAGAGGAATGGGGGTAAAAATAAGAACCAAGATATATGATGTAAAGGTACAAACTCCCAATGATGAATGCCATCATATTGTATACCTAAAATGTACCAATAAACTTAATAAAAGAAAAAACCTACTAGAACTTTCTTTTTTGTTCTCTACACTATGCCCCACCCCCCTTACTAGGGATTAAATCCCGGGCATTGCATATACTAGGCAAGTACCATAACAATGAGCTGCATCCTCAGTCCATAAAATGAAACTTTTCCTTCTTTCTCTTTTTTTTGAAACTGAGTCTCATTACATAGTTCAGGCTGCCCTCAAGCTATGGCAACCCTCCTGCCCCAGCCTCTCAGAATGTTGGTATTACGGGCATGTGTCACCACAACCGGCTTTTCTTCTATCTGGAGCCTGCAAGTAATTTTTGCCTCCAAGTCAGATATATAATGATATAATGATGTAAACCCAGCTTATTCAAACTAGCTTTCTCTTTTTGTCCTTTAGATTTTACTATTTGAATTCTTTCTTTCTCTCTCTCTTTCTGGTTCTGGAGACTGAAACTATGGCTTTTGCACTAAGCTTTATCCCCAACCCTTTTGAACATTTTCAGACAAGTTTCAATAATTTATTAGCCCAGGCTGAGCTCATATTTGAGATTCTCCAAACCTTAGCCTCCGAAAGTGCTGGAACTATAGGCATGTGTCACCATGCCCAGCTCACTGACTTATTTTTTATCCGTTTCTCTAGATATAAAGTTAAACTCTTAGTACTAATAGCTTGCAAAACTTTCTTCTGATGGCAATGTAAAGACTTTTAAGAACACTATGAAACAGGCCAGGGATTTAGCTCAGTGGTGCTGCCGCCTGCCTCACAAGTGCAAGGTCCCGAGTTCGATCCTGGGTACCAAAAAACCCAAAATAAACAAAAACCAAAAAAACTATCAAACAAATGTGCTTTACTTTTAAGAATAGTTTGCAATCATTCCGTAACACTCTGAAATAGGATAAGCTTTCTGCTTAAATAATTTAAAACCAGAAGTGGTGGTGTACACCTGTAATCCCAACACTCTGGGAAACTGGGGCAGGAGGATCTCAAATTTGAGCCCAGCCTGGGCAACTTTATGAGACCCTGTTTCAAAAAATTAAAGTAAAAAATAAATCATCCTTCTAAATGTATTTATAAATATGTATCTTTACAAAGGAAATAGTTATATAAAGTGGTTTCTACTTATCTAGGAAGGATTCTTTGCATTTGTCTTAAAAATTTGTTTCACTAATTAATACTGAAATATTTGTAAGGTGTTTCAAGTGATTATGAGGTACACTGATGGTAAAGTTTAAGTAACGAAGGATATTCTATATCAAAGTAAAATCAATATTGCATTCTCAGTATTGATATATTTTTTGATATATATTCTCAGTATAGATATATTCTCAGTATATCGACATTTTTGTGTATTAGGAAAAAATTCCAGTATAAAAGTTCTTTAAAATGTCCTTAGAGTAAAAAAAATTTATCAATTTTTCCTTTAAAGAGCTACAGGACTTGGGGGAAAAACTGCTGAGGCTCAAAAATTTGGTGAAATGCTGTTAGCACTTAAAAGTAGTATTTGTGAAGGACTTTCACACAGTTATGCAGTTTTATGTAATTGATTGCCTAATTCTGAAACGAGTGAGAAATGAGAAATACTTTTTCTAGACCAAGGTGCTACATTTTCTCAAACATTATACAAGTAATTTTCTTTTGGTCCCAGGGATTGAACTCAGGACTTTTCGCTTGCCAGGCAGGTGTGGCACCACTAAGCTACATCCCTGGCCACAAGTAATTTCCAATGAGGAGGTGTGACATAGTTAATATGGGTCATTTTCTTTTAGGACTAGGTCACAATGTAAGTCAAATTCAATTCTTACTCTTATTTTTGGAGACAGGGTATCACTTTGTAATTCAGGTGGGCCTTAATCTCACTACAGCGGGCCTCAAGCTTGTAGAGATCCTCCTGCCTCGGCTGCCTGAGTTCTAGGACTATGGGTGTACACTATCATGTCTGGCTCTGTTTTCTTTCTTTTTTTGATACCGGGGATCAAACTCATGACCTTGCGCTTGCCAGACAGGTGCTATGCCGCTGAGCTAAATCCCTGGCCCTTTGTCTTTTTTTGCAGACAGGGTCTCACTATGTAGTTCAGGCTGGTTCCTTGGACTGTAGCTATAGCCCAAGCTTGTCTAATTCATGGTGACACTTCTGCCTCAGCCTCCAGAGTCCTGGGATTACAGGCATGAACTCTACCATGCCCAGCTTGCTCTGTTTTTTTGAGACAAGTTCTTGCAAAGCAGTTCAGATTGGCCTGGGACATGCTATATAGAGCCAGGCTTACCTTAAACTCCTGAGCTTCTTGGTTCAGCCTCCTGAGTGCTGGAATTACATGTATGCACCACCATCCCTGGTTTGAATTCTTCAAAATGCTTTCTTTATGAACAATATTTTTTTTAGGAGGGGGTGTGAACTCAGGGCCTATGCACTGAACTACTTATTCACCTTGTTTTTTATTTCTTTATAATTTTTTTTGAGACAAGGTCTTGCAATGTAGCTCAGGTTGGCCTCAAATTTGCAGCAATTTTCCTGCCTGAGCCTCCCAAGTGCTGAGATTATAGGCATGGCTCACTACACCTGGTCCCTTCTTCTTTTTTTCTTTTTCTTTTTTTTTTTTTGGTACCGAGGATCGAACTCGGGACCTTGCGCTTGCAAGGCAGGCGCCAGAACCACTGAGCTAAATCCCTGGCCCTTTTTTTCATTTTTTGGAGACAGAGTCTCACTATATAGTTCAGGCTGGACTTGAACTCACTATGTAGCCCAGGTTGGCCTCGAACTCAGAGCAATCCTTGTGCCTCAGCCTCCCGAGTGCTGGGATTACAGGTGTGTGCCACTGCACCTGGTCCACTTTTTAAATTTTTGAGGTAAGATCTCATTATATGGCAAAGCTGCCAAGGCTAGACTCAAACTTATGATACTGCTGCCTCAGCCTCCTAAAGGCCTGAGATTACAGACATGCACCACCATGCCCAGTTCATTACTCTATGATATATCTGGCCAATTTCAAAGAGGATGTTTAGACATATGACATCAAAAATTGTCCAATTATATCAGCAAAAGTGACTTATATTGACAAAATATCACAGAAATGGAATATTTAACTTAATCTGGCTTAGTACCCCAATGGAGCCCCACCCTCCACCCCCGTGCTGGAGATAAATCTTGGGGCCTTGCACCTGCTAGGCCAACTACTCTACAACTAAGCCCCATATCTAGACCATCCAGACATTGGGGAGGGGGAACTGAGACAGGGTCTTGCTATGTAGTTCAAGACAGCCTTAAATTCACTAGTAGCACCAGTCTGGCCTTGAACTCTTGGAAATCCTCCTGCGTCAGCCTCCTGCATGCTGGGATTACAAGCATACCACTGTGCCTGGTTAGACCATCCAGACTTTAAAAGCAGCCTAATTTAAAAATCTATGGCATTAAACAAAATCTTAAGTTATAGAACTTTAAAAATAAATTATTGCTTTAAATAATACAATTTCTTTCTTGGGGGTGGTGATTTAGTTCAGTGGTACCACACCTGTCTCACACAAGTGCAAGGTCCTGAGTTCAATCCTGGGTACATTAAAAAAAAATTATTTCAATGAAATGTACGTGAAGAGTGAATAAAAACCTCACTAAAATTATTACGCACACTCAAGTTATTTTACATTAAAATAAAACTACAAACGGGTGTAAAATATTTTTATTTTGAAGTCTTGATCACTAATATTACATAGCCTTACATAACTCAACAAAGCAACAAACACTTAAAAAAAAACCAATCTCGAAAAAGAATGAAGTTGGAGCATTTACACTGTACAAAAAAATTAATTCAAAATGGAGCAAAGAAGTATGAGCTAAAACTAGAAAACACAGGTGGCAAGTTTCAAGAGACCAGATGTGGCAATGATTCTTGGTTATATAAAAAGTACAAGAAACAAATGAGGGAAAATGGACTACCACTATACCAAAATTAAATCAACAGTTAAAATACAATCTATGTAATGGGAAGAAAATATTTGCAAATCATATATTTGACAAAGGACTAGTACCCAGAATATTAAGAAATCATACAAGTCAAAAATAAAACAAAAACCCTGATTTTATTTTATTTTTATTAATTTTTTTGGTACCAGGGATAGAACTCGGGACCTTGTGCTTTTGAGGCAGGCGGCAGAACCACTGAGCTAAATCCCCAGCCTATAAGCTGATTTTAAAATGGACAGGGTGGGAGTAGTGTGTAACTCAGTGTACAATGCTTGCTTAAAATGAGTAAAGCCTTGGGCCGATTCCTGGTATGGGGACAGGGAGGCCTGCATACACATTTCTCCAAAGAATTCTTTTTTTTTTTTTTGGTACCGGGGATCGAACTAAGGTCCCTGCGCTTCCGCAGCAGGTGGTGAAACAACTAAGATAAATCCCTGGCTCCATCTCCAAAGAATTCTTAATGATTGGCAGGCACATGAAAACATATTCACCACCACATTAGAGAAATACAAAGCAAAAGCACAGTGAGATATTGCCTTGTATCTATTAGGATAGCTCTACTATTTTAAAAGCAAAAAGAAACAAAAAAACCTAGAAAATGGTGTTCACCTAGGATGTCCAGAAAGTGGAACCTCTGTAAATTGTATACAGGAATGTAAAATGAGACAAACACTATAGAAAGAGTATGACAGCTCCTCACAAAATTAAGCATAGCAGGCCAGGGATTTAGCTCAGTGGTTCCACCACCTGCCTTCCAAGCTCAAGGTCCCCTCCGGCACAAAAAAAAAAAAAAAA
>NW_004624761.1:27214914-27230348 GCF_000247695.1 Heterocephalus glaber
CATCGCCTGCTACGCAAGCGCAAGGACCTGAGTTCGATCCCCAAAAAAAAAAAAAAAAAAAAATTTAGCATAGCATTAACAAGATCCAGCCATTCCACTTCTGAATATACACCCAAAAGAATTGAAAGCAAGAACTCAAATAATTATTCATATATCCATGTTCACAGCACCATTATTCACAATGGCCAAAAGAGGAAAGTTCCCCTCCAAAAAAAAAAAAGGAAATGTTTAAAAAAAAAAAGAAAACAAAACAAAAGAGGAAAGTAGTAAGTTTCCATCGATGCAGAAATGACTAAATGAAATGTTTAGCTTTTGGACACATATACAATGAAATATTATTTGGCCTTTAAAAGGATGTGGGGGGCCAGGGATTTAGCTCAGTGGCACTGTGCCTGCCTTGCAAGTGCAAGGTCCTGAGTTCAATCCCCAGTACCAAAATACCCCCCAAAAAACAAAAAAAGGATTCGGCGACTGAAGCTATAGAGTTCAACAGTAGGGTACTTACTTACCATGCCTGAGGCTCTGGATTCAAACCCCAATACCCCCAAAGGAAATAATTTTTAAAAGGCTGGGTATGGTGCTACATGTCTGTAATCTCATCACACTGGGAGGCTGAGGCAGGAAGATAAATTCGAGCCCAGCTGAGCAATTTAGTGAAACCTTATCTCCAAATAAAAAACAAAAATAGGGCCGGGGATTTAGCTCAGTGGTTCTGCCACCTGCCTTGAAAGTGCAAGGACCTGAGTTTGATCCCTGGTACCAAAAAAAAAAAAGAACAAAAAACAAAAACAGCTGGGGATTTAGCTCAGTGGTTCTGCTGCCTGCCTCGCAAGCACAAGGACCTGAGTTCGATCCCTGGTACCAAAAAAAAAAAAACCAAGGCTGGGGACATAGTTCAGTGTGAAGACCCTGGGTTCAATTCCCAGAGGTAGTGGTGGTAGGAAGTGCTCACATGATGACATTATACTACAATAGGAATGAATCTTGAAGAAACAAGTGTTTTTGTTTTTTTGGTACTGGGGATCGAACTCAGGACCTTGTGCTTGCGAGGCAGGCGGCGGCACCACTGAGCTAAATCCTCAGCCCAGAAACAAGTGTTAAAGTGAAATAAGACATAAAATGGCAAATGTATGGTTCCTCAGGAGGCTGAAGCAGGCAGACCACTGTTAGTTCGAGGCCATCCTGGGCCAGCCTAAAATAGCAAGACCATCTCAAAAAAATAAAGAGGGGAGAGGGAAATTGAGTTTCTGGGTTTTGTTTTTGGGTGCAGTACAATATCGGATTGAACCCAGGGCCTCAACACTTTTTAAAATTTTAAGGCATGATCTTGTAAGTCACTAAGTAGCCCAGTTTGGGCTTGAATTTGCAATTCTCCTGTCTCAGCCTATGACAGTGCTGGGATTACAGGGATGTACAACATGGCCCACTAGGAAGCTGTTTAATCAGGATAGTTTCAGTGCTGTAAAATGGAAAGTTCTGGACACTGGATGCACAACAATATGAACTCACTTAAGATGGACTGGGGTTTTGTCTCTCTTCCACAATCCCTTGTACTCTGCCCTCTCAAAATAAGCCTGGTAGAATGGCTTTTGCAAAGAAGGTTGCAAGAAGGACCACTCTGCCATCAACAAGGTAGTGATCTAAGAATGTACCAACCAACAAACAGGGATAAGTCTCAAGAAGTGTGCCCCTTGGGCCACCAGAAAGATCTGAAAATTTGCCATGAAAAGAGCAGAACACTCCAGATGTGTTTAACACGCTCAACAAAGCTGCCTGGGCCATAAGGTCCCAAGTTCAATCCCCAGTGGAAGGAAGGCAGGCAGGCAGGCAGGCAGGCAAGCTGCCTAGGCCAAGCCAGGTGTGGTGGCACACAGCTGTAATCCCAGCACTTTGGGAAGCTCAGGCAGTATGGCAGCCTGGCTTACCTAGTGAGTTCAAGGGCAGCCTGAACTACAAAGTGAGACCTAGTCTCAAAGACAAAGAAAATAAATCTACAGACAATGTTGGTAAGAACTGCTGATTGTCAAAACTCAAAATCAAAGGAAACAAAGAAAAAATTTAGGTAATGTGGTAAGGTTTATGCCATTTGTTAAAAAAAAAAAAAAAGGCCAGGAATAGCTGAGGCAAGAGAATCATAAGTTTCAGTTCAACCTGGGCAACTAAAGACCTTGTCTTAAAATTTAAAAATGAGATGGGATGTAGCCCAATGAAAAAGCCCTGGGTTCAATCCCCAGTAAAGGGTGGGTGTGTGTGTGTGCTTCCAACAGTGTCTGTGGTGTCAACTGCCTATGATCCCAGCTACTTGGGAGGCTGAGGCAGGAGGATCCCAAGTTTAAGCCAGCCTGGGTAACTTAGCTGGAACATTTCAAAATAAAAATTTTTAGAAGGTGTGGGAAGGGCCAGGGATGTAGCTCAGTGGTGCTGTGGCTGGCTGGCAAGTACAAAATCCTGAGTTCGATCCCTGGTAAGGAGGACAGGGTGTACATGTGTGAAAGCTGCTCAGTGGTAAACCATGGCCAGGAGTGAAAGGGACCCTGGATTCCACGCTCAGTATCGGAGGAAAAAAAGTAATAAACTCCTCCCTGGAGGTTCCTAAGCTCATACTACCTTTTCTTTATGTGCAGTGTCTTCTTATTTCCAAGACAGAAACTACTATAGACCTCTAGGGTTACCACTCCAAGAATTAGATACTATCCATGCAGAAGGCTCAAGCTTCCTCACAGTACTAGGTGGGAATGTTAGATTTTTTTTGGTTTGTACTCAATTCAATTTCAAAGTTCCTAAAACGTGTTTCAGCTTTAGACTGTAACATTTCTTGTAATAACTGCTAGGTGGTTCTGGCGCCTTCCTCGAAAGTGCAAGGTCCCGAATTCGATTCCCAGTACCGAAAAAAAGAAAAAGAAATTGAACATGAAAAAGGGGGGGGGGCATGCATTTATACTGCAAAAGGTGTCCAGTGTATGAGTGACATTCTTTCATTGACAACTGACATAAATTCATTGAGTAAAATGTTTTAAGCAAAAAAATGAAAAAACCACTTTTTTAAAAGGGGGGGGGGATTTAAGTATTGTTGGCATTATGATTTCTTTAAATGCCCTTGGCTATTCTCAGAGGAGTTTTCTCCCCTTTTTCCTTTTCTTTGGCACAGGGATCCAACTCAGAACCTTGTGCTTGTGAGGCAGGCAGCAGCACCGAGCTAATCCCTGTCCCTCCCATTTCTCCTTTTCTCTTTATTTTTTCTCATTTGAGTCTTCACCTCCATTAAAATTATGCTTCCAACCTTCTATGGTTTGTAAGCTTATCAGAAATAAGAACACTGTTGAAGTACCACAAAAGTATAAATGAGTATTTTAATGTCATAATATTTCCTATTGCCTATGGGATCGATGCTAAAATGAATCAGGATGCAAGCTCTGCGAGACAGAAAAATGAAAGCATGTTTTCCAGGACACTAGGTTTCTTTGGATGTGTAACAAGTTGATTCAGAACACTGGAATGTGATTCTATTCTGTTCTTCTGTTTCATTTTTCTTCTTCCTCCCTCTTTACCAGCAACCCTCCCCCGCTCTTGTAAAGGGTAGTTAACTTGTCCCAGGAAGGATCCTTCGGTTTTACGAAACTTTTGCTTTCTGAAAGTCATGGCTCCATTCATATTTTTGTCTTACTCTTCCAACTGGGCTATATAATGTTCAGAGTTCCTGTATCTGGAAGCTGGAAGGGCCTGGACTTTATGAAATAGTGTCTTGGTTTCACTGTTTTTGTTGTTGTTGCTATTTCTTTAAACTAAAGCTATATGAAGCTTGTGATTAAAGAATAAATTTCTAAATTAAAAAAAAATCAGAAACTAACAACCTAAAGTTAAACTTACTCAAAAGAATAGTTTGCTTTAAAAACTGAATGGCGGGGCCGGGGATTTAGCTCAGTGGTTCCGCTGCCTGCCCTGCAAGCGGGAGGATCCGAGTTCGATCCCCAGTACCAAAAAAAACAAAAAAACAAACAAACTAAATGGAAATGATCCTGTGTTATAACTTTATATTCAGTTCCTAACAATTTCCAAAAGATTTTTTTCCCATGTAGTGATGGGGATCAAACATGGGGCCTCATGTATGATAGGTAAGCAGTCTACCACTAAGCTACATCCAAACAAAAGTTACTGTCATCATGCTCAAAAATTGTAATAAAATGTTTTGTGGAATGTTTATAAACCACTGATATCAGCTGGATAAAAAGAAACAAATGCAAAAAAATTTTTTTGGGGGGGTAACAGGGATCAAACTCTGGGCCTTGCTCTTTCGAGGCAGGTGTGGCACAACTGAGCTAAATCCCCGGCCCACAAATGCAAAAATTTAAAAAGCTGAACACAAATCACTAGCTGGGTGTGGTGGCACACAGTTATAACCCAGCACTCAGGGATGCTAAGGCAGAAAGACTGCCATGAATTCGAGGCGAGCCTAGGCTACATAATGAGTTCAAGGCCAGCCTGAACTACATAGTTAAGACTCTGTCTCCAAAAATCAATCAGTAAACAAATCAAAATTTACTAATGTGACAACCAAAATCATGCTCTTTCAATCTATTTTTCTTTTTCCAAGTAATGATGAAAACCAGGTTGTATTGAGATTTTTAGGATTCAGTGTGTAATATTAGACTAAGTCTATTAAAATAAATGCCAATAGGCAAAAATATGGAATGTTAACTAATCAGTGGATGATACGTCTATCCTCACAAATTTACCTTCAATAAATTAACTTTGGCCAATTCTCAAATCAATAGTTAATACGGCTGCTTAAAAATGAATTTGCAAGGACTCAGTAGGACCATCCCATGTAGAATAATCATGTGTAAATTACGCTATTGAATAACTTTTCTCTTGATCACCTTAGAGATGATCAACAATCCATGTTCATTTAAAATACTAAATGCAGGGGCCAGGGATTTAGCTCAGTGGTTTCACCACCTGCTGCACAGGCGCAAGGACCCAAGTTCGACCCCGGTACCAAAAAAAAAAAAAAAAATAATAATAATAATAATAAAATAAAATAAAATACTGAATGCTACTTGCAGAAAATTATAATCTAGGGGCCAGGGATTTAGCTCAGTGGTTCTGCCGCCTGCCTCGCAGGCACAAGGACCGAGGTTTGATCCCCAGTCAAAAAAAAAAAAAAAAATCTATCAAGATACAAGTAGAAGGGCCAGAGATTTAGCTCAGTGGTTCCACTGCCTGCCTCAAAAGCACAAGGTCCCGAGTTCGATCACCGGTACCAAAAAACAAAAACAAAAAAAATACAAGTAGAAAAAGATGCTGTACAGCCAGGTGGATTTTTTTCATATGTATTCACCCATGTGAATACCACCTGGATCAAAATTTAGACTTTCTTGCTTCCTTCCTTATTTATGTCCCCCCAACACCCAATACTGGGGATTTTGGGTTTTGGGGGTTTTTTTTGGTACCAGGGATCGAACTCAGGTTGTTGCGCTTGTGCAGCAGGTGGCAAAACCACTGAGCTAAATCCCCAGCCTGATTTTGAGTTTTTGAGGCAGGGCATCACTATGTAGTTCAGGCTGGCCTTGAACTTGCCGTGATCCACCTGCCCCAGTCTCCCAAGCTGGAATTACAGGTGTGTGCCACCACACCCAGCTAAAATGTACAGTATTTCAAACACCTCATTCTTGTCTTCTTTCACAACTCCTGCCTAACCCCCAGTACTGACCTAATACCATAAACTAGTTTTGGCACACTCTGCACTTCATGAAAATGAATCATAAATACTCTTGTGTCTGGCTCTTGTGATATTAACAAGTCGGTGAAAATCACCCATATCGTTTATGTCAATAATATGCTCCATTTTATCCTTATGTAGTATTCCAATTTATAATTTTACCACCATTTATTTCCAAAGGTATGTATTAAGCAGCTGAACCACATTCCTGTACAGCTATGTAGAGCTGTGTTTACAGGTGCACAGTGCTATCTAATTGGGAGTTCAAGTTGTGTTTGCTTGGTAACTAATGATACATTACACAGCTTAATGACCAATTAGATAACCTGTTTGTAAAGTGCTTGTTCTACGAGTCTAGGGCCAGGCTGGGGGGAGTGAGACAAAGACAAAGATTAATCAATTTATTATTTTCAAGCACACCTGTCCCAAATTACCTCATTCCCAACAGTATCTTAGGTTCTCCACTGAATTCCAGTTCTGAAGCTTAAACATTGACATTTAAACATGGATATGCAATTAATATAATTATATCTTAGTAGAGGAAAGAATGGAAAAATATTGTTCCTTGAACATCCAGTCTCACCTATTTTATCTGCTGTATCTTTGCTATCTTTTCATATTTCAATTATACACAGATGAAGTACCACTACTGTCTCCCTAAATATATACCCGAGTCTTGCAACTAGTTACAGGGAGACAATAAGAAGTAATAGTATTGCTGGCTTAACTCTGAACAAAAAGGGAAGTCAGTCAGAAGTCTGAATCTGGAAGCTTTGTTTGAGGTAGGGGTGGGGGTGTCATTCTACTGTTGAAATTAGCCCGATGGTTCTGCTGCCTGCCTTGAAAGCGCAAGGTCCTGAGTTTGAGATTCCCCAGTACCAAAAAAAGAAATTAGCCCAAGTAGAGCAAAGTCAGGAGCAGGGAGGAAGTGGATTACTGCCACCACCCAGCCAAGACTGTGCACTCTGGATCAGGGTATTAGCAGTATGGCAGATTAACAAATGGTAAACTTGGAACACTCAGCTGAACTGAGTCAGCGTGGTTCAGGGCATGGAAGACCCACCAGAGAATTGTTGCCAATGGCATAAAAGAGAACTGGAGGGGAAGGCTGGTATAATACATCCTTGACGTTGCTGAGGCCAGAATGGCATCATGATCCTTGTTTTTCCTTTCTCCCACTCTGATTTTTTTTAAACCTGATTGAGTTTTTTGATCTATAAAACCATGTGCTAATAAAACCTACCTTCTTATCTACACCACCACCATCAAACTTATCGTCAACTATGCCACCTCCTACTTTAAGTGAATTACACAAAACATCTCTTTTTAGTCCCTTCCATCTTTGAGTATTAACTTCATTTTATAAAAGACAAAAAAAACACAGACTAGCTAATTTGCACATGAGCAGCCAGCTTAACAAATAGAAGAGCCAGGATTGGAACCAGGGCTATGTAGTAGAAACTCTTAAAGCATCACACTTCTTCTAAGATCAAATCAGACAAATGAAGTGAAAGAAGTGCTGTGTGAATGAAGATACATATCTACAAAAATACTCCTTGGCATCTGAAACTTTAGCTGTGCTCAATTAAGTTAAACAATCTCTAACAACTTTGTTGCTTACATCCATCTAAGTAGAATAAGATTACTTCAATACTTACTTTTTATTTTACACTTACAAATATCTTCCTGAGATACTTATAATTTACAAAAAACAAAAACCAGATAAAACCCAAGACTTTTTTAAAATCTAAAAACAGCATCTGAGATTACTTAGTACATGTCTAAGTACAGATTGTGATCTCAATTTTAACACGTTTTCAATAATGCACTTACAAGTCTTTATAAACTTGTTGACCAAAGTATAATATATTTTTTTTGTGTGGAAATTATACATTTAACATTCTTATAATCTTGGTATTCCTATAAGCAAAGAGAGAAAGTGATTTCAAAATCTCTTACCATTGATCTTTCAGGATATCCAAACAAATAGCCCCTGTGACGGAACTAATATTAGGATGCCATATTTTAGTGATAAACCGGACCTAGAATATAAAGCACACTTGAGTTTTTAAGTAACAAAAGTAAAACATAAAGTTTAAATAAAACTACAAGAAAATGAAATCATCAGATGCTCAAGGTGAAGAGTGTAGGAAGCAAACCATTCACTAAGCCATATGTTGTTAATGATATAAATCCTTTTTAAGCCCTTTAATACATGTTCTACCTTCAAAATACACCAACCAATTACATATTTTCAACTTACCTAGCACAATGTCACATGCTATGAGAAATTTAAAAAAGACTGAAGTCCATTTGGGTAAAGAGTACATTAAATCAAACCACACAGTGGAACCTTTCTTCGTGTGAATTAGCCTACAGAATAGGTTCCAAGGAAAAAAAGTAAGCAAAATTAAGCAGGGAAAGACAAGAAACAAGTAGCTGCAATATTCCTAAATTTTTTGCACAATTTTTTCTCAAATTTGTTTCTTGGATACCCCAATAAATATTTGAAGACCTATAATTATGTGTCAGGCACCAAAAAAAACACTGAAGTTTGAATTTAAGAAACTTAGCCCAAATAAAACTGCTAGTTAGCAATATAGAAGAAAACGCAAACTTACACAAACTGATTACAGACTCTAAGTCTCTAATCACCTCATTTGTCTAGAGTAGAAGAAAACAAGTGAAACAGCTTACCCTATGAGACCTTTATGAAACCTAGTTCACATGTTCTATTCATGAGCTTTTAGAGGACTATCATTGTTGGTATTATTATTATTTCTGATACATATAGTACTCTGCTACCTCAGTTTATGAACTTAATTCTTTCCATGATTCTGGTCACAAATCAAATTGAACAAGAACCAAATCAAATTCATTGGTTATGTTCAATGTTGGCTTTATGGGGAAACTGGATTCAATTCTTGTCCAACTTGGTTTGTGACCAGAATTGTGACAAGAATTAAGTTGTAAACTGAGGTGCTACTGTACAGACCACTTGAGCTCAGTCTCTTAATATTTAATGGACTAGTTATCATGTGCTACATAATGTTCTACTTTACAAAAATTAACTCTTCACTCTATATTCCAAATATAACCTGTTTATGCTAAGAAGCTAAATAGCATCTATTTCCTCTTGTTGATTTGTGACTTGTGTGTGTGTTATGAGCAGGCAGTGCTGGGAAATGAATTCAGGGCACTCTATCACAGAGCTGCAGTTCCAGCCTTTTTTCCTTTATTATTTTGAGATAGGGGGTTACTAAATTGACCAGGTGAGGCTTGAATTTGAGCTCCTCCTGCCTTGGTCTCTCAAGTAGCTGGGATTATAGGTGCGTACTACGATGCTCAGCTCCTGTGACTTCTTGACTTGTCTATACTATCTCTACGTCCTCGTCACCTCCTACTATTACTCAGTAACTCACTCAACATGAAAAAGCACATTGAGTTACCAATGACTTCAAAACACCTAAAACTAATGAACACTTTTCACTTCTTCATTCACGCCATGTTTGATCATTTCTCATTCTTAAAATAAAAAAATACTATCAATGATACCCACTTCTCTCCAACCACAAAGCCATCTCAAGGATCATGATTCTACACCTGTGTTACTACAGTCTCCTATTATCTTCCATTCTGTTCCCTCCAATCTGTTCTCCACACTAAAACCAGACTGACTTTTAAAACAAATGTGATTTGTGCCACTAATTCTGCTTAAGGCCTTTTAATAACCTCTCAATTTCTTTTATGTAAACCAACCCCATTCTCTTTTTTGCAGTACCAGGGATTGAACCCATAGCTTCACACATGCTATGCATGTGCTCTGTCACACCACCAACCCTCCTTTTGTTTTATATAATTTTTGAGATGGGATTGTGTAAATTGCCCAAGGTATCATCAAACTTTCAATCCTCGTGCCACACCTTCTGAATGGCTAGGATTACAGTTATGCATCACTGTGCCTGGTTTGGCCTATATTCAGAGGCAGGCTTTAACCTATGCCTTAAATGTAATTTACACCTCCACCCCATATTTCACTGTCTTCCACCAAAAGTCATATTCAAATTTATTTTTTGCCCCTGGGCCTTCATGGATGTTTATTTTCTCAATAACATACTGTTACTCTCTCTGCCCTGGGCTAACTCCTACTTAATCTACAAGTTTCAGCTTTTCTATCACTTCTTTCTAACCTATTGCCATAGCACCCTACACTTTCCTCTATCGTAATACTGACCACACTTCTGTAACCTCTGCCTCACCAGGGGTGATGAAGCATGCCTGTAATCCCAGCACTCAGGAGGCTGTGAGGCAGGAGGACTGTCTGAGAGCATGAGGCAAACCTGAACTACAGGTCCAGGGATTTAGCTCAGTGGCACCATGCCTACCTTGCAAGCACAAGGTCATGAGTTTGATCGCTAGTCCGGGGGATGGGGGGAGTAATTTGCATTTCTCTAGTAACATAGGACCTACATCTTTATGAGCTGGGGATTTAGCTCAGTGGGGCTGCGCTTGCCTCTCAAGCACAAGGTCCTGAATTCGATCCCTAATACCACCTGCCCCCCCACCCCACCAAAAAAACCCAAAAACCTGAACTACATAGTGAGACCCTATCACAAAAAAGTAAACCCCTCAAACCAACAAAATTTTAAAAATGTGTGTGTGTGTGTGTGTGAGAGAGAGAGAGAGAGAGAGAGAGAGAGAGAGAGAGAGAGAGAGAGAGAGAGAATGAGAATGGAGATTTCTGACTCATTTGTGTGGATTTCCAGAAAAGGCACTCCATCTGTCATGCTTAACAGAGCATCCCCAGAATCTTGGCAGTGCCTTACACTGGACTATGTACTTACTACTGTGGCAAACCTGTTAATACAGAGATAATGTATCTTTCAAAATATATCTTTCAAGATAATATATCTTTCAGTCCAGTTCAATAAGATATATAATAATATAGAAGTCAGGGGCAGGGGATTTAGCTCAGTGGTTCTGCCGCCTGCCTCCCAAGTACAAGGACCCGAGTTCGATCCCTGATACCAAAAAAAAAAATAATAAAATAGAAGTCAGGTACAACAAACATTTCTTTCTTTTTTTTTTTTTTACTGGGGATCGAGGGGATCAAAATCGAGACCTTGCGCTTGTGAGGCAGGTGGCGGAACCACTGAGCTAAATCCCCAGACTAACAAACATTTCTTTATAACAGATTTACTCACAAAATTTACATCTTAACATTTACCATTCACTGAATTCAATTCATAAAGATAAAAAATAACCACTGCTGTTAACTTCAAAAACTCAAGAATATCACAGCATTCTATAACCTTAAAACAAGAGTGGAACAGTATTTTCAACAATACTGGAAAACAGAATTTTAAATTACTGCTGAAGACGGCAGAAAGTTTATAGCTCAGCCAAGTGATCTGAAGATTTGTGAACTGTTAACTTGTCCCCATTACCCTGCCTTTGGTCCTGGGGATCAAACCCAGGGCCTAAGAGATGCCAGGCAAATACTCTACCAAGAGCTATACCCCTCAACCCTGTACTGTATCGTACTTTTATTTATTTATTTTGGTACCAGGGATAGAACTCAGGACCCGCTTGCAAGGCAGGAGGCAGCACCACTGAGCTAAATCCCCGGCCCAGTATTATGCTTTTATTTTTTTTTTGGTACTGGGATCGAACTTGGGACCTTGCACTTGTGAGACAGGCAGTGGAAGCACTGAGCTAAATCCCCAGCCCCCAGTATCATACTTTTTAAGAAGAGTCTTCCATGTATGATTCTCCATACAAACATTTGAAGAACCAAAGAAGTACCAAGATGGAGATTATTAAGCTAATATCTACACTGTACTATCATCTACAGTTAAAAATAAATTAATTTGCAGATGATCCAATAAAGAAATTAATGCTGCCCGGGGCTTTAGCTCAGTGGTTCCACCCCCTGCCTTGCAAGTGCAAGGACCTAAGTTTGATCCCAGGTACCAAAAAAAAAAAAAAGAAAGAAAGAAATTAATGCTCAAGAGCTGAGAATGTAGCTCAGTCATAAAGTGCTTGTCTGCAATGTGTATGGCCCTGAATTTAACCCCCGTGGAGGGAGGAAGGAAGGAAAAGAGGGAAGAAGGGTCCTATAAGGGGACACTCCATTATCAATCAGAAGTAACATAAGTAACTATCTTATGAACAGTTTTTGTGTGATCCTAACTCTCTTTATCCTCTCTTTCTCCTTTGTTCTTTATTACAATCAACTATTTGCTTCTGTAGGCTTTTAACTCCTCTGTCTGGTTTTCTCCAACCTTAACATTACCATTAGTACTCAAATTCATCCCAGAACACTGTCCTATTATTATATACCCAACTCATTTCCACTGTATTCACCACTTCCTCCAACAGTCCTACCATTCTTGACCCATACTGACAAAAAAATGTAGAAGAAAAAACTTGAAAGAAATCAAGCATAAGAGCAAGTAACAATATGACACTTATCATGACCTATTAGAATCATATTTGGCTCAGATTACAAAACAGATAAAGGATGGTTTTTATTACTAGAACACTTATTGATAATAATTCAAATACTACTGAAGATGCTAAATGTGGCCAGACTGGAATAAAAACAATTCCTAATTAACTATACTGGCAAATCATCATCAGTATTCTAACTTCACATACATGTTAATTCAAGAAATATTAGGGCCAGGGATTTAGCTCAGTGGTTCTGCTGCCTGCCTTGAAAGCGCAAGGATCTGAGTTCGATCCCCGGTACCGAAAAAAAAAAAAAAAGAAACATTGCAGTTCTTACTTCACAGTAGATGTGACTTAACATTTCTATAAGGAACTTCTAGTCACAAGACTGAAACTCAGCATGGCCTGGCAGTGCAGGCCTATAATCCCAGCACTCTGGGAGGCTGACGCAAGAGGATCTCAAGTTCAAGCCCAGTTTGGGCTACTTAGGAATGTGGTGAGACCCTGTCTCAAATAAAAAGCAGACTGGGGGTATAGCTCAGTGTAAGGGCCCTGGGTTCAATCCTGAGTACCTCCTCACCCCAAAAAGATTGTACCTCACGAATATTACATTATGAAACCAAGTGGTGATGGTGGTGGTGGGGTTTGAAACCAGTCCCTCTCATGCTAGACAAGAGGTCTACCACTGAAATATATTCCCAGCCATTTTAAATTTTATTTTGAGACAGAGTCTTGCAAAATTGTCCAGGCTAGTCTCCAACTTGCAATCCTCCTGTCTTAGCCTCCTAAGTAGCTGGGATTATGGGCATATGCCACCACATCTGAATTATTAAACCAGTTTATGTGTTTTTTAAAGGTTTACATTCTTCAGCATGGTTCCTATAACTGCTATTATTAGTTACAAAGAAGGGTATAACCCTAATAACCATGAAGCTTTATATAACATGAGGGTGTTTCACTGAAGAGCTTATCTCCACTTTGTTCAAAATATTATACCAGATATTAATTACATGAAACCTAGTAAGCTATTTGCATTAAAGTTCGTTTTATTTTAGCACACTGTACTCTATGTGATACTGTATGTCAATCATGTCATAGTTCATCTGATCTAGATATGTGATATGGCTGTGGATGAGTTCCTGGACCTACTTAGTTAAACTCAGAATCTTTAGAGCCACAATCTCAGGTGTTCTATGGGGGAAAAGGGGGAGAGATGCTTATCTCTATCCCCAAATTTACTGAGAGGAATAGACAAGGATTGCAGAGCACCCAAAATCTTTCAACCATTTTCTGTGACACTGCCCTTATGGGTTTGTGTCATGGGACTCTGAGAAACATGGAATAAATGATAAAGCTTTCTGTTTTATCAACCCCATGGCATGAAAGTAGACTGCTGGTGTTTGTGAGAAGTGAGAACAAGTAGAGGTTATCTGTGTGGAAGGAGCACCCCCCCAACCCTTTACCGGGGATGGAACTCATGACCTTGCATTTGCAATGCAAGCCCAGCACCACTGAGGTAAATCCCTACCCCCCCTGCCCCTTTTGTGAGACATGGTCTTGGTCTGTAGTTCAGGCTATCCTTGAGTTCACTATGTAGCCCAGGTTGGCCTCGAACTCCAAGTAATCCTCCTGCCTCAGACTCTGGAGTGCTGGGATACAGGCATGTGCCACCACCCCAGCTTGTGGAAAGAAATCGCTGAAGAAGGGAAATTTTAAAAAAGAGATGAGTATCTATCCTATCTATCCACATGACAGAGAATTTGGACCTAATCCACTGAGTTAAAATCTGAATCAAAGCTGGGTGTGGTGGCACACACCTGCCAGCACTAGGGAGGCTGAGGCAGGGCGATTGCCATGTGTTTGAAGCCAGCCTGGACTACATCAGTGAGTTTAAGGCCAGCCTGAACTACATAATGAGACCCTGACTCCAATCAATCAAATCAATCTGCATTTAAAAATGTATTAAAGAACACAATTTTTTCCATTAGGCTTTAATTATTTGAAATCATTCTCTATTTTGTTCACAACTTACACCACATGTGCTGCCATATGAATACAGGATTTATCATGATTCCACAATAAATCATTTCACCAGAGCAATTATTTACTATTCCACAAAAATATTCATCCACCTATCTGCTTTTTTTTTTTTTGGTACCAGGGATCGAACTCAGGTCCTTGCGCTTTCGAGGCAGGCAGCGGAACCACTGAGCTAAATCCCTGGCCCCACCTATCTGCTTTTTAAACCAGTTTATTACAAAGTCACTTATTATATAAAAGTAAATGCTATTTTATTTTAAACATGTTTTACATAACTTTGGTATATTCACTGAGTTGTACAGCTATCACCACAATCTAATTTCTGATCACTGATCACCTCAAAAGAAACCTTTAGGGCCCGGGGATTTAGCTCAGTGGTTGCTCCACCTGCCTCAAAAGCACAAGGTTCCAAGTTTGATCCCCCAGCACCAAAAAATAAAAACAAAAAACCACCACAAAAAAACCCCTCTAGCTAGGTGTGGTGGCACACACCTGTCATCCCAGCACTCAGGAGGCTGGGGCAAGAGGATTGCTTCAGGTTCAAGGCCAGCCTGGGCAACCCAGTGACTTAGAGAGACCATGTCTCAAAAGAAAAAGGAAGGGAGAAGGGAAGAAGAAGAAAAAAAAAAGGAAAGAAAAGAGAGAAGAAAACAAACCAGCCCTGTAAGTATCAACAGGCACTTTCCACTTTCCATCCTTATAGCACCCCATCCCTAAGCAACTCCATCCATCTACTTTTTGCCTATATGGTTTGCGCTTTTCTGATATTTCACATTTTTTTTGTTGTTGTTGTTTTTTTGGTACTGGGGATCGAACTCGGGTCCTTGCGCTTGCGAGGGAGGCGATGGAACCACTGGGCTAAATCCCCGGCCCTAATATTTCCTGTAAATGAAATTATACAATGTATGAACTTGTGTTTGGTTTCATTTAGTAGAATACTTTCAACGTTTGTCCATGCTATAGCATTTATCAATACTTTGTTCTAGCCGGGTGTGGTGGCACACTCCTGTTATCCCAGCACTCAGGAGGCTGAGCCAGGAGGATCACTGAGAGTTTGAGGCCAACCTGGGGTACATAGTGAGTTCAAGGCTGGCTTGCACTACAAAGTGAGACTCTGTCTCAAAAAAATAAAATAAAATAAAATGTTTTGTTCTTTTCTAATAAATAATATTTCACGGCATGGATATACCACTTTTTTTTTGTACCGGGGATCAAACTTGGG
>NW_004624761.1:27230448-27244989 GCF_000247695.1 Heterocephalus glaber
AATGTTTTTTTTTTTTGAGAAGGTCTCACTGTGTAGTTCAGTGTGGCCTTGAACTCACTAAGTAGCCCAGGTTAACTTCAAACTTGCTGAGACTACAAGTGTGCACCATCACTCTCGGCTCCAATAAATTCTTTACATGGGTTAACTCCTTTAATGTTTATAGTCTTAGGAGAGGATTTTAAAAACAAATGAGTTCCGCTGCCTGCCTCACAAGCGCAAGGTCCCTAGTTCGATCCCTGGTACCAAAACAAAAAACAAAACAAAACAAAAAAGCAAATAGAGAACCTGTCTCAAACAAACAAGTGAGACAATGTCTCAGAACAAAAAACAAAACATGAGAAACTAAAGCATACAGAAATTAGCTAAACATGCCTAAAATCAAAGCCAGTTAAATCAAAGAAGCAAGATTTGAACCCTAGTTAATTGTTTTGGTCAAGTCAGATTCACAGTTTCAAAGACTTTATCCTCTCCTCTACCACAATGATGGAAGAATAGCCCAGTAATTTAACACATTGGCCAGTGTAGCCTGACAGAACGTAGGTTCTACTTAACCACCAAGACTCAGTTCCTCTCATTTATTAGAGCTGTTACAAATATGGTTTCAGGAAAGCAAAGCAAAAGCAACAACAATAAAAAATAAATAGTGTCAAGAAAGACACACAACACTCAGCACAAACCAGGGACAGTTGCCATTATAATTACTTAATAGTGAAAATACACTGCTTTTCCTCTAGAGCTTTTTTCTTCCTGCTGTATTTTCACTAAAAAAAAAACCCACAATTTTCCAATAGCAGAAATTAAGAAAGGAATACCAAAAAAAAAAAAAAAAAGCTGGGCATAGTGGCATGCACCTATAAATTCCCAGAAGGCTGGGGTAGGAATATCACTTAAGCCAAGGAATTTGAGACCAGCCTGGGCAATGCAGTGAGGTGCTGTTTTTAAAACAGAGGGCCAGGCATTTAGTTCAGTGGCACCAAGCCTGCCTGGCAAGCGCAAGGTCTTGAGTTTGATCACAGGTACCAAAAACAAAACAAAACAACACAACAGAAAAACCCCAAATGTCTATCCACAAACAAAATGTGCTACACATAAAATGTTTATTTTTGGTACTGGGGATCGAACTCAGGTCCTTGCGCTTGTGAGGCAGGTGAGCTACACATAAAATGTGTGCGGCCATTAAAAGGCAGGAAATTCTAACATGCATGGATATACTTTGACATTCTTCTAAGTGAAATAAGGCAGGCACAAAAGAATAAATATTGTGTAATTCCACTTACATGAGGTACCCAGAACAGTTAAATCATAGAAACAGAATACAAAACTGTGGTTTTATTAAAAGCTAGGAGCGGACCCGGGATTTAGCTCAGTGGTTTCGTCATCTGCTGCGCAAGCGCAAGGACCCAAGTTCAATCCCTGGTACCAAAAAAAAGCTAGGAGCAATGGTATTAGGTGATACTGCTAAACAGACAGTTGCAATTAAAAATGAAAAGGTTGGGCCAGGATTTAGCTCAGTGGTTTCACTGCCTGCTGCGCAAGCGCGAGGACCCAAGCTTGATCCCCAGCACAAAAAAAAAAAAGATGAAAAGGTTCTGGAGAGAAACAGTGGTGAAGGCTGTACAAAAAAAGTAAACATTAAATGCTGGTGAATACAACTAAAATTGGTTAAAAATGAGACCATGTTGTGGGTGGAGATGGAAGAAGATTAGGGTGGAAAAGAAAACTGAGGTCAGGTTGTAGGAGGTTTTAAATCCCAACCTAAGGAATCTGGATTTTATTAACAGAAAAAGAAAAAGTGATCAAAAATGTCCCTGAGAAAGATTTATGCGTGTGAAGAATGAGAATGGCAAAGGTGGTAGGGTGAATTAAGTAACAGAAACAACAGAGAAGTAATAAAGTTAAAGGCCTAAACTAAAGTAGTGACTAATACAGAGACATAAAGAAAATGGTTCAGTCAAAAAAGTTTAGTTTAGGTCCCATTAGTCACAGTCCTCTTCGAGGGAGACCATTTCCTCAACAGTCATTACAGCTGCATAACTTGCTCATTATTTTTGTCCTCCTACAATGTGAGCTTGAGCTACATGACACCAGAAATAGTGTAAATCTTGCCGCTATATTCACTGGCACACAGTATTTTTTGAATCAATGTAGGATACACTCTTCCTTACTATACATACTTCTTTTTTTTTTCTACACATACTTCTTTGAGGCAAGTTAAGAACCTTACTCTCTAAATCTGGGAAGACTGCATGTTTTCCCAGACCTAGTATTTGAGTCATTATCAAATGAATATCCTACACCAAAATAGAGCTATTTACTGGCTGCTTTTAAGTAAGTTTGTTTTTCATTTTAATTTCAGAAGCAAGCAATTTGCCATTGCTTAAATTCTTGTCTTACTAAGTTTACACACAGTGAAAATTCATAAAACTATAACTTTAAAAAGCACTGAAATATACATTAGGGGAGCCAAAACATAGGAAAAAATTTTAAATATCAAATATTTTAAAAGTTCATGCACAAAATAGGTTTACAATACCTTAGGGGGATTAAATGGATATGTTTCTGGTATTTTGATCTCTAGTTGATATCTTCCTCCTAGAAAATGGAGAAAACAAAGTAAAGAATTTGCTTAAGAATATGAAGCTGAATATAATATACTGATAGAACTTTCCAAAACACCTATGATTTTACATAACCAAAAGTGCTAACTTTTAATTTAAAGGTTAAGCATACAGAATACCTATTTCATATAACTACGTTAGTGTATCAGTAATAGGGCTAGAGATACATGAACAGAAATTCACAATCCAATCCCAAATATTTCATTAGGACAATTAATTAGTAGTACAGGTTCTGTTCCCTTTTGTTTCTTCTAGTCCACCCTGGTAAGAATTGCTCGAGACCAGGAAAAATGGAAGGAAAAGAATGAAAATTAAAAAGCAAGATGATAAAAAGAAATAACAAAGCATACAAATTATGCCATAAACTGAAAAATCTATTTCTATCTGGTTCTCTCAAATTTAAAACATTTCAATCTTTTAACCTGTGCTCTAAATTAAACATCAACATTTCTGTTAAATTTTTAAAAACAAAATAGAGTAATAGGCATAAAGACAAAAAACCATTTCCTTTTTTTTTTTGGTACCGGAAATCGAACTCAGGTCCTTGTGCTTGCAAGGCAGGCGGCGGAACCACTGAGCTAAATCCCCAGCCCTATTCCCTTTCTTTAAATTGGTACACAGAATGCACACATTACAAGTAAGTTGTTTTAACCAGTAAAACTGTATAGAAAGCCAACATTCTGTTTTATTTTGAAGTTATGTTAAGCAACCAGGAGCTAAAAACAGGCATTTAGAAAAACAATTGATGAACTGAAGAGAGTAAATGCCTTTTAAGAAACTGAAGGGGAAGATCTGAATGAGCTGAGAATGACTTGAGAGGCTGAATTAAGACTCCTAACTCTTAAGGAATTTTCCAATTCTAAGATTTTATGATCCATTAACTTAAGACTACTCACCATTATAAAACAAACCAAATAAAACTGTGTTTCTGAAGTACATATGGAATTATAGGAATTTGCTTCATATATAATAATTAGGGATGGATTAGATCAAAGACTAGCCATGAATTATTAAAGCTGGCTAAGTATGTGAAGGTTTCATTATACTATCGCTCTGTACGTATCTGAAATTTTTCACAATAAAAAGTAGAACAAATAAAAACTGTGCTACTAACATCAAAATTTTATATACTGGCTGGATGTGATAGTGCAACCCTGTAATCCTGGCATTCTAGGAGGCTGAGGCAAGAGAATCATTAAGTCTAAGCCCAGCCTGGGCAACTTAGCAAGACCAAAACCAACTGAACAAACAAAAAAAATAAACCCAACTGCTAGGGATGTAGCTCAGTACAGAGGCCCTGGGATCAATCCCTGATAACTGCGGGGGGGGGGGGGCGCGCAAGAGACTTCCCCTAATACGTCCTGGATTCTTTCAGATCCACCTCCTCCATTGTTATTAATGGACATCTGTGGATTTAGGAAAAAAATAAGCATTTCACCTGTTACCATTTTTATTCAGGTGCACTTTAGTTTTATTCTCTTAAGATTTTTTTCAATACAGTGCCCTCTATTAAATGGTGCTTAAACTGAACTAGATGCCTAAATCATAGAATATGGTAGCAGTGAAATATAACGCAAAGCAGCCAAAACAAAAGGAAAAAAATGGCAGATAAAAGAAGGGTATCTAAGGATATTTAATAAATACTATTATTTGGTAGATTTAAATAGTAATAAATAGTGGTATACACCTGTAATTCCAGCCCTGAGGGAGGCTGGGGCAGAGGATCACAAGTTCCAGTCCTGCCTGTGCAACTTACTGTGACCCTGTCTCAAAACTTAAAACTTATCATACAAAATTCTTCCCCTTTTGGGGCCAGTATTAGGGACTGAACCCAGGCTCTTTGCAACGAGCTACACCCTCAGCCATTCTTTTAATTTCTATCTTGAAACAGGGTATCACTAAACTGTTAAGTTGCTCAGGCTGGGTTTGAACTTGAGATCCTTCTGCCTCAGGCTCCTAGAGCGCTGGGAACACGTCTGGCTTGTTCTTCCTTCTTAAATATTCAAAACAATCTCTTAGGTACAGTATGAGAACCCAGAGATATTATATAAATACTGCTGGGCCTAGGGTCCACAAAATCTTATTTCTACTCCATGTTACATATATGTTCTATCTTGCATTATTCCCTGACAACTATCAATATATAACCACTGTAGCATTAATGGTAACATCACATTCACATGTTGCTTAACGACAGGATATGTTCTGAGAAATGCATCATTAGGCTGTCTTATCATTTGTTCAAATATCATAGACACAAACTAGGACTGCTATAATGTCACTAGGGAATGATATCTTAAAAGGGACCACTATTGTACAAGAAGTTTGTCACTGACCAAAAATGTCACTGACTGTATTTGATCAGAGTAAAACTACTAAAGGATGTTTGTAAAATACGTATGCATAGTGAGACAGATCTCACTGTACCCAGGCTGATCCTGAAAACCTGGGATCAAGCCAACCTCTTGCCTCAGCCTCCCAAGTAGCTAGGATTACAAGTGTACATCAGCTGCAGCTGGCTCAAAAACAGTTTTCAGTATTAAAAATTTATAATCTTTCAATTTAATTTAATCCAAAGGGGTAATAGAATACAGATAAGAATTTCTGAACTATCAACAATGTTTATGCCAGGCATGGTGGCACACGCCTGTGATCCCAGCACTGAGGAGGCTGAGGCATGAGGAGTGCTGCAAGTTCAAGGCCAGCATGGGCTACACAGTGCCTTAAAGGCTAAAAACATACACACACAAAAACAATGTTTCTATAAAATGGGGGAAAAAAAATTTTTAGGAAGACAGGCTTAAGAACTGTTCCTGGACTGTTTTATTGGCACTGAGTTGTTTAGGCACAAGATTAAAAAAAAAAAGTTAAGAAAACTGAGTTAGGTAATATGGTATTGTGACAATCTTTCCATCCATAATGCTACTTCTTGAACTAGGGGGTGAGGGTAGAGGTGGGGCCTAGGGATTGGGAGAGTGAACCCAGAGCCTCTGCACTGAGCTACATCCCAGTCCTTTATTTTTATTTTTTGGTACCGGGAATGAAACTAGGGGCCTCACCCTTGCCAAGCAGGCACTGTGCCACTCAGCTACATTCCCAGTCCACCAGTCCTTTATTTGTTGGGGGGGTGGGGGGGTGCTAACTGGGAATCGAACTCAAACTCAAGATCTTGTGCTTGACAGGTGCAGCACCACTGAGCTAAATTCCTGGTGCCACCCCCCAGTCCTTTATTTTTAAGAGGGTCTAAGTCATGAAATTGCCCAAGCCGAGCTCAAACTTACAGTCCTATCTCAGTCTTTCTAAGTGCTGAGATTACAGGTGTGTGCCACCATCCCCTGCTTTAATCTATTTTTAACTATGTAAAATGGCTTTGTCATTACTTAGTAGTAGTTACAGTTTAACACTTCATACAAAAATTTTTTGTTTTAGACTAGAAAAGCAAAAATCCCAAGATGGCTGAGGACATAGCTTGGTGACAGAATGCTTGCCTAGCATGTGTGAGGCCCTGGGTTCAATGCTGGGGGGGATTGGGGGTGGGTGGTGGTGTTGGGTTGGGTTTACGATGACGACGACTCAAGCAAGATTCCTGCAATAAATACCACCATGTTTTAACTATGTTCATATTTCAAAGAAAAAAATTTATGTCCTTAAACGGTGCTCTTCCTAAACAAAATAAATACTCCAAAATTTTATTAAAAAAATAGAATTTAAGATAATCTATCAAGCACATACTCAGAAAACATCAACACTAATCTTATCGAAATATTATTTTATTTAAAAACGGTAACGGAAATAAGCACTTCGAGCTCTTCAATGGTAATGCTATTGCCCCACTATCTTTTAAAAATAATACCTTAAAAAATACTTCAAGAACAACTGTTTAATTTTTTAAGGGTAACTGGTAGTGTCATCCATATTAAAGGACTGTCACAAGGACTAAAATTAAATGGCATCCATAAAAGCATCCAGACCAGACCTGGCATGTAGGAGGTACTCAATAAACTCTTTTAAAGTTAAATATCTAGAAATGGCTTAATGAACTATAAAGCAAAAAGTACACATTTTATTACTTAACAATTGGTGATGACATGCTAAAGACATTCTAGGGTTTTAAAATTTTGAATGGAAACAAAATATTGATACTAGATTTTTTTCTGCAAGGTTTTGGGTAACTATTCATTACAATTCTGTAATTCTAGAGAACCACTACATCCAAAGTAGTTACAAATACCACTTGCAATATTAACTTAATCTTGGTTTACACAAAAGTAGAAAGGATTAAAAGCATTGGCTTTTAGGTCAAAGGCTATTTAACAGGACTCAAACCCCAGCTATGCCACTTAGATGCTTGACTCTAGATAGTTACTTAACTACTCTGAGCTTAAATTTCCTCACCTATGAAACAATAACTATACTTACCTCATAAGATGTGTTGTAAAGAGTGAATGAGAAAATATATGTAATACTCTTATAAGTAAGAGCTACCACATATTTTTGTTTTCTATTAAACAAAAATTTGATATTTGAGTACCTATTATATGCAAGAACCTTGGTTATGTGATAAAACCCAAATGTACAATAATTTTCATTTATGCATAATGAGAAATTTAAAAGTTATACAGCTTCTTTCTGTATCTCACCCTCAATTCCATGGTGTAAAGTAGCTACAGATTTTTAATTTGTGAACATGAAATTCAGCAAAGCTGCCTCCTCTAATATATGTCTTAAAATGATCATTCAAAGCTTTACTAAGAAAATTAAATATATGGACTACAGCCTGTATGAAGACATGTGAGTGAATGAAGTGGTATAAGACAAACAGGAAGGGAGCTTTAAAAACACAAACAACAGTCAGAAATTTAAGTCAAGGATTGTTAAAAATACCATATGAAGGTTAATTGAGAGTCTATAGTCTGTATAAGTTAGAGACTTAACATTCTATATTTTATTGTTAAATTTCTAACCTACATAGTCTGTAACTCGGCTCTGCCGTATCTGTTTTGGGGAAAGAAAAATATTAGCTAAAATTCAGTAAGATCAGAATAGGTAAGTGTCTAAATATAATATTTTTTTAAATTGCTGTTTATCTTAAGCCAAATATGAAGTTTTCGTGCATGTAATTTACAGATGCTCAGGATTATTCTGACTTAATGTTTCAGACAAGTTCTAATACGCACAATATTTTGATACAGAAAAAAGTACTTGCCTTCATATGGTGTGTCTGGAGGTCCTGCTATTTCTCCTCTTAATTCTGTAAAATTCTCATCTACAAGATCTACTTTAATTTGATTTTTGCTCGTCTTAAAAATAAACAGAAAATAAATGTTAGTTATGTCAGCAAGAAAAAAGCCTATTTTAAAATATTACCTAATAAAATTTTTGAGGCCCCCTGTTTCATACATTTGATTATGTGCTCTAGAAAAATTATAGTCTGTTTTTCTAGGACTTAATTAGCCAGTTTTAAGAATATTTAAAATAAAGAAACTAAGAAATTTTAACTTCAATGTTTTTAATGAAATAATACCACTGTGAAGGGTACAATGGCTTGGTGACTTTATAGGAATGTTGTATTAGACAAAAATAGTAAGTAGATAACTCATTTTATGTTTGTCAACTCCATGTATGTTAAGACAAAGTGATAAACCTACTCATCTGTAGTTGAACGGTAAGATACTAACTATATCCCCAGGCTACTTGGGTTCTGTCCGTATCAACAGAAAATTCAGGATCATTAAAAGCCATTTAGGCAATAAGCTTTCACTTGAATCATAACTCTAGATGTTTAGGCTAACTGATTGAAATACTACATCACCCACTAGGATGGTGAAAGCTCTAAGGAGATCTAAATAATTTTCCCTTCCATGGTACTTCCCAAAGCCCAAAGGCCTGACGAGAATCTTCTAATGTCTTCTTTCTCTGCTTAGATAACTTCAATGCCAACCACCCACTTTCTCAAACATATTTTACCGTTATCTACATCTACTCAATTTGTGTTTAATGCTTCTTAAAGTACCTGCATATTTGTTTGTTTTTAGTATGGGGGATCAAACTCTGGACCTTGCACTTGCAAGGCAGGCGCCACAACCACTGAGCTAAATCCCAGCCCAGTACTTGGATATTTTTAATATCCCTTTTAGCCTTTTAATCCTATGACAGTCCGTTCTCAAGAGTCTTGGTGACCTTAAACAACAACAACAACAACAACAACAAAAATCCAATGGAATTCACCTTACCATTCCCAAGAACCTACCTGTCTGCAAATGGGATTTCCACTTAGGCTTCCATACCTATACTAGTATTTTACTGATGTATCGTCTACATTCCTAATATAAATCCTCTTTCAACTTAAACCTTAATCAGTAGCATAAATTATGTTCTCACTTTTTGTTAGGATTCCGTATTTCTTTTTTGTTGTTGTTATTGTTGTTTTTGGTACCAGGGATCCGGGTCCTTGGGCTTGCTCAGCAGGCGGCAAAACCACTGAGCTAAATCCCCAGCCCCTAGGAGTCCATATTTCTATACTCAACTGACACAAAACATCTACCTTTATCAAAGAATACCTTATACAAAACTTCAATAGTAAATATTTTTGCTTTTAGTACCACCTTTTAAAAACTTGCTTACTGGCTGAATACAATGTAAAAATAAAAGTTTTAAAATCTTTGACTTCTGGGGCCAGGCTTGGTGGAGCATGCCTGTAATCTCAGCACTCCAGTGGCTGAGGTAGGAAGATCACCACAAATTGGAGGCCAGCATGGGCTAAATATCGAGTTCAAGCACAACCCGAGCTATATAGTGAGTCCCTGCCTCAAAAAAATCAAAAGAAAGAAAAAAAGAATAAACTGGAGACATCCAACCTTTACTAATCTAAGAAGTCATAAGTATTACCTGCAGACTTCTGTATCACCCCAAGATTTCTAAATAAAATAAGTATAATTAGATCTTGCACATCATCATTGCTTTCAAATATCTTTACAGCTTCCCACAATCTCTCTTCTAAAAAGCAGTAAGTAATCCTAATGTTAGGATACTAAGGATCTGATTAGATTAAAATTTTGGGGCAGTAAAGATAAAAATTAGAAAAGCTTTTTGGAACTGCTGCAAATTTCTCATTAGTAAAATGCCATTATTAATTTTTATAGCTTTGTCCTATTTCTGGCTAAATCACCCCCAAATTATAATTCAGAGAAAAAGCAATCCTTTTCACTCTAGAGAAAGAAGACTATTAGTGTATGAAAAATTTACTGAATCAGCTCAAGAAAATACCATCACTATGATAATCCCATTACTATAAAAGCAGTCTACAGTGGTCTAAAGTAGGGTCATTATCCACAAATAACAAGAAAAGAAAAAAATGGCAAGTTAAGCACAAGGATTTTTTCACAGCTCAATTTTTCCATCAAGCAACAATTACATTTTAATCTAATCATCTAAAACTCCAATGCTACTGCCTCCACAAACTAACTTAAAACACCAGCTTAAGACTCAGAACCAAGAAAGCAAAGCAAAGCAAAGGAAAGCAAAGCAGACAGACTGACAGAATCAGAACAGCCAGGTTCCAGTACAGGACATATCCCAGCACTGGCAGTTTGGAGCCTAGCCTGGGTAACAAATGAGATACTGTCACTTAACTGTGGCATTAATTCATGTATGTCACTTAACATCTAATCAGTTTTATTACTGAGCATACTCTTCTCAGAATTAAATGAGTATCCTATACAGAAGTTACATAGCCTTTGCCTAACATCACTGCAAAACCTTTGATTTCAAAGCACTGTTTTATAAACTTATTTCACAGTTCTACTGCCAAGTCTTAGGAATGGAAAGTAATTTCCAAAAATAAACAAAACAACGTATTATTCATTTTAATGACCACAACAAACCAAGAAGGCTAAAGTTTTTGGGTGAACCCTTGAAGCACTGTGTTATTATGGCATTTTTTGTGAAGATAACTTACAAAGCTGGATTTTTCCTAGACTTTCTTTTAAATCAGATAAGCACACAGCAGGAATTCTACTAGTCTTGTCTATTTCTATTCTGACATTCCTCTGGGTCACCAAAGCATTTCTACTTTATAAAAGCAAGAGACAAATAGAAGTTGTATCTCCTAACAATTTTTTGGGGGGGTACTAGGGATCAAACTTGGGACCTTGCGCTTGCGAGATAGGTGCTGGAACCACTGAGCTAAATCCCCAGCCCACTCCTAACAATTTTTACATAAACTATTTTATTAATATAAAACAAACAGCTGAGTACAGTGACACACACCTGCAATCCCAGCTACTCAAGAGGCAGAGACAAGAAGACTCTGAGTCTGAGCCCAGTTATGGCAATTTAGCAAGACCCCAATCAAAACAAAAGAGGGGGCTAGGAATATAGCTCAATATAATGGTTTGATCCCCAGTACAGAAAAAAAAAAAAAAGATACAACAAATAAGTCATGCAGAAGATAATCTGGACAAGGTAAAAGAATGTACATTATTGCTCATGGAAAACAATACAGAATTTTAAGCAGTTTTAGGCTGGGGGATTAAGTAGTACAGCTCAAATTTGGCATCCATGAGACCCTAGGTTCAATCCTCAGCATGAAAAAAGAAAATTAAGTTAAAGCCAGTTCTACCACAGGCCAGAAAATAATCTCAAGTGTTAGTGAAAAGTCCCTGCCCTATTAGAGCTTACATTCTAATGGTTTAAAACTAAAAAAACAAGAGTTATTACCATTTATAAACCAAGTATAAAATATACTGCTATTTACCCCGTTACAACTTAATAGCTCTAGAACCAGGTGTAATGGCACACACTTGTAATCCCAGCACTCAGGAGGCTGAGCAAGAGGACTGCTGTGAGTTCCAGGCTAGCCTGGGCTGCATAGTGAGTTCAAGGCCAGGTTGAACTGCATAGTAAGATCCTGTCTTACACACACAAAAAAATCTTAGCTCTCTGACCTTGGGCTAGTTAATCAACCAATTCATACCTCAGATTCATTCTCTGTCAGCTAAGGATTATAATATTACCTACCTCACAGGGTTCATGTGTGAATTTAATGAATTACTATAATATATAAATGCCTGCTACACAGTAAATGCTAAATATAGAGTGCCATTTATGACTTTTGATGATGTCAGAGCAGAAACTTTTTACACAAATACTTTTTTTTTTTGAGACAGGGTTTTGATATGTAGTTCAGGCTGGTCTCGAACTCACTATGTAGTGTAGGCTGGCCTGAAACTTACAGCAATTCTCCTGCCTCAGCCTCCCAAATGCTAGGATTCCAGTTGTGTGTCACCACACCTGGCTATAGTTTTTTTTTGGCGGGGGAGTACTGGGGATTGAACTCAGGACCTTGCACTCATGAGGCAGGCGCCAGAACCACTGAGCTAAATCCCTGGCCCTCAAATGTATTTTTAAAAAGGAAAATTTATTAGTTTCACTTGTATTTACTCTGAAAATCTAAAAACAATTTAAATCCAAATTTCAGATAAGACAAATATAATTTAAAATGCCCCCAGAGTTAGAGACAATTCTCATATGGTAGAATGAAATTAGTTTCTCAAACAAGTCACAACTACCAAAATTTAGGGGATACTGCCCAACATTATCATCCAAATACTGTAAGTGTGAAGTAAATTTTTCTCATTTGTTGGAAATGAGATTTAATAGGTCTCACAGTTGCCATTATTTTCTCAAAATTCAATATAAATGAGTTATGTTTCCATTACTACTGAAAGGCTCAAGAAATAAGATTTCTACATCCTAAATGTTGTTTGTTAGTGACGCTGAAGATTTATGGAACCGGCTTCTCCCGCACCCAAGGCAAGCACTTGCCCAATGAGTTACATCCCTACAGTCCCTAGATGGGTTTTTGTTTTTAATTCTTAGGCCTGGGGCTCATAACATTCTTTTTTTTGGTACCAGGGATCAAACTCAGGACTTTGCACTTGCAAGGCATGTGCACGGAGTACCACTGAGCTAAATCCTTGGCCCGCCTCATAACAATTCTTAAAGCAGGGCTGACATGAAAACTAAGAGACAGAGAAGATCATGGGAAACCAGGGCATGAAGTGCACTTATCTTTACCAAGAATGAGCTATGGCCGAGCTGTCTAGCAGAAATAAAATGTAAAGCCTTAAATGCACTTTAAAAATTTCTGGTAGCTATGTTAAAAAGAGTAAAAAAAACCCCCAAAAACCTCAAGATATTACCTTAATAATATCTTTTATTGGCCCCAATAGATAAAAATACTATCTTAATGTAATTAAAATAAATTCTAAAATATTTTACATTTTTGTTAGTTAAGACTTTGAAATCAGACTGGCCATATTTCAAATACTTAAAAGCCACATATTGGGCCAGGGATTTAGCTCAGTGGTTCCGCTGCCTGCTTGGCAAGATTAAGGTCCCAAGCTTGATCCCTGGCACCAAAAAAAAACAAACAAAAAACAACCCACATGCTGACAGGCAAATCCAGACCTACAGAAAATAGATTATTGGTTGCCAAGAAACTAGAGGAATGGGAGATGGAAAGGACTTGTTAATGGATACTCAATTTCTTTTGGTATTGTTGAAAATGTACTAATAGTGGTGATAGAAAAAAAATAGTGGTGATGGCTACACGACTTTATGAATATTATAAAAAGCACTGAACTGTACCCTTTAAAAAATTTGGAAAATATTTATTTTTTAAAACCCAAGGTGAGGGCTGGGGATTTAGCTCAGTGGTTCCGCCACCTGCCTTGTAAGCGCAAGGTCCCGAGTTTGATCCCCAGTTTGGGGGGGAGGGCAAGGGAAAGAAGTCAAACATGGCCAGTAGCTAATAAAATGGACAGTGCTATTCTAGATTTAGAATCAAGAAATAATAGCCCATCTAATTACAGTAATGTTATGTCATTAAAATTTCAAGTTCTGGATTTCAGTTATCATATTTTACATAATCTACAATGTATTAACTCCATGAATATTTGAAGAGAATCCACTATTTGCAAGGCACTATAAGAGATACTAGTAGTTAAATGATCAACCTATCTCCATAAAAAGGTTCCATCCTTAACAACTAATTACATAATTTTTTAAATGACATACAGGATATCCAGGATATCATGGTTTCTTTTGTTGTTTTGGGGGGGGGGGTTTAGTACTAAAGATCAAATGGAGAGTCTTGCTCATGCTCGGCAAGCATTCTATAGCATTCTCTGAGCTATATCCTCACCCCATCATGAGAGTACTTAACAGAGAAACAATCTAGACAGTAAGGGGATGCTTCTTGAAGAAACTACTTTTAAGACTTTAATTGAGCAAAGCCAACATTTCAGGCAGAAAAATTCATCCTGTGTAAAACAGAAGCAAGGAGGGGCTCAGCAGGCTGGGGATATAGCTCAGTGGTGGAGCATTTGCCTAGCAGATGTGAGGACCTGAATTCAACTGCCAGTTAACACTCCCATGGGGAAGGGGCCCTTTTCAGGTCTAAAAATTGAAAAGCTATCATCATTAACTAGAAAACATAATAAAAAGGAAATATGAGAGAGGCAAAGTAGGCAAGAGTCATTATGAAGGGCCATAAAAAACAAGAGAAATATTTAAAGTCACATCACAAGTAGATCTGGGTCTTTTGGAGATCACCTAGCTGCAGGAGGGAGAAATGCTTAGAGATTAAACACATGCTAAGAGATTAGTTAGGAATACAAGTGAGATGATTTGAAGGTCCAGATAAGACCAGTAGTGAATTAAGAGAAAGGAGGAAAGAAAAGAGAGAGATAGGAGAGCCAGTCATGGTGGCACATGCCTGTAATCGCAGCATTCAGGAGGCTGAGCCACAAGTACAAGGCCAGCCTGGGGTACACAGTGTGTTGAAGGCCAGCCTGAAGGGGAGGGAGGGAGAGAGGGAAAGAGGAAGAGGAAGAGGGGGAGAGGAGAGGGGGAGGGGGAG
>NW_004624761.1:27254358-27269748 GCF_000247695.1 Heterocephalus glaber
AAAAATAAGAACCACGATGGATTATGTAAAGGTGCAGATTTCTAATGGAGAATGTCATTATATTTTATACCTTAAATGTACCAATAAAATTAATTAAAAAATTAATCCAGTGCCAGCCAGATGTGATGGCACATACCTGAAATCCCAGCACTCAGGAGGCTGATGCAGAAGGACTGCCATGAGTTTGAGACCAGCCTGGGTTACAATAGTGAGTTCAAGGACAGCCTGAACTACACAGTAAGACCAACTCAAAAAACAAAACAAAAATAAATAAATCCAGTGTCAAAGCACAAGCTTTAACAAAGGATGGAAGAGACTGAGGGGAAAGAAATGAGTATAAATAAGAAAACTATTTTAATTTGAGCTCTTCATCTGAGATATAAAAATCTGACCTAGGGTAATAATAAAAAGAAAGAAAAAAAGAAAAGCATTAAAAATAAGTAAGATTATCAATATTGGGCCTGCTGGCACACGCCTGTAATCTCAGCACTCTGGGTGGCTACAGCAGGAGGATCTGAAATTCCAGTCCAGCTTGGGACATAGGTGTATAAAAAATATAGCAAGTATAAAAAACAAAAAAATTTTTTTAAAAGGGTAGGGATGTTGTAGCTCAGTGTGAGAGCCCAGAATTCAATTCCAGAATTGCCAAATAACAGTAATGATCATGATGATAAACTGAATCAAGGATGAATCAGTAATAACTGTGGGGGAGGCACTGTAAATGAAATTAAACCCATAGCCTTCCCACTGAGCCCTTTTTGAGACAAAATCTCACTAAGTCACTCATCTGTCCAGGCTGGGCTCCAACTTGCAATCCTCCTGCCTCAGCCTCCCAGAGTGCTGGGATTACAGGGATGTACCACTACACTCCAGTAGTAATATTTTTTTTTATAAAGAATAGTAATAGAGGGCCGGGGATTTAGCTTAGTGGTTTCACCGCCTGGTGCGCAAGCGCAAGGACTCGAGTTCAATCCCTGGTACTAAAAAAAGAAAAGAAAAGAAAATAAAAGACATGGTAATAGACATAGTAATAGACATGGTAGGAAAATTAGAAAAGAGAAATATAAGGTCAACCAAAAGAGCAAAGTTCTGAAATGGAAATAGAAATGCTGAATAAAGTATCCAAAATGTATTATTACTGAGAAGTTACTCTATGTGACAAGTGGGAAGATAGAAGTATGCCATAAGGAGTACTTACAGTATGATAGGGTAGCAACAGAAGCCTAAGTCCAGAAAAAGTAATTCCTAAAGAACTAGCTATAGGAGACTATCTCTAAAAACAAACATAGTAAATACTGTAATTTTCCCTATGGTATTCCCAAAGCCAGGCAAGTGCTCTATCACTGAGCTACACTACCAGCCCAGAAAGGTTGTGGAGTTTTGAGGCGCATGTGTGAGTGTGTGCTTTTTTTTTTGGAGGTGTCTGGATTGAACCCAAGGCCTTTTGCATGAGCTAGACCCCCAGTCCATTTTTATTTTGAGAAAGGATTTATTAAGTCACTAAATAGTCCAGTCTGAGCATGAATTTGCAATTCTCCTGCCACAGCCTCCCAGAGCACTGGGATTATAGGTAAGCACTACCAAGCCCAAAAAGATTTCTTAAAATACATAAATATATCTTTAAGGAAAAGACAGCAGGGGCCAGGGTTTTAGCTCAGTGGCACCTTGCCTGCCTCACAAGCACCAAGGTCCTGAGTCTGATCCCCTGTACCGAAAAAGAAAAAAAAAAAAGAATTATAAAGAAAAGACAGCAAAATCAGTCTATTTTAAGTATTAAACTTGATGCCAAGCATCATAGTATATACCTATAATCCCAACATTTGGGAAGCTGAGGAAGGAGGATTGCCAAGTTCCAGTTCACCCTGGGCAACTTAGAAAATGATCTCTCAAAATTAAAACTTTTAAGAAGGGGGCCAGGGATTTAGCTCAGTGGTTCTGCTGCCTGCCCTGCAAGCACAAAGATCCGAGTTCTATCCCAGGTACCAAAAAAAAAAAAACTTTTAAAAAGGGATGGGGATATAGCTCAGTTCAAAGGCCCCAGTTTCAATCCCCATTACAATATTATGAGGAAAAAAAGATAGGAGAAAGCTGGGCATGGTGCTGCATGCTTGTGATAATTCTAGCACTCAGGGGTCTGAGTTCAGGAGGATCATGAATGAGTTCCAAGGTAGTCTAAACTACACAAGCTCAAATCAAGCCTGGATTACATAGCAAGACCCTGTCACCAAAATAAATAAATAAAATGACGTGAAGTGAGTCATAAGAGCACAAATAATATGGTCAAATTCATAGACAAGAAAAGAGACTGGTGATTGTTAGGGACTAGGTTAAAAGAGTACAATTAGTGTTGAGTTTTAATATTACAAAACGAAGAGTTGGTGAGAGATGGTGGTGGTGGCTACACAACAATGTGAATGTACGTACTACCACTAAATGATGTTTTTATTTTCATTTTTAAATTTTTAATTTTTTTTGAGACAGAGTTTTGCTTTGCAGCACAAGCTGGCCTCAAGCTCTCAGCGAACCTCCTGCTTCAGCCTTCCAAGTGCTGGGATCACAGACATGCACTACCACACCTGGCTTAATTATCTGGTTTTAAAAACGGGTATGGTGCTGGGCTCATTATAACACGCCTGTAATCCCAACACTTTTGCAGGCTGAAGCAGAAAGTTTGCAATTTCGAGTCCTTCCTAGACAATTTAAGTGAGACTTTGTCTTTAAAAAAAGAAAAAGAAAAAAAAAGGCCAGGCTTGGTGGTGCACACCTGTAATTCCAACACTCAGGAGGCTGAGGCAGAAGGATTGCCAGTTCAAGGCCTAGGCTATATAGTGAGTTCAAGGCCATTCTAAACTATATAGCAAGACCCTGTCTTAAAAACCAAAAGTAGCTAGGGCCCAGGATTTAGCTCAGTGGTTCTGCTGACTGCTTCACAAGTGCAAGGTCCCAAGTTCAATCCCCAGTACCAAAAAATAAAAATAAAAACAAAAAAACTAAAAGCAGGGCCAGGGATTTAGCTCAGTGGTTCTGCTGCCTGCCTTGCAAGTGCAAGGTCCTGAGTTTGATCCTTGGTACAAAAAAAAAAAAAATATGGCTGAGAATGTAGGTTAGTGAAAAAGCTTTGGATTCAATCTCTAATACCACCAAAAACAAAAACAAAAACAAAGATTAAGGTACCTATAATCCCAGCATTCAAAAGACTGAAGGTGGATTATTTAGTTTGAAGCCAGTCTGAACTACATAGTGTGTTTAAGACCAGTCTGAACTATAGTTAGACCCTCATCTCAAAAAAAAATTGTTTTTAAAGCAAACCAAAAAAACTTAAATAGACAAAAAAATTAAGAGTGAACAACTGGACATGGTGGTGTAGGCCTGTAATCCCAGCCCTCAGGAGGCTGAGGCAGAAAGATCACAAGTTTGAGCCCAGCTCGGGCAATTTAACAACTTTGGAAGACAGTATGTCAAAATAAAAATATATAAAAAGGGTTGGGGGATATAGCTCAGTGCAAAGACTCTAAATTTAATTCCAAGAACTAAAAAAAAAAAAAAAAAAAATCAATATGCATTATCACAGATGAATCTAAATTTCTGAAGAAAAATTACAAATGTATCATAATTATGCAGTTTTCTAAACTTTAAAAAATTGAACATAAAATTATTTTTATAGCCAAAGATAGTATAAATTTTTTCTTTTTTTGAGACAAGGTCTCGCTTTGTAGTCCAGGCTGGCCCTGAACTCACTATGTAGCCCAGGCTAGCCTTGAACTCTCGGCAACCCTCCTGCCTCGGCCTCCTGAGTGCTGGGGTTATAGGTGTGCACCATCACGCCTGGCTCGGTATAACATTTTTTAAAAATGAAGGAAGGATATGAACAAAGGATGTAGCTCAGTAGTAGAAGGCTTCCTAACATACAGAAGTCCCTTCTTTCAAGCTCTAGTACTATACCCACAAAAGAGATGGATATATACCAACTTCAGTATAGCAGTTACTCCTAAGGAAAAATGGAATAAAGAAAAAGTTACAAAGTGAGCTCTGCCTGCATGTTTTGCTTTGTTTAAGGGTCAGGGTTAACTGAGTATGAGGTTAAAATTTGCCAACTTTTTAATTTTAAAAGTCTTTGAATAGAAAGTTGGGCATGGTAGTGAAAATCTTAGAGGTTAAAGTAGGAGAGTTGGAATTTGAGGCCAACCTGGGCTACACAGTGAGTTCAAGGCAAGCTTGGACTATGGAGTGAGACCTTGTCTCAAAAAAACAGAAAAGCTAGGCTTGATGCCACATGCCTGTAATCCCAGCATTCAGGAGGCTGAGGCAACAGGACTGCAAGTTTGAGTCCAGCCCCAGCAATTCAGTGAGGCCCTATCTCTAATTTTTTTTTGGAGACGGGGTCTCACTATGCAGCCCATGCTTTGAACTCATGGCAATGTTCCTGCCTCAGTCTCCAGAGTGCTGGGATTCCAGGTGTCCACCGCCACACTCAGCTCAACAACTTTTAAAAAGGGTTGGTTATGTAGCTCAGTGAAAAAGCCCTGGGTTTTAATCACCAGTACTACAGATAATGATGAGGAGGAGGATAATGATGATGATGATCCTAAAAGAAGAGTAGGGAGTAAGCAGCATATGTATCAACAATGATTTGGAAAAAGAGATCTGATTTCAAATACTTGTTCTGCCAACAAGTTACTCATAATGAGAAAGTTATTTAATTGCTTCAGATCTGCAAGTTTTTGATCTGTGAAACAGGAATAGTATTAATTTCATAAAGCCATCATATATATAAAATGTGAGACAGTAGGCATACAACTATATAGTTACTTTAAATCTGTTATAAAAGCAAAGAACTAATGAGTGAGGAAAAGGGATTTATTTTTCACAGCAGTGCTGAGGACAGACTCTAGGGGCTCTTGTATGACTGCCATGCACTCTACTACTGACCTACAGCCCAGCCCCAAAAAGATTATGAATGAAGTTAATGTCTTCTATCTTTTCAAAATTAGATATGAGAACAACATGGATGTTAAATAAATGTGAACACCTACTTTCTATTCTACCTTCCAAATCCCAATGGTGAAATGGGGATTTACAAAAGGATCAAAGATTACACACCACAGAATTAGAAACTCAATTCCTTGATCCAGTTCCAGGAAATCAGAGCCATGTCAAAAAATCCGAAGTTGGGCTGGGGATTTAGCTCAGTGGTGCCACCCCATGCCTCACAAGCGCAAGGTCCTGAGTTCGATCCCCGGTACCAAAAAACCCAAAAAACCCCAAAAACTGAAATAACCCCATAAATCTTCATTATATGAAAATCTCCCAAATAAGTAGCAAATAAATTTTCTGCAGAAAGGTAACATTTTGGGAGCTGTGGCTTTTCATTTCTGTAATCCTAGGTGCTCAAGAGGCTGAGGCAGGAAAATCACAAAGTTTAGAACAGCCCAAGCAATTTACCAAGGCCCTGTCTCAAAATCAAAAAAAAAAAAAATACCTTAAAGGGCTAGGTATGTAGCTCCTTGGATTTAATGCCCAGTATAGAGTAACATTTTCACATAAAGAAAGATTAACACCTTGAAAACAAGGTCCTGGTCCAGGGATTTAGCTCAGTGGTTTCGCCATCTGCTGTGCAAGTGCAAGGACCTGAGTTCGAGCCCCAGTACCAAAGAAAGAAAACAAGGTCCACATAAATCCCTTGGCCATTAGCCTTGGGGGATGTTTGCATACTGATGACAAACACTATCAGAAGTACTCTAGCCCCAATCCTTTCTTGAAACAAATTCACATAGAAGAACTTCTAAACTACTTAAGGAAACCTTTCTGATCCAAGAACAATACAAAGAATATGAAAATATACCTAATTTTGACATCTAACAGCTATTTACTGAATATTTACTATATCCTAAGCAATGCTCTAAGCAGTAAGAACAAATATTTAATTTTCCTATATTTTTACAGATAAAAATTGAGATATGGTCAGTATTTCAAGTATTAAGTAGAGGGCCAGGGATTTAGCTCAGTGGCACCTGCCTCACAAGTGCAAGGTCCTGAGTTCGATCACTGCTAAGTATTAGGTAGAAAACCCAGGACTTAAGAGAAAATCTAATTGCAAAGCTTATACTTAATTACTAAACTAAATTTACTACATTATGCTTTGGGAATTAAGTATCTATGCTTCCTGGCAAGTTTAAATTCTCACACTAAGAGAAAAAATAATAAAGATTAAATTTAGTTAATAAGCCAGCTATGGGAAGATAAGTTAGGTAGAACTCTTGAAGACATAGGAAAAGACTTCATGAACAAAGCCTCAGCAGCATGGGAACTAGCTGAAAGAGTCAACAACTGGGATCTCATCTTATTAAAAAGCTTCTGCACTGCAAAAGAAATCACCAACAGAGCTAACAGACAACCTACAATATGGGAAAAAAATTTTAGCAGCTCTACCTCAGACAAAGGATTACTATCTAGAATATATAAAGAACTGAAAAAAATCAGACCCCCCCGCCAAATTCAAAGACCCAATTCAAAAATGGGCATCTGAAATGAACAGACATTTCTCACACAAAGAAGGAAAAGCAGCAAACAAATATATTAAAAAATATTCAACATCACTGGTCATTCGAGAGATGCAGATGAAAACAACACAGATTCTACCTCACCCCAGAAAGAACACCTGCTATTGGGCCAGGGATTTAGCTCAGTGGTTCTAGTGCCCGCTGCGTACGTGCAAGGTCCCGAGTTCAATCCCCAGTACCAAAAAAAAAAAAAAAAAAGAATGGCTGCTATTGAGAAATCAACAAATAACAAAGGCTGGCGGGGGTGTGGGGAGAAAGGAACCCTTCTCCATTGTTGGTGGGAGCGCAGACTGATTTCCACTGTGGAAATCAGTATGGAGGTACCTCAAGGAACTAGGACTAGAGGTCCTGTTTGACCTAGCTATTACCCTCCTGGGTATCTTCCCCAAAGAATTAAAAGAATCATACCACAGAGATACATGTGTACCCATGTTTACTGCGGCACAGTTTGTAATAGCTAAAGCTTGGAAGCAGCCCAAGTGCCCATCAACTGGAAACTGGATAAAGAAGATGTGGTTTTTGTATAAAATGGAGTACTACTCAGCCATAAAGAACGAGAAACTAGAGTCATTTATAGCTAAATGGATGCATATTGAGGCCATACTCTTAAGTGAAATAAATAGGACACACATGTGTAAATACCAAATAGTTTCTCTAGTGTGAGAAACTGATAGTGTAAATAAGGATCCAAATGTATAACGGATAATTTGAAATAGGAAAAAAGGTCCAAAGTCGAAGGGGTGAAGGGAGGGGAAGGGAAAGGAAAAACTATGAGAAAAAAAAAAAAATGGAAATGATGTCTATGTAAATAGGGAAGGATGGAGGGAGTGAAGGGTGCACAGGTAATGGGGAAAAAATAAGAACCAAGATACTTCATGTACAGGTACAAACACCCAATGATAAATGTAAATGAATTGTATACCTAAAATGTACCAATAAAAGAACTAAAAAAAAAGGCCAGCTATGGTGGCACACTACTTTCAACACTGGGGAGGTTGAGGCTGGAGGATGGAAAATCTGAGGTCAGCTGAACTACATAGTGAGACCCTATTTCAAAAAAAAGAAAGAAAGAAAGAAGCCCAACAACTTAATATTTCAGCTTCCAGAACATAACTTATGAATAAAACAGTCCCACAAAACAACTTATGCTTGGAGTAGACTGGTATGCACAAGGCCTGGGTTCACCATTAACCAGCTCTGTGTGACAGACCAACAACCAAACTCCTCAAGCCTCAGTTTCCTGATCATACAATACGAATTTAGCCTAGACTTAAGGTCTTCTCTGACTCCAAAATTCAACACTATTTTAACCATTTTTCTAAGACTGCATACACACACACACACACACACACACACAGAGGGATTGAACTCCAGATGGTAGGAAAGACCCCTAGTACTGGGCCACATCCTCAGCCCTTATTTTTTCCTGAACAGCATCTCACTAAAATTGCCCAGCCTGGCTTTCATTTGTGATTATCCTACCTCAGCCTCCATAAACGCCAGAGTTACAAGGATGTGCCACCATACCTGGCTTTAAATGTTAAATTTCTTAAAAGATCCTAAAAGGCATCTTTAAAAAAAATTAAAATAATCACTTAGTATACACTGTTACGTCTGTCTTTTTACTCAAGCACACTCAAAACTAATCTGTGCTACTAGAAATTAAGAAAATAACTTAAGCCTGGGCATGGTGGTACACACCTGTAGTCCCAGCACTTGGGAGGCTGAGGCAGGAGGATCTCTGAGTTCAAGGCCAACCTAGGCTACATAGTGAGATCCTGTCTTTAAAAAAATTTACTACAATAAGACAAATTGCCATTATCTCCCTCAAAATACTCCCCCTCATTTCAAACACACTTATCCCATCATTCTCACCACTTTCTGAAGCAGTTCTGGAAGTCCTGTTTCATGAATGTCTTTAGTTGTGCTATTGTGGTTGCCTTAATACTCTCAATCAAGTCAAAACATTTACCTTTCATGGTCATTTTCACTTTAGGGAAGAGCTAGAAGATGTATGATCCCAGATCCAGTAAATAAGGCGGATGAGGACACACCACACCATGATTTTATAAGCTGCCTTTCTGCTGGATGACACTCAACAGCAGCATTCTATCATATTTTTGATCACATCTCCTAAAGATACTCAAGGAGGACTTTCACAACCACTTCAAAGAGTAGCAAAAAAGATGGAATAAGTGTTGAAAGCGAGAGGGAGTATTCTAAGCAGGATTAATGGCAATGTGTCTTGTACTGTAATAAAAATTTTTTAAATTTTAACATTCACTGTATGTACTGATTACCCCTTGTACATTGCTGCTCCATTTTAAAAAAATTTTATTATGATGAGGGGAACGGGAATAAAGAATCAAGATGTGTTATCTACATGTACCTTCTCCCTAAGATAAATGTAAACTTCATGTACAGCAAACAGATACTAATTTTTTAAAAAGCACCAGGTGTAAATAAAAAAATAAAAAGCACCAGGTGTAGTGGCATCTACTTCGATCCTTTCACTCAGGAGGCTAAGGCAGGAGGATTGCCATATGTTTGAGGCCAGCGTGGACTACATAGTGAGTTCAAAGCCAGTCTGGAATACACAGCTACACCATCACAAAAAACAAACGCACAACAGTAGCAAGGAGCTGAAGTAAGAATTGAATCCCACGTGGAAAGCGAAGAGAAAGACCTCAACAAAGATGGTGGTGGCAAGCAATACTTACTCCCTGAGCTCTGACTCATTGCGTGGGAGGGGCAGCTCAAACCTACAGACTCACAGGGACTACTGGAAACCCCAGAGCCCCTAGCAAAGAAATGCACCAGAGGAATGAAGCAGTGGATCGATGCAACAGACTGCGGTGGCTGGCGAGTCATTGAGTTTTAGACATCCCTCAGGAGAGGGGGATTGGCTGGCAGCCATCTTAGAGAGGGGCTAACTGAGCTCTGAACTCAAGAGCAAGCTGCAGGCTGGCTCCACCTAGCAGCTCTCAGTGTTAGGGTGAGGTGGAACCCAATTCAACTTGGCAGGAGATCAAGGAGCTGAGCTGAAGCCAGCAGGGAGCTGGCATGAGGTATGTGGACTGTTGCAGGCTGAAACAATCAAGTTCCAGCCTCACAGCCCAAATTACCCTGAACATCAGTGGAACTGAAGGTGCAGGCTTCCCGGGATTATCCACTACCCTGCCATAAAGCAAGGGCTGGCTTGTTGGGATTAATCAACACGGATCTGGGCTCTGTTTGCCCACTCTATTTACCAGGGACAGAGGAGGCATGCCCTGAGGTAGACACTGTGTTTTATTTTCTTATATTTTTCTTTTTATTTCTTGATTGTTTGTTCTTGCATTTATATGTGTGAACATTGTCTCTAGTTTTTTGTTGTTTTGTTATTTCTTTCTTTCCCTCCTGTCTTCTTCCCCAGTTTGCCAAAGTTCATGTAATCCTCTGTCCTCCAGCCTTGCTTCTAATATCTTCCTCTTTTTCTATTTCTCCATTTTTTTCCCCTTCCTCTTTTAAATTTTCTCCTCTGAATGTAAAATCACCATATTGAGGGCATATTTACTGTATACAATTTTCTGGTTCATTTTAAATTTTGTTACATAATCACAAATATAGTTCATATAGTTAAAGGTGACAAATTAATTTTTACCACAGTTCGTCATTTTCTAGGCTATGTTTGATGCTATTGTTATTGCTGATTGTACTACTTTAGCCAAGGTAACATAATTGTTTTGTTTTTTTTGGTACCGGGGATCGAACTTGGGTCCTTGTGCTTGTGTGGCAGGCGACAAAACCACTGAGCTAAATCCCCAGCCCAACATAATTGTTTTAATCAGTTGTTTTTCCTGGTATGCCAAGACTAAGACCACCAAGGGCCGGGGATTTAGCTCAGTGGTTCCACCGCCTGCCACACAAGCACAAGGTCCTGAGTTCGATCCCTGGTACCCCCTCCCCCCAAAAAAGACTAAGACCACCTAAGGGTCATAAACAATACTATAGGCCAGTGCCAAAGAACCAGGGGCTAGGACAAACAGGCAACTTTTCCTCCCCAATAAACTGAAGAGGTAGGATCTTGCAACTGTCTCAAAACCCAAAAGCCAGCTACCCTTGGAAAACATCTCTAAAGAAATAGTCATTTCCTAAGGGTTCTAAATACTAGCAATAAAGCTATCTGTCATAAGCAATTTATAAGCATCAACTCAGAAATTAAACTAAAAAAAAGGGGAGAAGATACTTAAGGTGGAACCCCAGACTTTCAGCTCACCAAAGGCAAACTTAGGGGGCAATGAGGTGGAACAATTTGAAAGCCATCCACCCGGACTGTCTAAAGTGTTAACACCAGAAATAATAAAGCAGATGAATGAGGCTCTAGACAAAAAAAGCAGAAAAAGTTCTCAGATAACTACAGAGACGATGACCACAATGAAAAATATGGTTAATGACTCTAGAGCAGCTACAGGAAGAAAAAAAAAAATAGAACTTAGGAAAATGATGGAAACATGAATGTCCAACACAGGAAAGAAATGGAATACATGAAACAGACTCAAACAGATATCCAGGAGATTAAAAATTCCATTGAAAGTATACACAGCAGAATGAGCTAATGTGAGGACAGACTATCAGATATAGAAGACAGGATTGTGGTTACTGATCACGAAAAGAAAGATTTCTTAACTGGGGATTTAGCTCAGTAGTGCTGCACCTGCCTTGCAAACACAAGGTCCTGAGTTTGATCCCCTGTACAGAACGGGGTGGGGTTCCTTAAAAACAGCAAGGGACCATGAAAAATCAATCCAACAGCTGCTAAATGATGCAAAGAATAACACGAGATTGATCAGAATGGGCTGGGGATTTAGCTCAGTGGTTCAGGTGCCTGCCTCGCAAGCGCAAGGTTCCAAGTTTGATCCCCAGTACCAAAAAAAAAAAAAAAAGATTGATCAGACTCAATGAAAAAGCAGGAGCCAGCACATACAACATAAAAAAACCTGTTCCCAGAAGTAATGGCAGAAAACTTCCCAAGCAGAGAAAAAGAATTTGACACACAGATAAGTAAGGCATATCACTTATTACCCATGATCAATTACCCATTACCAAAAAAAATCTGCACAAAGGCTTATAATAGTCAAGAGCCCAGAAATTTTTGTTCGCTTTGGCAGCACATATACTGAAAGAGTCCAGAAATTCAACACAAGAACAGAATATTAAAAGCTGTTAAAAAAAAAATTCACCTATAAAGGAAAGCCCATCAGAATCACAGCAGACTTGGGCCCAGGGATTTAGTTCAGTGGTTCCGGAGCCTGCCTCGCAAGTGCAAGGACCCGAGTTTGATCCCTCGTACCAAAAAAAAAGAAAAAGAAAAAAAAAAAGGATAAAGAATCACAGCAGACTTAACACAAAAACTCAAGTCAAGGAGAGCTTGAAGTATTTCAAGGTGTAAAAGAAAACAACCTCCAGTCCAGATTGATGTATCCCCTAGGGGCCAGGGATTTAGCCCAGTGGTTCCACCACCTGCTTCGAAAGCGTAAGGTCCCAAGTTTGATCCTCGATCCCCAGTCCAAAAAAAAAAGCAGATTGATGTATCCCACAAAACTCTTTCAAAACTGATGGAGAAATAAGATATTTCCATGACAAAGAACACCTGAAGAAATTCAAGACCACCAAACTAGCACTCCAAAATGTTCTGAAGGACATTCTAGAAAGGTAACAAGGACTACAACTCCATGAACCCCAACACAATGAATCTACCAGCCAAGTAATTAAACAGAGGGGTGCAAAAAGGGAACCAATAACAGGAAAATAACACAAGGATAAATCAATATATATATTAGTTATAACCATCAATGTAAATGGTCTCAATTCACCAATCAAAAGAAAGAGACTGACAGAATGGATTAAGAAGCAAGATCTAACAATATGCTGCATACAAGAAACACAATTCAAAGAGAAATTCACAGACTGAAAGTCAAAGGATGGAAAATACTCCATGCAACAGGAACTGGGAAAAGCAGGGGTAGCTATTACATTGGTAGACAAAGTAGATTTCAAGCCAAGACTAATTGAGAGAGAAAAAGAAAGTCATTACATTCTTGCAAAGGGAAAAATCCAAGAGGAAGAGATAATGATCATAAATAAATATGTAGGCACCAAATACTAGTGCACCCAACCGTGTAAAACAAGTATTAACAGACATGAAAAATCAAATAAGCAGTAACTCAATTGTAATAGGAGACCTGAATATCCCACTATCACAAATAGATCAACTAGACAAAAAAAATCAATAAATATCAAAACTGAATCAAACTTTTGAATAGGCTTAGTAGATGTCCGGTGTTCTACCTCACAACATCAGAATACACATTTTTCTCAGCTGTACACATGCTCCAAAATAGACCACATACTAGCTCATAGAACATGCTTAAGTAAATGCAAAGGAATTAAAATTATCTCATGCATATTCTCAGACCACAGTACAATGAAATTGGAAATCAATGGCAGAAGAAACCACAAAAACTTCATAAACATGAAAATTAACACCCTCCTAAACAACCAATAGGTCACAGATGAAATTAAAGAAAAAATTACACAGTTTCTATAATTAAATGATAACGTCAATACAACATACCAGAACTTAAGGGATGCAATGAAAACAGTCCTGGGCCAGGGATTTAGCTCAGGGGCAATGTGCCTGCCTCATAAGTGCAAAGTCCTGAGTTCAATCCCCAGTACCAAAAAAAAAGCAAAGCAGTCCTACAAAAGAAATTTATAGCAGTGAACTCCCATATCAGAAAAAGAGTGAGCTCAAATAAACAACCTAATGTTGAACCTCAAACTTCTAGAAAAAGAAGAGCAAGTCAAGCCCTAAGCTCACCAGAGGGAGGAATAAAGATCAGAGCAGCAATTAATGCAATATAGACTAAGAAAACAACACAATGAATCAATGAATCAAAGAGGTGGTTCTTTGAAAGATTAAATAAAACTGACAAACCCTTAGCCAACTTTATCAAAAAAAAAGGAAAGAAAAGACTCAAAATCCATGCAATTAGAAATAAAAAGGGTTGGGCTGGGGATTTAGCTCAGTGGTTCTGGCGCCTGCCTCACAAGCGCAAGGTCCCGAGTTCGATCCCCAGTACCAAAAAGGAAAAAAAAAAGAAAGAAAAAGGGTGAGGGGCCGGGGATTTAGCTCAGTGGTTTCGCCGCCTGGGCAGGCGCAAGGACCCCAGTTCAATGCCCAGTGCCAAAAGAAATAAAAAGGGTGAAATCCCAACAGATCCTGCAGGGATCCAGAAGACCATCAATACTTAACTTTGAGAACCTGTATTCTAATAAGATGGAAAACACAGAAGAAATGGACAGATTCCTAGATACATACTGATTATGAAAGGTGATCAAGAAGATATAAAAAATTCCAAATAAACCAGTATCAGTCAGTGAAATTGAAGATGTAATTAAAAATCTACCAACAAACAAAAGCCCAGGCCCTTACAGATTCATGGCTGAGTTCTACAAGAAATTTAGAGAAGACTTAATGCTGCTACTTCTCAAACTCTTTAATGAAACTGAAAGGAAAGCAAAACTTGCAAATTCATTCCTGGAAACAAGTGTTAGGTTAGTATCAAATCCATACAAGGATCCAACCAAAAAAGAGAACTACAGGCCAATTTCCATAATGAACATAGATGCAAAAATCCTCAATAAGATACTGGAAAACAATGCAGCAAATCATCAGAAAGCATGAGTTAGGGATTTAGCTCAGTGGCACCGCACCTGCCTCGCTAGCACAAGGTCCTGAGTTTGATCCCCAATTTGGGGGGGGGGGGGTATATACACCATGACCAAGTAGAATTCATCCCAGGGATGCAAGTATGGTTCAATATACACAAATCAATAAATACACCATACTAACACAGTCAAGGACAAAAAACATACGATCAACTCAACAGAGGCAGAAAAAGCATTTGACAAAGCCCAAAACCCATTCTTGATGAAAACCCTACAGAAAATTGGAATAGATGGTCTTCATCTCAACCTGATAAAAGCCATCTATGAAAACCCAACAGCCAACATCATACTAAACGGACAGAAACTAAAAGCCTTCTCTCTAAAATCATGAACAAGACAAGATGTCCACTGCCATCACTCTTATTCAATATAGTTCTGGAAACATCAGCCAGAGCAATTAGTCAAGAGAAAGAAATAAAAGGAACAAAGGTAGGAAACGAGGAAGTTAAACAATCATTATTTGCAGAAGATATAATCTACATTTAAGACCTTGAAAACCTCCACCAAAAGACTGCTATATTTAAAAGTCAAATTCAATAGCATAGCTGGATACAAAGTCAACACTCAAAAAGAAAAAAAAACAAAGTCAACACTCAAAAATCAGTAAAAAACTCACTGAGAGAGAAATTAGGGAAACACCTTTCACAATAATAGCATTCAAAAAAATGAAATACCTAGGATTCAATCTAACAAAGGAAGTAAAAGACCTTCACATTAAAAACTACAGTACTCTGAAAAAGGAGATTGAAGAGGATACCAGAAAATGGAAAGATATCCCTTGATCTTGGGTAGGAAGAACCAATATAGTGAAAATTGTTGTACAGATTTAATGCAATCCAAATCAAAATACCAATAGCATATCTCTGAATTTTAGAGAAAACAATCCTAAAATTCATTTGGAACCAGAAGAGACCTAGAATAACAAAAGCAATTCTGAACAACAAAGGGAAGGCATGCACATCACAATCTCAGACTTGAAATTATATCACAAAGCTATTGTGACAAAAGGCAGCATGGTACTGGCAAAAAAACCAGACCTGAGGATCAATGGAACAGA
>NW_004624762.1:30415-52964 GCF_000247695.1 Heterocephalus glaber
CTTGGAAACAGCCCAAGTGCCCATCAACTGGAGACTGGATAAAGAAGATGTGGTTTTTTATAAAATGTAGTACTACTCAGCCATAAAGAATGAGAAACTAGAGACATTTATAGCTAAATGGATGTACTTTGAGGCCATAATCTTAAGTGAAATAAATAGGACACACGTGTAAATATGGAATAGTTTCTCTAGTGTGAAAAACTAAAAGTGTAAATAAGGATTGAAATGTATAATTGATAATTGAAATAGGAAGAAATGGTCTAAAGGAGTAGGGGAAATCAAAGGGGCAGGGGAAAGGAAAGAAAACATGAGAAAAGGAAAGAAGGGAAACAAAGTCTTTGTAAATAGGGAAGGGTGGAGGGGGTGAATAGAGGGCAAGGGAATTGGGAAAAAACAAGAAGCACGATATATCATGTAAAGATACATGATCCCAATGATGAATGTAACTATATTGTATACCTAAAATGTACCAATAAACTTAATTTTAAAAAGAAAAGAAAATACCAAGCAAGATTTTTTGTTCCCATTTTTTAGGACAAAGTAATTTTCCGCCACACTTTTTGTGTTGGGCTCAGAAGTCCCTGTAGCCCCTGAATGGTCATGGGTAAGTGTTCTAAGAGGCAGGTTAAGAGGAAAGAAAAATGACAACTACTGTACTATATTCACCCTCATAGAAAAAAGGAAAAGATATCCTTTCCCCCTTTGCTTAGAGTATTGTTTTAGAAAACTTTTCATAGCAAATATTTCTTCTGCCCCTTTGATATGTTCCCAGACTTCAACTGCTAATGAGTCTCTTGCCAGGTTTACACCCCAGAGTGTCTTCTCAGGGACATGGGAGCATCCTGTACCAGATCTATCCAGGGAGATGGCACCCTGGCCCTCAGTGTCTGGGGAGGGAGGATGGGAAAATGTGCTCTCAAGGGCAAATCACAAGTTTGGGCCCTATCATGGAAATAGGAGTCCCTTTTCCCTTTTTCTTCAGCCACCAATCAAACACAGTTGGGTAGGTGCTCTGGATGTTTTTGGATGGATGATGTGTGAGCCACGGTGCAGTTTCTCTCCTGGAGAGCAGGTTATGTTTGTCAGGAGAGCATGCAGTGGTGCGTGTGCTGGCTGTTTCAAGGGTGATGTCCTTCTCTGTCTTTGCAACCCCCTAACAGATTGTCTGTGCTGAGCATCACACTCAAGTTGATACTTCTTCAGTGATCAAAGTGTTTTCTTTCTCTCTATCCCTGCAGAGAGGACTTCCAGGTTAGGTGGAAATTCTATTTATTGTTTTTTTTTCACTTTTATGTAACATTTATTTTAAACATAACCATATTCTGAAACATTCTTAGACTCTTTCCAACATGAAAGATAATTGTACACTATCTCAGTGTCTTGCAATGTGTCCCAAGAATTAGGAACATGATTACAAGCACATTATGTCCTACAATAAGGAAAAAGTAGGGCCATAAAATTGTTATAACTAACAAAATTTCATAGAAGCAAAAGATGATTTTTACTCTTTAAAAAGGGGGATGAAAATAAACCTTAACCATTAAGGACTTGGATATAAGGGGATTCATAACTAATTATATTGATTTATTTGTGTTTGTGCACATTAAAAATTCCTTTAAAATTGTGTTTATTTCCTCAAGAGATTTTGTTTTTATATCTTCTAGACAACAGTGTATATTTAAATATTTAAAGACTGGAAAGATGCCTACTATTAAAATTGGTCATTGATTAAAAGGAAGATATTACTAAAAAAGACTTTAAACTTGTCTACTTAAGAATTGCTTAATCTTGGCTGGGGGATTTAGCTCAGTAGTTTCGCCGCCTGCTGTGCAAGCACAAGGACCCAAGTTCGATCCCCGGTATCAAAAAAAAAAAAAAAGAATTGCTTAATCTTAATTCATTGTGTTTAATTCTCAGGTAGTTTCAAAACAATTAAAATTTTACAAAACACAAAATTGTGCTTTATATATTATAAGCAGTATACTTACATGTTTAATAGTGATCAATATGTACCAAATAATTTATATAGTTAACAGGCTGGTCATCTGAGGGTACACAAGATAAGAAAACACTCTCACGAATCTGGATTCTTCTGGCATCTACTTCAGCCCTAGCAGAAGTTCATAGAGGCTTTCTAGACTTTATAACACCTGAAAAGGGGAATTCAGAAAAGTTGCATTTCTGACCTCCCTTGGCCAGTGTCACTTTACCTTTTGCTCAGTGCCACTGCGCACACAGCTCAGGGCAGGTGACCTCAGGAGGCCTGGTATATAGGATAACCTCAGTGCTTCTCAGAAAGGATCCTGAACTGTATTTCCCCCCTCCTACTCCACAACCACTTCTGATATTGAGTTCATGTTTCTTCCAGGATCTCCTCAGTTTCATCAAGGATCCAGTCTGTGTGACCACCTGCAGGCCTCTGGACAGGACCTTTCCCTGAGCCTGGGCTCCCAGGCCTGGCTGTCCTGCGCTTGAGCTCTAGACATTGTCATCCCATCCTGACCTCCTTTCCCAACAAAGAACCTCCTCTTTCTCTTCTTTGACTTCTGTGCTCACATTACATCTCAGCCTCTCCTCTTCTCACTGTCCATGCTGAGGGCAGATGGAGAAAGCCCTGCTTAGAGCTACTTGCTTCCTTCAGCTGCCTGAGGCTGCTCAGTTTTCACAGTGGCTGTGTCAGTTCAGGCTTCTTGGCATACATAGACATAGTCCCCCTTTGGAGAGAACTCCAGACTCCCCTGAGGATGCTCAGCCTGAGATTCATCTTTGCCTTGGACCACCTGGCCCAGATATTAAGTCCCATGTCCTCATCTAGTCCCATTTGTCTGTGAAGGCACCTCTGGATCCCTCCATGCTCACTCTCTTAAGGGGGCCTGCTTTTCCTACCACAGGCTTTGTGCCAAGCCTCCTTCTCAGCCAGTCCTACCCACCAGCTCCCACGCTAAGATGCAACTGTTATAGATTGGATCTAGATACCTGCCAAAGCCTCATGCAGTGATAAGTGGGGTTTTTTGGAGGTGTCTGGATCTTGAGTGTGTGATGCTGGGATCAAAGATCTGATGCTGGGATTGATCCATGGTGCAATGCTAGGATGAAGCCTGCCCCACCCTGGGTGCAAGTGCTACCCACCCTAAGGATGGGTACCCTGGATAGCATATAAAGGGCAGAAAAAGGATTGCTGAATGTGCAGGGAGGCAATCGAAGATAGTATCTAAATGTCCTTTCCAAAGAAATTCTAACAGTGGTTCCAGAATTGTGTTATGAAAACAAGTTCATGCCTGTTGTTTCCCTCTTTGGAATGGCCTATGTCTTCAGATTCCATTTTCAAGTCTTCTGTATACGACTGCAAGTTGCCTTTTCACTTCACTTTGTTGTGTTCACTTTCATGTGTGCATGCCAGCAACTTTATGAGTGCTCTGCTCCACACACACTTATGCCACCATGTCCTTTGTGTTTCAGGTTGTTTCCTTAACTGGAGGGTCTGTTCTGCAGTCTCTGTGAACCAATTATTCTCATTATATGAAGCACATCTCTTCCATGAATTCTCTCCCAATGCTATCCTCTCTACTGATTCCTTTTCCTAAATGCAACATGGGTCATTATTAATTTCATTTATATCTCTTGCTATATGAACACAGGATCTAAGGTACCACCTCAGATACTGTTATGGCTTGTATCTAGATATCTTCCCAAATCCTCATGTATTCATAGGTGGGACTTTTCAGAGGTGGGTGGATTTAGGGAGTGTGCTGCTGAGATTAAGGTTGCAGGTAGGATGCTAGGATTAAGACTGTGAGTGCTACCTGCCCTACAGGCAGGTAACCTGATAAAATATGAGACAGAAAGAGAGCTGCTGTTGTCACTTGTCACTTGCTGCTTCTTTGCTACTTTGCTGCCTTCCTGCCTTCTGCCTTCCATGAACTGTTTCTCCTGTACTTTTTTTTTTTGGTACCAGGGATCGAACTTGGGTCCTTGCACTTGCACAGCAGGTGGCAAAACCACTAAGTTAAATCCCCGGCCCTATGAACTGTTTCTCTTTGGTGATGTCCCTCTACCATGCCACTCTGCTTTGAAACCAGCCAACTATGAACTGAAACCTCTACAAACTGTGAGCTAAAATAAACCTTCATCCTTAACTTTGGGTATTGGTAATACTGTCACAGCAATGAGAAAAATACCTAAGACAGATACCTTCAACACCCTCCTTCTTTGTGACAGCACCATCTGCCTCTTGGTACACAATGCCTTTTTGCAGGCTTTGCCAGCAAATCTTATTGAGATCCCCAAGCTGATCAGAACTAAAGTGAACTCTGAAGCTGCCCGGTCCTTCTGACTCCACATCAGGCCCTCTCTGCTCAGATCTGCACCCACTTAGAATTAGAGGAAATGCTACACAGCAGGCCATGAGATCCGGATTGCTGAGCTGCCACTGATGTGAGGAGGAATCAGTTCCCACTGAGGCTTCTTTATTAATGAGATGGAAAGGACGGGAGGTAGATTGGCAGGCAAGTGGCCCTTTTGTGTCTCTGCTGAAGCCTCCTCTCAGCCACAGTATTGCTGCTGAAACTGCTAGGGAAGGTCCAACTCCTAAGTGAACACAAACCCAAATATCCTGCTCATTGCAAAACCTGACAGTGCGGCAGCTCATTACCTCACATGGCTATGCTTTTCATTTCTTCCCTTACCATTTTCCTCACCCTTCCCAGTTTCTCACTCTGTTCTTAAAATCTCAAATAAAATAGTGATTGAATCCTTCCCTCTCCCTCTGATTTCTAGAGGATCCCCTCATATTTGTTTTAAAATCAGGCAGTCATAAATCTTAACTGTTTATTTGCACATAATAGAGGGAATGTACCTGATCTTTTCCACTGATTTGACATTGAATTCCACAAACATTATTATCTGTTAAGACCATACAAATGTCAATTATATCCAAGGTAAAAATTTTTCAAGAACTAAAGTTTCATTTTTATCTTATTCATACATAGAGGAATCATTTCTGGAATCTGTATATTAACACTTCCAAGGTTCAGTTCATTTTAACACACAGTAGCAATTATAGATATTTATGCAGGTCTATATATCACAGAGGACAAGGTTGGCATCCTTATGAAAGTTCTCATTTAACACCTTATCAAATTAGAGGCTCTGAACAAGGTTGTATGTAAGATATTTAACCCTGCAGCTTAGCTAAAGGAATCAATCTTTACCTCTGAGATGACTTTTAAAAAATAAGTAAAGCACCTTCCTTTTGTGTACAGTTCTATGAATTTTTGAGAAATACATGCAGCTTTGTAATCACCACTATAATCTAAAAATACAATGGTTCCATGCACCCAAGTCCCTCCAACCATTCTGCAGGTGAGCACTTCCACTAACAATAGGCCCTGGCAACTGCTAATCTGTTTTTTCACCCTGTAGTTTGATCCTTTCTACAAGTCATCAAGGTGGCAATATAGTAGTGTTTTGCCTTCCAAGTGTGGCTTCTTTCAGGTAGCATACTGTTTTTGAGATTTATGCATGAAATGGAAGGGGTCATCAGTTCATTCCCTTTTGTTGGTGAGTTAGTAGTCTATGTATGGATATACAAGGATTTGCATATCCATTCACAAGCTGAAAGATTTTTGGGTTGTTTACAATTTTTGAATTTTGAACAAAGCTGCCACAAAAATTCTAGAATCTGATTTTTATGTAAACATATATTTATGTCCTATGGAGTGGGATTATTGCTGTGCAATGAGGATATGTTTAATCTTACAACAAAAGCAAAACGTTTCCAAAATGGCTACACTATTTTGGATCTCTAGCAAGTAAGTATACAAGAGTTCTAATTGCTCACATCCTACTACTTAGTATTTTACTTTAGCTATTCTAATTAACAGATGTAGTATTGTGTCATTATTTTTAAAAACAGTGATATGGATACAGTGTTTTTAAAAACAGTTGCCAATCCAATGCACATTTTTAAAGTACACAATTTGATATTTTTAAAATATATTAAAATATATATATTAAACCCATCACCAGAATCAAATGATAACATATGTATTATTCCAATTTTCTCATGTCCCCATGTAATCCCCTTCCCATCCTAGTTCCCCTATACAGGCAAGCACTGATCTGCCTTCTGTTACTATATATTCTTTTATACAAATGGAGTATATGGAATGTGCTCTTCTTAAGATCTGGCTTATTTTATTTGACCTTTTTCTTTTTGAGATTCATCTTTGTTGTTGTATGTAGCAATAGCTGATTCTTTGTATTGCTGAACTGTATTCTATAATACATATGACAGTTTGTTTATCCATTCACTTGATGAACGTGTGAGTAATTTCAGTTTTTGAATGTTACAATTTGTTATCAAGTGAGACAATATTTTAAATGTATGGTAATCAACTTTATTGTGGCATAATTTATAGCCTATAAAATGTAGTCTTCTAAAGTGCATTGTGGTGAAATTATACAAATTCGTATGCTCATATAATACCACAAGATTCAGAATACTGGCTTCACTCCAAGGGTTCCAGTAGAACAGTGTCTCCCATACCCTCTCCTGAGCAAACACTGACATGGTTTTAGTCATGCTAGAATCAATTTTTAACACTAAGTTTTGTAGAAACAGAGTCCTACAGTGAGGTAATTTTTATTTCTTACCATTTTTTCCATGCACATTTTTTAGAGTTATACATGTTGGAACTATCTGTAGTTCATTCTTTCTTTATTAGTGACCAATATTTCATTGTACACATTTTCCACTATTCATTCATGGGTTGTTGATCATTGACTATTCCCAGATTATGGTTACTACATGTAAAGTTGATATGGAAATTCATGTATAAGTGGCAAAACAGTTCTCCGGGTGACCTTGGACTAGCCCAATTTTCTCCCTGTTCTAATTTCTGGTTCTCAAGAATAACTGGAGTGTGCTGGGAATGCAACATCCTCCCATGAGGAGAGACAAGTGCCAACAGCCGTATTAGGCCCTGCTCCAGTCCCACCACATCACAGATATCCTTTAATGCTGTAGCTCAGTATGTCATGGAGCTGCCCCTCCTTCCAAGCAGGCTATGCTTCTTTTCAGAGTCCCTCAGCCATGGTGAAAATGATGCATCTGCAGAAGAGTTTCCATCCACCCTGGGCAGCTTTCCTGAGCCTTGGGAGACCAGCTCCCAATGAATCTCAGGCCTTCTGTGTACCTCCCTGACCATCTCTACTCGTGTATGTGGGTGGTCTGTCCTACTGGATTCAGACAAGTTGCTAGTTGACACAAAGTGAACCTGCTTGACATGCTTTCATTTCTCTGGGGTGAATACTGAGGAGTGGAACTGGTGGGTACGCTAAGTATATGTTTAATATTTTCAAAGAAACTGGAAATTGTCCAAAGTAGTGATAGCATTTTTTATTCAGAACAGGAAGCAATATATGAGGATTCCATTTCTGCAGGTTTGACCTGGTACTGCCATTGTTTAACATTTTATCTCATTGTGTTGTAAATTTGCATTTCCCATATGACTAATGATGTTGAGAATCTTTGTATGTTTTTGATCTATTGTATAGTGTGTGTTTACATATATCACTTTTTCTCAATTAGCTTTTATTTTTGTGTTGTAAGGTTTGTTCTATGTACTTATTAATTTATTTTTCATTTCATACAGTACTTGGAATTGAATCTAAGACCTCACAGTGAGCTACATCTCCAATGTTTTTAATTTTTTGTTTGTTTGAGGGAGTTTTGCTAAGCTGCACAGGCTGGCCTTTGACTTGTGATCCTGTTTCTATCCAGGAGCTTGGATTACAGGTTGTTTGTTTGTTTGTTTGTTTGTTTGTAAGTTTCCACCTAGCTCACCTGACCTCTAATTTTTTATAATCTGGATACTAGTCTTTGGAAGAATGAATCTAAATAGAAAATATAGGCTGTGTAGGTGTAGCTTTGTGGTAAGGTGTTTACCTAGCACAGTAAGCATGGTAGCAAGACCCAGGGTTCAATCCACACCACTGCAAAAAGGAAAGTGTGGGATACACATCCATCTTCCTAGTACTGAAACCACACTGTTCTTTGTCTCAGATCTCTTCTCTCTGTTGCCTTGAGTGCCGCTACCCCAGATACACAAAATTTACTTCCAGACTTCTTTTTGGAAACAGACTTCACTGTTTCAAAAGGCCCTTTTTGTTGAGCTCTTTCCTAACCATCCTATTTACAACACTTCTATTCAGAGCCTGGCATTCCCCCTCCCTTTTCTCTTTTCTGCATAGCAGAAAACCACCTCACAGCTAAGTTTATTGTCTTTCTCTATACGTAAAAATACTGCAGTACTTATATGGAGACCACTTTTGAAATTGACTAGTTTTCAGAGACGTCTTCTAGGTATAGCTTGCTTTTGGCTTTTGAGTCTATTCCAAGATCCTACCTCTTGAACTTATTAGGGATGAGAGGTTGCTGCCTGTTTAGGCTAGCACCAAGTTCTTTGGTACTGGACTGTGAGACCATGATGAACCCAAGAAACGCCATCTTGGCCGGTAGATGAACTCCCCTCATACCTCTCCCCTTATAAAGTAGATGTTTTTGTAACTGCTTGTTCTGCTTCTGTAAACTTGCTTCATCGCTTCTCGGAAACGGTTAGTGCCTGGTGCCTCCTTTCAACCACAAAACATCCTAACCTGACAAGGCATCAAGATAAGATAGCTGAGTTGTGAAAAATATTTTGCAACTAGTCAAAAACATGTTAACCTCCCCTTGAACTTCTCTTCTTAAAATAACACCTATAAAAGCTATGCTGTTGTAACACCCTATATAAACTGTGCTGTTCCTGGACTCAGGGCTTCACTTCGCTTAGGGAGTGGAGTCCACGCACGTGAATAATCTCCTTTCAGTTTTAACTTTGTCGTTGGTCCCAGTGTTTGGTGATCTACTGGCTTGCTTGGCACAACAGGACTATGGTACTTTATATGACCCCCAGACAATCTCCATGTTGATATACAAGGAAGAACAACTTATAATAGCAAATATATCAGCCTGTTCCTGGCCTCTGGTGAGGTGGTTGGAGTCTGAGTTGTTCAGCCTGCAATATTCTGGGTGCCTCTTGCCAGCTTGACCTAAGCTCCCTGACCCTGGACATCTCCCATGGTTGTCCCTAACCCAGGTGCTGTGGGATTTCAACACTTGGAGCCAACCCACAGCTGCTCTGAGTCCTGGGTTCCGTTGGCCCCTCCCTAAAATGGCATCCCTTCTCCAGGAGACATGGCAGATGCTTGAGCTGGAGTCACTCATCGGCTGTTGTAGCTCACAGCATCCGCTGCTCTGTTCCATTGATGCATTTCTCCCTGGAGTCCTCTAGGGTAATTTACCCTCACTTTGTCTCTGTAGATTTGATTCTCCTCTCTCACTCCATGAGCCAGGAGCCAGGGAGAAAGTGCAGTTTCCCTCCTCCTTCTTCTGCATTGTGATCTGTCTCTTCACTTTCTCTGTGGGCTCCAATTTTCTCTTTAGATCCTTCCTGGGTCCTGGTGATCCACTTCTGTCCTTCTTTTCTCCTCCAAATTGTTATAGTCCTGTGTCTAGATTCCAAATCATAGAGAGGTTGATTTGTTGCTATTTACCACTCTGCCATCCTCCCGGCAGTTCCCAGAAAATACTGTATTGATAAAGATGACCCCCAATCATAAAGAAAAAAATAACAGAATTTACACATTCCACTTCCTGGGGCTTATACAAGGATTTTCATCAAATTTTGGCAGCTACTCTTATAGGGAAAGATAAGGGGATGATACCAGAGGACCCCCCACCCCCCACAGTGGTCCTGGTCTTCTGCAGCCTAGTATGACGTCCGAGAGATAGGCAAGTGGTAAATAGAAAAAACACACAGAGACTTGAGGGAAACTGAGTCTTGGACTGATCTAAGCTGCTCTGGGAAGCAAAGACAAAGAACTCCCAGGACATCCAGTGTTTATTCTTGGGAAGCAGGGAGAAGCTGGTCAGGCCTTGGGACACATGCTGATAATAAATATCAAGCACGCAGGACTGTAGAATGAAGGCACAAGCATATCTTTGCAGAAGAGAACAAATGATTAATTCAGAGGGGAAGAATTTAGTTGACCTTGACTGGCAGTGAACTCAGCCAAGCTCTGCTACTTTCAATGTAACACAGCTGAGTTATGAAGGGGAAGAAGCTTGTGCCACTACAGCCTGCTAATACTGGGCAGAGATGTCTGTTACATACTCTAGAGAAAGGAAGAGGCTGACCACATTCAGGTACTGTCACCCAGTCTCTTGAGCCCTACAGATCACTGAAGGGAGTCTATTTCACAACCCTCTCTAAGAAACAAAGGGTCAGCTCTCAAGCAGAAGAAACAGCTTTACAAATATTCCTCGTTTAATGACCAAGTTTCATTCCTACAACTAGGTCCTTAAATGAATGGGCTGTGTAATTCATTTAATATACCTCCTCCCTTAGCCTGTAATCTCTTTTCTTGTGTATCAGCCAGAATCTGATTACTTCTATTGTAGTAATAAGCAAATACTGACATTCCAATGGTGTAACCATTAAAAGATTATTGCTGGTGGACATCACAGTCTAATGTATTTGATAGTGGGGTGAGTTGCTCAAGATGCTCCTCCCTTCTGCCTTTCTGTGATGCCTGTGTCTTATTTGTATAGCACAATGCTAAGGTTGCATTGAAAACAGCACAAAGCAATAATACACATGTATTTCTTTTTCTGAGTCTGTAGACCAGCATTTTTTGCTGGACTTATTTAGGCAACTCCCTGAATCTCAGGATACCTTTGCAAAAGTTCTAGTTTTAGCTGAAGTTCTGACTGACTTGATCTTCGTTCTGTTCTAGCAGTCAGCTCAGGCAGAGTTGAAAGTCATTGCACAGCAGCCAATGCAAAAACAGAGCAGAGCAAAGGCTTCCCCCAAGCACTCCTGGTGTAGCATATGGAAATATTATGTACTTGACTTGGGGAGAAATTAATCCACTTCTATAGGAGAGGAGCTGTATAGGAATACAGCAAAAGATATGGAACTATGAGAAGAAATTGGGCAATGAAGCACCCCATCTGGGGCCTTTCAAGTAGAGGCTAGAGTTATAGCAAAGGATATGGAGCTACGAGAAGAATAGGGGCAGTTAAGCACCCCATCTGGGGCCTTTCAAGTAGAGGCTAGAGTTATAGCAAAGGATATGGAGCTACGAGAAGAATAGGGGCAGTTAAGCACCCCATCTGGGGCCTTCCAAGTAGAGGCTAGAGTGAGGGATGTTTTTGTGGGGCGACCGAGATGAATTAAACCTTCATGGTGCTGGACAAGCTGCTCATGTAGGCCAGAAGTGAAGCAGGACTTAGAGAAAAACAAGTTCTTCCCAATCTTGGACAGCCCTCCACCCCATGCACATCAACCCCCCCACACCCCGCAGCTATAACTCCTTATTCTGGTACAGATAAGATTGGCAACTATGTCCTGTAAACAAAGTTCATGATGCCTTGTTCTCACAAGATTCATGAGGAATGAAACTGTCATTGTATAAAATGTGACTAACTTGCTTTCAATTTGCTTCTGTAACTTCCCTTGCCCACCCCCAGTTTCACATCACTAGAAAGCCCCCCCCCAATTTGACCAAATATATAAAAGCCGAAACATTTCTTTGTTCAATGCTCATCCTTTGGACAGGAGTCAGTTGAGCCAGTGTACACCTAAAATAAATCCTCCTGATTCCCATTGGTATCTCCTGTCTCTTGGAATTCTGCAACATTTCTGGAGACCATGAAAGGATGGGAGATGACAGAGTTGCTATCTCCTTTGCCGGCAGGCCTGAGAGGGGCACAAGCTATGGGAATCCTGAGACCTCTGGGGCCACCAGGTGAGGCTTCAGCTCAGAGAGGACATCAGCCCTCCCAAAGCCTGGAAGCACCCCCAACACACACACCAGTAAAATGGAACCTGTCGGGATTCTGCAACAACAGCACACTACAGGACCACAGTAAGGTTTTGGAGCCCAGAGGAAACCCTGTCCTGTTAGGACTCAAGGGGAGCCTGATCACCTCCCCAGGTGTACCAAGTAATCGGACTCAGATTAAATCGGACTTCTCCAGCACCCCAAGCAGGAGTGGTCTGCATGGAGAATCCGGTCCTAGTGGAGCTCGGGATGTGGAGTGGCCCCCCATGGGAGAGCCCCACAGTTGGTCTGATCCAGACTAAGTCAGACAAAACCTACAACCCCAAGTGGAACACAGGGGTGATCCAAAGAGAGAGTGGCTTGCAAAGAGGGTGTCCCAGGCAGTCAGATTCAGGGATAGTTGGACAAAAACCCACACCCAGGTCTACTGATGAATCAGACCCGGGGGAGTCTGATAAAACCCACACTCATATTGAAAAACTGAGAAAAAAGAAGTGGACTACATGTGAATAAATGGAATGAAAACAGCTGGAAAAGGGCCAGAGAGCACGTCTTGCTGGACAGTGAGAGGGACCAAGCCAGGGCTATAAGAGGAACAACAAAGGGGAGCCCGGGAGCGGGGAGCAATCAGATAAGTGATCAAACCTGCATACACAGAATGCTCAGGATCTGAGCATAGGGACTGGCCAGGCTAAAGTCCCAATGCTGGTGGCTGAAGACTGAGTGCTCCATGGGGCAAAACAAAAACATGGGCCAGCCCCAGGGACTCTGCCTAGCTTTGAGAGCCCCAGAACAGCCCCACCCTGGGGCTAAATGGCCAAAGTGTGGGGGGGAGACTACAGCATTATCCTGCCAGGCATGAAAGGATTTCACAAGAGGAATCAAATTACAAATTTTAGTTAATTGATAAATGTACTTTTGGTTTCCAATTTGAGTTTATATTTTTGTTTAATTGGTGTACTCAAAGCATTTCTTGTGCATTATAAATGTTTAAATTATAATTACAGGGTTAACTTACTCTTCTCTCTGCTCTCTGTTGTGAGGACACTGACTCAAAGATACTTAGTCTGTTGGCAGCAAGTCAAATTTAAAATGTAACAATCTGAGAACAAAGAAAAAAAGGAGATAAAGGACACTTTAAAATCCAAACAGCTGCAGCCAAGTTTGTTATAAAAGGATAATAGTGAGAGAGAGAAAATATTAAGAAGGCAATAAGTATAAGAGATGTACTTTTGATATGAGAGGATTTTATATGATAAAAGTTTTGTCCTGTTAGACAAAAAGAAAGATAATGACAAGACTGGAAAGCTTACATATGTCAAGGGAAAGCTTGTGGAAGTGATTTATCAAAGGACATATGTATGTTTGCTTGTTGGTTTGGTAAATCCATACTGTTTCTTCTAAAAGTAAAAAGTATGTATGGTTCCTTAGTTTGAAGGAGCTCAGGTTGTTTCTAAAGTGAAAGTGCTTGACAAAATTATTCAAATCGCAACAAAGTAGATATCGGAGGAAAAGCATCAAAGTCCACCCCATTAAAATGTATGTCTAAAAAAAAAAACTTTACAAAGGGGCCAGGGATTTAGCTCAGTAGTTCTGCTGTCTGCCTCGCAAGCGCAAGGGACCTGAATTGGATCCCCAGTACCAAAAAAAACCCAAAACCCCAAAACAACAAAAAAACCTTTACAAGGAGCTCTATGGGGGGGGGGGTTATAAATAAATCTGACCCCACTCAAAGGTTAAAAAACTCTTTATAAAATAAATTGGCCCTCCTTTGATATAGGGTGACTGGACAGGGGAACAATTAGAAATGTGCATAGGATGATAACCACAGACAGAGAATGGCTAGGGCACCCACTCCCTTTAACCTTGAGCCTGCTGAAAATCAGCACATGGTAAATGCTGCCTTTGTAAGACAATCCCAGGTAATCATCAGGTACAAACTACAAAAGTTAGACAGTTTTGCCAATATAAATGCAACTCAGCTCTTAGAGGTGGCCACCAAAGTGTATACTAACTGAGACTGGGGGGCAAAGCAAAAGGCTAACCAAAGGCTCAAAAGAAGATAGATTTGTTGGCAATAGCACTCAAGGGAAAAAAGACAGAGATCAATAAGGGGCAAAGGCACAGACATAAACAAAATAGGAGCCAAACCAAGCCAGGATGTGCTAGTCAACCAAAGCCTGGGGACAGTGTGGGCAATGTAAGAAATATGGACATTAGAAAGATAAATGCCCAGAAAATGATGCCAGCAACAATGATAAAAATTCCAAAGCTGAGACCTAAGCCCCCATATGAAGCCACAAAGGAGGGGGGCAAAAGAAACCCCTCCTCTGGGAAGCTAACCAAGAAAAAAAATTTAACAAAATCGAAAAGCCTTGACTCAGGCCCCATCCTAAGGACTGCCAGGTATAACCAAGTCTTTCTTTTCATATGTCCATAAATGGGAAAAAAAATTGCCCATAGAAGTCTTAGCCCAGGTCCTGTGATCCTAACATCGTCCAGTGACATACTTGTCAAAACAGACTCTGTAGCCCTAGGATGGCCTCCACGAGGCAGGGCACCTGCTGCCACTGCCCTGCTGATGCAGGAAGCTGACAAGCTAACCCTAGGACAACAACTGACTGTTCGATTATACAATGGTGACATTAGACTCTGTGGTAGAGGCCTGACCTCTGCCCACCGGAACCTCAGCCCAAAAGACAAAACTAATAGCCTTACTATGGCTCTCTTACTAACAAAAGAAAAAAAGCTAACATCTATACTGATTCCACATATGCCTTTACAACATTACATGTACAGGGCCATATATAAGGAAAGAGGACCCTTGACTGCTGGGGAAAAAATAAAGTACAAAGATACATTGTGGGCCCCAAAGAAGGGGGCTGTTAATACACTTCAGAGGACACCAATAGACTGGGACATTAGAAGCCAGAGAAAACCAAACAGCAGGCAGAAAAACAAAGTGAGCTGCTACAGCAGACCCCTAATCCAAAAGAGGGGCTCTAGCCATGCTCCTCATCCCAGAGCCTCCTTTCCAGAGATCCCAAGCTATTCTTCAGATAAAAGAGCCTGATTTGCCTGAGAAGCTAAGAGGTATATAATGGGGGGACAGATAATGAAAGTCTAGCCATCCCCAAATTGCTGGGCTCCAGGTCCATAAAACAATTCCATCAAGGGTCTCACATGGGAAAGGTAGCATTGGAAACATCACTAGATTGCCATTTCTATGTGCCACAGCTCACTGCCATCACTTGAACTATTTGTGAGCAATGCCTAACCTGTGCCCCAAACAACCCAAGACAAGGGCCCACCCGGCCACCGAGTATACAGGAAACAGGAGCTGCCCCGTGTAAAGGCCTGGTTATGGACTTTACTGAACTGCCTCTAGCAGGAAGCTATCAATATATGTTGGTGCCTGTCTTCATCTCCTCAGGATAGATTAAAACTTTCCCCATCCAAACAGAAAAGGCACAAAAGATAACCAAGGTACTGTTAAAAGACATCATCCCAAGATTTGACTGCCTTGACCTTAGGGTCAGACAATGGACCAGCATTCAGAGCTGAGATACTCCAGGAGCTCATACAGATGCTAAAGATAAAATAAGAGCTTCACACAGCTTACAGGCCGCAGAGCTCAGAAAAGATGGAACACATGAACTGGACAATCAAACAACTGCTGAAAAAATATTGTCAAAAAACTCACTTGAGATGGAATCAAGTCCTGTTCGTCATCCTCCTCCAAGTCCAGTACACATCCACCAAACAAACTGGGTATTCTCCTTATGAGATTTTGTCCAGCCATCCACCTTCAATCAAAAGCCAAATTAAGGGTGATCTCTGTAAGCTAGGAAAATTGACCTTAAAAAAACAAATACAGGCTTTGAGAGTAGCCCTGCAAAACATCCATAGCTGGGTACAAGAAAAATGCCCATAGGCCTAATAGACCCAAATTCAACCTTTCAAGCCCAGGGACTTTGTTTAGGTCAAAAAAGTAAAATCCAACAACTCTGGGTCCCATATGGGATGGGCCTCATACTATAACCTCATTGCTGTTAAAATTACAGAAACTGTGTCTTAAATCTACCACAATAGACTAATGCTGACAGCCCAAAACAAATGGACCAGCCAGCAGGATCCAGACCAACTAAACCAGCTGATCCTGTAATGAGATCAGCCCATCACCAGAAATGATAACCCTGCTCTAGTCACCCCAGAAGCTGACTGGTCTACACACTGCAGAAGCATGAGGAAACAACAGCCCTGCTCTGGTCACTCTGGAAGCTGACCTGTCCATGTACAGCTGAAGCTTGAGGATCAACATAGAGTCACACAAGCAGCATAAGTTTCTTATCCTCTTTGTTATAATTCTCTTGCCTCTTAACCCTACTTGGCAAGAGCATTCAATCAGCCATGGAGACTCTGATAGACAGACACACCACCACTAGACTGATGGCCTTAACTAAGTACCAACCTCTGCTCAGTAGGTTGTACTGAGCACCCCCTTGTGATAAAAAAAATTGATACTAATGCTAAAAATAGTGCTCCCTATTAAAATGTGTTATAGAAAGCATCAGAGGGGGAATGAAGCAGGACTAAAAGAAAAAAATGTTCTTCCCAGTCTTGGGCAGCCCCCCCGCCACCACATCACCTCCCTCTTCCCTGTAGCTATAACTCCTTGTTCTGGTACAAATAAGATTGGCAACTATGTTCTGTAAACAAAGTTCATAATGCCCTATTCTCACAAGATTCACAAGAAACAAAACTGTCATCATATAAGATGTGACTAGCTTACACTTAACTCAAACATGGTGCATTCCCATGTGTTCAGGAAAATGGCATGAAATTGGTGAGTCCCAGCTTTGCCCCCTTTGGGATGCAACCAATTCCATCCTCTCCTCCCAAAGTTTATGGATACCAGGATTCATAAGTGCCTCAGGCTCAACCATGTCATCCTGGAAGCCTCCAGTACGTGGGTATAGTGGGATGTGGGTCTGATCTGATGGCTGCAGGTCTGCCCTTTTCCCATCTATTTCATATCTGACATTAGGATGCCCTTTTGGGTCAGGAGCCCTTTTGTGTCATATCCAACTTTGAAGCTGAGCTCCTGCTAGTCAAAGGAGGAGTCACCACTTTCTCTGGCATTTTCCTCTTCTCCACTGAATGGTCAGCTATGGAATCCCCTCCAATCTTACCATCTGGCCATGTCACAGTCTCATTTCACTACCATGAAGATCACTTGCCATGCTCAGGGGCTGGTTTATAAGACAAATACTTTCACCTGGGATCAAGGGTATCACTTCTGCTCCCTCCATGCCGGTTTGCTTTCCCTTGGCCTTGATAGCACCTGCAGCCTCATCTGCTGGCCTATCCCACTACTTTAGATCCAATTGCTTTGCGCTTCTCTGAAACTTCAACCATCTCCACACCTGCATTCCTGTCTCACCCAGCCAACACTGTTCAGTGCATGTTGGTTGCTTCCTGAACTATGCTTTTCATTTAACAGTGGTGCTCATGAAAGCCATTGTGTATAGGTAGGGGAAGCCCAGGCAGTCTCCTCTGATCTGCTGCCACAATTATCCTCATCCACCAAAGCCATCACTCCCAGGACAAGTTCCCAATATGTGCAAGGTCAGAGCAAACACAAAAGATGCATTGTGATCCCTGAGTAGAATGGTTTATTCAATAGCAGAAAATCACTTTTACTAACAGCAGGCACATGTAATCAGACCCTGCTCAGGCTAAGGAGGCAGAATGCCAGAGAGGCCAAGGAAGGGCCAGGATAGATATGCTCTCATATTGAGGTGATAGAGTATCCTGGGCACTGGGTAGGACATCCAAGGTTCCTACCGCATACTAATGGAGGCTCCCTCCAGGGACAGATCCTATTCTCCTGATAATCAGACCCAACCCTGTAGCCTTGCCTTTCTCTGCTGCAGCCCCTGCACTTCCCAAGGTACAAAAATTTTTTGCTTAGTTCTGCTGGAAATCTATTCCTATTCTCTTGGCTGGCTTGTTCTCTTCCACTTCTCTTCCATCCACTTTTGTGAGTTCAGCACTGCAGTTTTCTGGAGAGGGGCAAGGAGAACTGGGTTGGAAAGGTAACTGATGAGTAGGAAAGAAACCCTTTATGCTGTGCATTGTGATCAACATAGAGATTTAGTCCTTTGCTCCTCACAGTGTTTTCCTTGTTACAACTGTGTGTGTTGCCTCCACACCTATTAAAAACTATAGTGGATAGAAATCTTTTTTTTTTCCCAAGACTAATATTGTTATATATACTCATACTGGACATCTTCTCTCTGCACACAATATGAAGGCCAGCTTCCAAGAGGAGATGGGCCAAAAATGTTCTGCCCCATTGAGGCTCCTAGACCTGGTCACTCTTTTTTTCTTTTTTTTGGTACTGGGGATTGAACTCTGGTCCTTGCGCCTGCAACACAGGCAGCAAAACCACTGAGCTAAATCCCCAGCCCTACCTGGTCACTCTTACAACTGGGGAGGATGGGTCCTACCATTCTGGCTGGCTCCTCCCCATTCCTCCTCCATGATCACTTACACAGACTGCTGGTGGGCTGTCCTAGTTCATCCTGAATGATCAGAGGAGGGGTCCAAAGCTATGCAGGTGCACATCCTGTGCCTGTGTAATAGGCGAGGACATGATTTTGTCACAGAGTGGGCTAAGGATCATAGATCACAGGAAGGTCAAGTGGAGCCTCAGAGGGTGGCACTGTGTATGAAACATATTGCCAGGAGGTCAGAAACAACATGTATAAATTCACAGCAGGTTGTCCTGACTGTCCAGGTGCTACTAGGGCTTGGAGAGAAGGAAAAACTCACCAGGATATAAAAGTTTTGAAAGCTCAGATGTTAATAGCGGGTTTTTTGTTTTGCTTTGGTTTTAGGGGGGATAGAGTGGCTGTAGCCCAGAGCCAGTGGCAGGTGCCTCTTTTACCTCAACAGTACTAAGTAAAAGATAAATATTAGAAAAGTGAGGACACACAGTGGAGCAGTAGCTAGCATTTAACCTGGTCTGTTTTACTCTAAAATTCACATATTGTCCAGTAATCAGCTTTTTCCTCACAATATATCTTGGTTGCATGGGGCTTGAGGCAGAGGCAATTTGCGGCCTGCCTTTAGAGTTCAAAATTTCTAATCCAAATAGTATTTCCTGGAAGGAACCTGTGCAAGGGAAAGAGGTACCTCGAGGCCTATGCTCTGTAGCTGCACAGTAAATGTCCCTGCATGTGTTTTGACATCATTGGAATACACAAGCTGCATGTCTGTTTTTTAGTCATGAGACACACATTGATTGAGCATCTACTAAGTGTCAGGCTTGTTATAGATATTTAAAGTACATCAGTGAAGCAAAGAAGAAACAATTCCTACTCAGTGGGGCTTAGTAAGTAGGAATAAGAGTATACATCTTCAGGACATAGAATGTACTGGGATTCTAGGAAGGTTATGAGAAGTGGAACTATTGTTTTAGAGGTGAGTTGCATTCTTGACAAGTACCCTTGCTGGGTGGAGGTACTAAATACAAATAAGAACAAGTATTTGGTGCATTCAGTGTGTGATAGAAGATAATAAGCAAACACGGAGCCAGGTAGGGGAAAGCGGGTAGGCAGCTGAGCTAGAGGTTAGCTCCATTCTTAATGGAGTGGAGAAGGTAGAAATGGCTGAGAAGGAGGCCTGGCACAAGTGCTAGAGTAAGAAAATCAGCCTCACCTGAGAGTGGAGCCTGGGAGGGATTTTGCAGTGTCTTTGTAGGCAGGTAAGACTGGCTCAGGAGATTGGCCTAAAGGCCCTGGGCCATGGTCCAGAGCAGTGATGAACCCTGTGTCTGGCCTTCCCTCCATAGCAGGCCACACCTGTGTGTGCCAAGGAGATTTGACCCCAATTTACAGAGCTGAAGCTCAGGGTGGCTCAATAATGGCAACTAGCTCAAAGCAGGGTGCTCCCCACATGTCGTCTGTGTGGACACTGAGTCAAGAAGAAGATGAGATGTTGTGGTTAGACACACAGAAGAGTGGAAGGGGGAAGGAGGCCTACCTGGCAAAGGTTAGAGGTGAGGTGATAACACCTGGAGCTCAAGTGAAGGACAACCAGGCCTGGAAGACCAGGCCCAGGGTCTGGCTCATACTGCAGGGGTCACATGGGCTGCCATGAACTCAGGTCCTTCTTCTTGGCAGAGACTCGGGTAGACACAATGTCTCAGACACCAGATAATCTGCCCAGTGGAAGAGAGGACTGGTCCCTGATGAAATGTGAAGAGGTGAGACCCTCAGGGTGACCATGCACCCCCACTCCCAGGTAACCCACTACAGACACCTCCAGTGCATCCAGAACCCTGCCATTGGCCCTCATCCCAACCCACATGCACTAGTCCTGCTCTGAACATCACTCCTTTGTGTGTGAAAGAGGTTCAGAAATATGACCATATGGGTCAGCCCAGAGCTAGTCTCAGAGGTCACTGGACCCAGGGCAAAGGTCATCATTTTGGAACCCTTTAGCCCTATCACATCTACACCCTCATCTCATCCCAGGTGAGGACAAAGCAGTGAGCCAAGTGTAACTGGTACTGACCCAGGGAGCCCAGAAATGCAACTTCTCAGAATTCTTTCCAGATGTTATTGATTCCAAGAAGCCTCTAGCAGCTTCTGCTATGACTGATCTACTTGCCAGAAGGAAGAAAAATGGTTGAACGTTTGTTCTAATCTTGTTTCCTGCTGGAGGAGCCCCAGAGAAATCCTCTAGCCTCAGAAATAAAATTCAAAATGAATATTTCCCTTACCTTAGAAAGCCTTTATGGATGAACAGGAAAGAAAATACTTTCATCACTGAATAAGTATAAACCCGAGGGTGCTACTCATCACAGGCAATCTGCTAGGCGGCTGCAAAGACAGGAAGAAATGTTACCCATAACACAGCCACCACATACACCCATACCACCCTCTTCTGATGAACAATAACCTGTCCTCAGGTTCACTCTATATTCACTTGGGACACTTGCCCATCTGGGTTTGGCAAGTAGCTTAGGCAAAATGAAAAGGGACTCCTATCTTCATGACAGAGTGAATTTGCCACTACAATCCAAGTTAAGCTCCTCTTTTCTCCAAAGACAGGGATGTAGAGCACCATCTCCCTGTATGTTCCATTAGAAGAGGCTCCCAGGTCATTGAGAAGTCTTGAGTGTAAGCCTGGAAAGAAGCTTATTGCTGTTGCATTTACAGTGACAAGTTTTCTAAAGACAATACTCTAAGAAAAGGAAGGAGGACATCTTTACATTTTTCCTAAAAGGAGAATTTAGTCTCCTGTTTGTCATTATTCTTTGCCCTCACACTGCTTCTCAGTCAGTGGCCCAAGACTTCTGGGTTAGGCCACTAAGACTTTTGAGCCCAACAGAAACTGCTGGAAATAATACTTTTTCCTAACAACTGGAGAGAAAACAAGATTTCTTAGTATTTTCTATGAATCTTCATGTTCCTTTTTGGAAAATCCTACTCAGAAAAGTGAAATATAACATTAGCTAAAATAATTCAAATGGTTGGGTTATTTCTTTTTCTGTTCCCTTACTGAGACTTCATTGGTGACAAATCAAGACTTGAATCATAAGAACTACATGCTACCTCTAGGCTACATGCATATACTGTATTTGCTTTTGCATGATCTACAGCAAATGCCCAATTCCAGGCCAGCTTCCCATAGGGCTCTGGGACCCATGTAATTGACAGTGAATTCTTGGACTCTTCAAATGAATATATTTCAGAAGTTATCTTGTTTTTGAGTTCTCAAACTTGGCATCACAGAAAGCTTGAAGACAAAATGTATAAAATTAAACCAGATTTGGTTCAGGCAAAGAACAACCAGGGGAGTAGAATATCACCAGAACGAGGCTGGCCTACAGTTCCCTGAAACTACCATGAATGTCCGCATTCGGGAGAGTCTGGGTAGTGAGGCTGCCTGCAGGCCCAACTGCAGGGCCTTTGCATACCCTTTGAGAATTTCCAAACTTACTAAGGATCCCTTTTTACACCCACACCTAAAATCAGTGCTTGTTGGACCACATTTTGAATGTCTTTAGTATTGCTGAATTGGCACTGAAAAATGGTTGTATTCATAAATTCTGAATTCTTTATATTGTGGAAGTTGCCAGAATAAAATCAGTTACTTTTGTCAACCCTTAACCAAATGAATAATAAGGAAAGATGGTTAGGAAGGAGGAATCTTATGAATATCTGTACATTAGCAGGGAATAGTCACCAAAGACTCACTAAGGCACAGTGTGTACAAAGACCAAGACAACGTCCTACAGTGAATCCTTCTGCAAGGACATCTATCCAGGGACTATTGGTTCAAGCTGAGACTGGTGCCTTTGTGATTGCTGATTCATAAATCACCTGGATTTTAATCCTTTGGCCAAGAATTCTTCTTTCAAAATATCTCATGTAATATTCCTCATTTCTCTTTGAAGCCTTCCTCTTGCCACCAACCATTTGTAATTGCACAGTTTTCTACAGCACACAAATCTTGTTGCATTATTGTGCTGCTCCCGGCCCCTGTCCCACCTCTCCCAGCTCAGAGGAGGTAATCTGTGCAGGCGCTAACAGCCCCCCGCCCCAGTCGAAATGAGAAAACACGTAAATAAGTCTCAAAACCAGAC
>NW_004624762.1:67009-89128 GCF_000247695.1 Heterocephalus glaber
AGATGCAAATGAAAACAATGCTGAGATTCCACCTCACTCCAGAAAGAATGGCTGCTATCATGAAATCAACCAATAACAAATGCTTGCAGGGCTGTCGGGAAAAAGGAACCCTCTCCACTGCTGGTGGGAGTGTAGACTAGTCCAACCACTGTGGAAATCAGTATGGATATACCTCAAAGAACTAGGATTAGAGGCCCCATTTGACCCAGCTCTTTCCCTACTGGGTATCTTCCCAAAAGAATTAAAAGAATCATACCACAGCAATATACGTGTGCCTGTGTTCATAGTGGCACAGTTTATAATAGCTAAAGCTTGGAAACAGCCCAGTTGCCCATCAACTGGAGACTGGATAAAGAAAATGTGGGGTTTTTATAAGATGGAGTAATAGCCATAAAGAATGAGAAATTAGACACATTTATAGCTAAATAGATGCACATTGAGTCAATACTCTTAAGTGAAATAAATAGGACAGACATGTAAATACCAAATAATTTCTCTGGTGTAAGAAACTGAAAATGTAAATAAAGATGAAAAGGCATAATAGACATTTTGAAATAGAAAGAAAAGGTCCAGGAAGGGAAAGTGGGAGGGACTGGGGAAAGGAAAGAAGGGAGTGGAATTAATATGAGAAAATTTAAAAATTGAAACAAAGTCTTTGTAAATAGGGATGGGTGGAGGGGTTGGAGGGAAGGCAGGGGAATGGGAAAAAAATAAGAACCAAGATAGATTATGTAAAGATTATACAAATTTCCAATGATGAATGTCATTATATTGTATACCTAAAATGTACCAATAAAATTAATTAAGAAAAAAGAAAATTTTCTGAGGCACTACAGCTTTTCACTTTTATGCAGCCACCTCCAAAGTCGTCTCTCAGAGTTCCCTGACATCTGTCTTACTTCATCCCTCTTGGGGGGGCCTTTCCCTCCAAGTCTCAAGTCCTTGTTCCAGGCACCAGTTGCCAGGGGCTGTTCAGAACCTTGGATGCCTGTGAGTGGGAAACAATGGGGAATAAAGAGAGACAGAGACAATATTCATGATACAAGGGGATAAGAAGTCTGTGTCTAGTTGAAAAGATATTTCAAAAAATAGGGAACAGATCAAACTTTTACAAGGGGAGTGTACGAAAGGGAACAGGTTCTTCCCTATATCCGGATGCCTGCCCAAGTTAATAAGGAACTAACATTCTTTACATTGTCCTCAGCAGACATTATCTTGCCTTGGGAGTACTCTAAGTGCAAGCATTCAATGAATGGAGCATTCTCCATTCATACACCAGCTTTCTGTATGTTTTTTTTTCTGTTTCCCAAGGCAGGTCACATCATCCTCAGGACTGTGGGTCACAGTCACACAATCTGGCCCCCTATAATTCCTCACATAGCCTGGTCCCCAATAGTCCAGGAGAATTCCCATGTATTAACCTCCCAGACTCGGGGAAAATGGACCTACCTCTGTGGTAGAGGAGGTGCATAGTCACAGAGCAAAGGGATATGGCCTCAGGAGAATAGGGCAGTGGCTTCCTCCACCTATGCTAGATCACCGTCCTGGCAAAGGAGAGGAACATTGACAAGACAAAGTGATGAAAGTTCAATGGTGAGACTGTGGATATGATAAAATTCTTATGGTGATGATTCATCCATCATTTAGAACAGGGTCACTAAGGAGAGGCAGGACATGGGGCATTTCTTTATCCCCTGGTAGACGTACAGCCTGTATGCAGCCTCTGTCCACAAATGCTCAGGGGCTCTAGTATTTCATAGTTGTCTCAACATGGCCATGTCATCCTGGAAGCTCCTGATACAGAGAAGAGTGTGACATGAATTAGTGATGATATTTGCAAAACTGTTCATCTTTCTGGCTATATCATCCCTAACATTAGGGACGCCTAGGGCATCTGGAGCCTTCGTGGATCCTTTGAATGTCCAGGCTGAGCTCCTGCTGGGTGACAGAGGCAAGGTGCTATTCAACCAGCTTCTTATGATACTCAGAATTCAGTGTTCAAGGTCCTCCCCCAATGTAGCTTGTCTTTACTCTCCACTAGAGGATCAGCTGGGTCACACTCTTCCCAGCCATGCCAACTGTCCTAGTCACAGGCCCATATCACCAGCATGGAGATCCTTTGCTATGCTGATGGGATGGTTCCAAACACAGGTGACATATTTTCCATTCTTCAATGCCCCTTTCCCTGCCCCTGGCCTTAATGGCACCCACAGCCCCCACTGTCACCCCCTCCCCCCACCAGGCCTGGATCACTTAAGCTTCTCTGAAAAGCCAACCATCCACACACAGGTTCCTCCCTCATTCCCACTGTTCACATCAAGTATCTGTTGTCTCCTGAACTGTCCAGCTTCTCCAGCATCTTCCTTTATGGTGGGACTTGGGACAGCCCCTTTGTGGAGGAAGGAGGAAGCTATACAGCCTCCCTTGCTCTGCTGCACTAGCTCTTCTTGCCCAGCCAGGCTGTTGTCTCTAGGGTCAGTCCTAGGTGGGCACAGGGCTGAGGTGTGATATAAGGGAGGCCAGTCATTGTTTCTGTGCTTTGAAAGATTTATTAATTAGAAAGAAGTGATTTTGGGGCCGGAGATTTAGCTCAGTGGTTCCACCACTTGCCTCGCAAGAGCAAAGACCCAAGTTTGATCCCCGGTACCAAAAAAAAAAAGAAGTGATTTTATTAATCCTGGACAAAGTAGTCAGAATCTGCTGGGGTCAGGGGCCAGAAGAATAGAGAGGCTAAGAAGGGCCAGGATGGGGACACTTTCACAGTGAGGTAATAGGGGTTCCTGGGCCCTGGGACAGGCCACCCAAGGTTCCAAGCCCTCAAAGGTGGAGGCTATCCAGAGGCCAAACCTCAGCTCCTAAGAACCCAGTCTCATCCCTGAAACTTGATCCTCCCTTGCCCTTCACTGTTCCCTCAGCCAGCCCTTCCAGTTCCCTCAGTCCTGCTGGAATCCTGAAGATATTGTGTGGCTTTGTCCTGGAATCTTCATCCTCTTTAACCCATCCATTTGTCTATGGGTTCAGCAACTTGCCTATTTTAATGAATCTAGTTGTCAAGTAGTTTGTCTATTGTTTAATCATTCATCACACATTGATTAGGTGCTTACTACATACCAGCTTTATTCTGAGCATATGATTCACCGGTGACCTAATTAATGATCCCTGCCTGGTCTGGTTTACTAAGCAGAAATAAGAATAAGTATCTTTCTGCAACATTTAGAGTATGCTAGGAAGTGAGAAAATGTAAGTCTGTTGGGCTAGAGATGAGTTGCATTCTTAATGGGGTGGTGTGGGTATGGTTAATGGGAAGGAGGCCTGGCACAAGGGCTGTGGTGGGAAAATCAGCCTCCCTTAAGTGAGTGGCCAGGGTAGGATCCAGGCGAGTCTTTACAGACAAGTAGGAATAACTCAGGACATTTTTCTAAAGACTCTATGCTGGGTAGCACAGGGCAGAGATGAGTACCAGGATAAGTAGTATCCTTTGGAGACATCATCTGGTCTCCCTCCACAGTGTGGCCACACCTGGGTACCAGGAAGCCTTGGCCTGGACTTATAGTACTGCACAGCCCAGGGCAGCTGAAGGAGAAAAATTAGCACAAGCAAGGTACTCCCCACATGCTTTCTGGATGGACACTGAAACGAGGAGAAGCTGAGATGCTGTGCAACACGGGCAGAAGAATTCAGAGGAAGAAGGCCCTACATGTGGCTAGAGATCATGGATGAGTTGACAATGTCTACAGCACAAATACAGGACAGCCAGGCCTGAAAGACCAAGCTCAGGCCCAGCTCCTGTCCAGAGTTCCCACTGGTAAGTCCAAATGTAGATGGTCACACAGAGCAGAATCTTAGCAGCACTCAGCCACTTAATCCTAGTAGAGGTCCAGATAGGGACATACTCTCAGATACCAGAAGTATCTGCCCAGTGGGAGGAAGGAAGGAGTCATCTAGGGAATCCAGACAAAGTTTGGGGAGACAGAAGCCTCAGGGTGGTCCAGCCCCTTATACCAGGGGCCCATTTTGGGAGCCTTTAGTGTTGTAAGACCCCTGCCTCTGACCCTCTGCCTGCACTAGTCTTGCTGCTGAACACACCACCTCTGGAATAAAGAGCCTATGTATATGAGGAAGAGTCAGACATATGAACCATTGGTCAGCCTAGATCCATCCAGGCAGGTTGCTGGCCCCAGGGAAAGGTCATGGCATTCTAAATCCCTTAGTTCATCACATCCTCACCCATCAGATTTCCAGGTGATGGCTGCATCTTTATTATGGTTTAAGTCTAAAATACCCCCAAAAAGTTTCATGTGTTTGGAAAGTAATTTGATCATGGGGTGCTATACTTATCAGTGGATAAATGCATTGATTAGTTCATGGCTGAATGAGCTGTTAGGAGGTGGGGCTTGTTCAGAAAAGGCAGGTCCCCGGGCTTGTGATGTGGAAGGGTGTATTATTGTCCCTGTTTTGTTAATTCTTATTCATATTCATCCCACTTGCCCTCAGTTCTTCACTCCCTCTCTTCCATTTCCTCCCTCCCACCCTCTCTGCCTCCTTCCTTCCTGGCTGCCATAGGATGAACAGCTGTTCTCCACCAATCTTTGTCACTATGCTGCTTCTGCCTTAGAGTCAGCCAATCATGGACTGAACCCACTGGAAACTGTAAGCCAAATAAACCTTTCCTCCTTTAAGCTGCTGCAGATTTCCAGCAACAGGAAATCTGACTAATACAATCTTCTGTGTTCGTATTTACCTGACCAAATCTTGACTGTCTGGCACAATCCTGGGCCCTTAGTCCCAGGAGTTGTCTGCAAAGCACCATCACCCTCTGGTGATGAAGTCCCCAAGTTTTCTCTTTTGGAACCCCAAGGTCTCAGGATCCCTTCTGAGGAACAATCAGGTTAACCCTGGCCAGGTCTGCTGAGGTCATCTGTGAAGGACAGTGCAGGTGGCACACGGAAAAGGGTAAATCATACTGTCCCAGGAGATTTGGGAAATCAGGTGCTCTGAATTCCTCTTTCCAGATGTTAGGAGAGTTCCAGGAATTCAGTAAGAGCCTCTTTTATGGCTGAACCAGATGCCAAAAGGGAGCAAAATGGTTGAGTGTTCTAATCTTGATTCCTGCTGGGAGAACCCCTAGAGAAAGTCCTATGGCCTTGGAGAAATAAAAAGTTTTTAAAAATCTCCTAACCCAAGTGGACCCTCTGCAGCAGTAGGGCAATCAACAGTTTCTCCTGTGAGGAGTATTAAATCCGAGTGTGATGCTCACTCATGACAGGCTATTTGCTAAGAGGTTGCAGAAACAGAAAGAAATGTCCCCCACTTCACTCTTTCTTGACTAACAGTAACCAGTCCTCAGGCAGAAAATTTACTTGCACCACGGGTCAAGCAGTGTTCCTCCTATATTCATTCAGGGAATCTGCCCATCTGAGTTTTCCAAGTGGTTTCAGGCAAAGGGAAAGGGACCCGTATTTTCACGACAGGGGCTACATTTGCTACTTAGAGCCCAAGCTAGACTCCTCACACCCTTAGGGTCTTGGAGGGAGGATACCTTCTCCCAGAATGGGTCCATGAAAGGAGGCTCCAAGCTCTTGAGAAGACAGCCCTGGCTATAGGATGGCAAGAGGCTTATTGGTGTTGCATTTACAAGGACAATTTTTTCTAAAGCAATGCTTTTAAAAAGGAAAAGAGGACATCTTTTTCATTTTTCCCAATAAGGAGAATTCAGCCTCCTAGTTGTAATTTTTCTTTCTTTCTTTTTCTTTTTCTTTTTTTTGCTCTTGCTCTGCTTCTGAGAGCAGTGGTCCAGCATTACTGACTCAGGCCCCAGGACTTCAGCCCAACACAGAGGCTATGAAGGTGTAGCTAGTAACTGAAGGTCCTTTTGCTGGATTCAGAATGAAATCATAGATGGGCAAATTGCAGCTCTGCTAGCAGCTCTGGGTTTTGAGTGCCAATGGCCACCTGCCCTTTGTGGCTTCAAGTGTGAATAACCCTCACCTTACAGCAGTGGGCCCCTGGTTGCCAATTACTGTTGTTAGTCTCTGCCATTGCCAGATGATCCTACCACTTGACACTGGTTCATGTTGATCATCACTGCCACCAGGTACCATCCCTGGCTGGTACTGCAGTTATTGCTGCTGCTGGATGCTGCTATCAATTGATGCCAGTCGACTCTACCCTTTACTGCCACTCTTCTTCACTGGCTGATGGTCTCTTCTGGTCCCTGGAGCTCTTCAGGACCAACATTCCCTAGTATTTAAGGCTTCTTTTCTTTTAAGTGACTGCTTAACCCATACAACCCGGGATAACAATCCAGAGTAGAATTACAGGACCTTCTGAGCTGACGTTACCCAAGAAATAAATCGTAAGTAGATTTACAAGGCCACCAGAGCAAGGCTTTATTTAGATAGAGCCTGTGCTGCAACACAAGGGGGTCAGTACAAGAGAAAAAGCCATCTTAAACCATCCTGGAGGAGCTGAGAGGAGTTCTGCTGTTATGGCTTGTGATTTGTCCAGATTCAAACTGTTGACTGCTCTGCATCCACGCCTGCCAATTGATCCAAATTCACGCCTGCTGATTCAAGCTTACTGATTGGTCCAAATACAATTCTGTTGCTTGGTTAGAATTGAACCCTGGTGTGGTCAGGGCAGACAGCTCCCAGAGTGGAATGTTAACACTGGAGTGTGGGAATGTTAACAGTGGGCTCAGACTTTTCCCTGATCTATGTCTTCCTAGGGAAAGTTTCCTGGCCACCTCTTTTGAGAGGTGGAAGCAAGGGGAGGGGCACCAGGCTATCACTGAATTGTTCCTCCTATCAGAGCTGCCTAGAGGGTGGCCTCCAAGTAACCTAAGGGGTGGCAGGAGGACACTGAGGCAAGCTGTCCCAGTCCATCCTCAGGGGACCCAGGGCAAGTGAAAGGAAGCCTTGGGAACCGTGCCCCTTCCTCATCATAGGTAAAAGGGAAGAGCCAGGCTGTTTCTCATGTCTCAGGGAATATTACTTTCTTCTAACTACTAAGAACAAAATGACCTTACTTAGCATTTTCTGTAACTCTGCATGCATCTTTCCAGAAAATCATACTTCTGAAGAAGTAAAATATATCTTCAGCTAAGATAGCTCAATGTGTTGGGTTTTTCCTTTCCCTGTCCCCTTACCTAGGACTCAGTGATAACTACTCACTATTACAAAGCAAAACCTGATCACCTTCTAGCTCCCAGCTACATGCACATCCCTACTGATTGACTTTGGCTCGATCTGCAGCAAATGCCAAATTCCAGGAAGATTCTCATGGGACTCTGAAACCCTTTTCAGTGTTTAGTAATTGACAATGAACAAGAGCTATAGACTCTTCATATAAACAAATTTCAGAAATTATCTTCTTTTTGAGTTCTCAACCTTCTTAGCATCACAGAAAGCTTGAAGACCAGAGGTAGAAAATGAAAAAATAAATGACTCTTTTGTTTTTTAAATGAGATATCATTTTTAGGGAAAAAAGTTTAAAGGATTAGCAGTGTCCAATGTTATTGATTATATTGGGGTACCAAAATTTTTTATTTATTTATTTATTTATTTATAGACAAGGTCTCATTGTGCAGCCCAGGCTGGTGGCTGACCTCAAACTTGCTATGTAGTCCAGCCTGGCCTTGAACTCACAATCATCCTGCCTCAGCCTCCATACCCAACTTCAATCACCTCTTTAGACTTTTTAAAATTGTTTTTGTTTTTCTCCATTTTCTATTATTGTACATTTGTGATGGATATAAAAATCATTCGTGGGGAATATCACATCTTGTTCCTTTTGATTTCCCCTCCACCTCTCCTCCCTTCTGTCTCCCTCATCCTCAGATCCCCTTCCCATCCTTTCAAAGAACCAACCCAATTCATTGATCCTTTGTATTGTGTTTTAGTCTCAATTTCATTCATTTCTGCTCTGATTTCTATAATTTACTTCTTTCTTTTAGTTTCAGATTTGGATTGTTTTTGTCTTTCTAGGACCTTGAGATGCATCATTAGATTATTTATTTGGGCTCACTATTTTCATGTGTGTGTTTATAGCTATAAGCTTCCTTCTTAGAGCTGCTTGCATTGGGTCCCATAGGTTTTGATATGTTGTACTTCCACTGTCATTTGATTTTAGGAACTTTAAAAAATCTTCCCTGATTTCTTCTGTGATCCATTGATTATTCAATAACATTTTCATTTCCATGTGTTTTTGTACCTTCTGTTGCAAGGGAGCAAACAAGGAAGTGACACCAGAAATAGGCTGGCCCACAGCTCCCTTAAACCACAAACTATGAATTTCAGCATTCAAAAGAGTCTGGACAGTGCAGGATCTTTACAAATCCTCTGATCTGCTTGGAAATTCTCAGGCTTGCTTAGTGTGTCCCCAATATGCCGACACATCCAACTCTTGTCCTAATCTCCACATCACCATCAACTCAGGCCTGAAAGGATTTATCTCCCCTCAGGAGGCAGGGAAGTCTGGTTGGCCAAGTTTCTCCCTTGCATGTTGGATTCAGGGCCCTAGGAAGCTCAAACCTAGAATTGACTTTTGTGGTTTCCCTTGGATTTAGGCTGGAACTTCTCACCTTACAGCACTGAGGATCAGGGCTGGACTGAAAGGAGTAAAGAAGGACAAACACTAAAATCAGTGTGCATTGCACGTCACTATGAATGTCCTTAATCTTGCTGAATTGTGCACTGAAAGATGATTTTATTAGTAAGCTTCAGAATCAAACCAAAGCCACTTTTGTCAATCTGTAACCAAATATATGAATTAATAATGAAAGTTGACTGATTATAAAGGAGTAATCTCATGAATGTGTTCCCAGTAGCAAGAAATAGTCATTGAAGACCCTGCCAGAGCTACACCAGACACAAAGGCTGGGACAGCCTTCTACACACAATGAATATTTACTTCTACAAGGACATCTGTTCAGGGACTGTAGGTACAAGCTGGGAATGGTGCTGTTCTGGTCACAGACCTGTGCATCATCTGGATTTTAATCCTCTGGCCAAGAATTACTGTTTGAAATTATCTTATGGAATCTTCCTCATTTTTCCTTAAAACCTCTCCCTTGCCTCAGCCATTTGTAGTCACACATAGTTTGCTATGGCACATGAGTGCTGTTGCAGTGTTATTATTCTGATTACATTTATTTAATCTTTAGAGAATTTTCCTCTGTATGTTGTTGTATCCCTATAAAGAAAGAGGAAATAGTTCTCCCAGATTAGTACCTTCCCAAGCATCTCACTGTGGACACTACCGTCACAATTTAAGTCCTGAACTGGATGATTATGTGGGGGCCTAAGAAAGGGATATCAGTACTCACCAATAGGTCATGTGGTTGGTGCTAAAATGAGAGACAGAGATGACTATAGTAATTTATTCTGGGTCTATCAGTGCAGCTCTGGCCTTCCAGGAAGTCAGGGTTACATTGTGGATGTCAAAGTCTAGTTCTGGCTTATGTTAACTTGGAAAGTTTATGTCCTCCTGGAACCAATAGTAGCAAATGACACAAATTGTCACTTCAGAATCAATGAGAAACTTAGATTCAGGAGTCTTAAAAGTATGTTTTTCTTCAGGCTCCTCTGAATTCTTACCCTACTGTCCATCATACTCAACCTCCTGCCTGTCCCAAAATGAGAGGATGGGAGTCTCAGAATATTTTCACTCTGAGGCCGTATCTTCCTTGTAGATCCACTTATATACAGTGCACAGCACCCATCTGCACAGCTTTACCTGTATGGGGGTGCTTGCACACTTAGGCTCACAGAGCACCTCCCTTCCTCATGGGGTGTTGGTACCTTGGAGCTCTAAAGGCCCTCCATCTCTCTGTTGGAAATCTGGTTTCCTGGGATCACACTGGTCTCCATTATGGTGCTGAGGTCCTTGGGACAGGATCTCCTTTAAGGTATCACCAAGCCGGCCCCTGCCATGAAATGTACACATGCATGGATTGGAAAATGTCATAAAATTTGAGATGGACCATTTTAACATCTGCAGACACTGAGAATGCTGATGAATAATTTCTGAACTTGCAGCTGATGATGAACAAGGATACCTACAGCATTAATCCCAGCATTGATCACATTGTGGAGGAGGTCAGTCAGGGAAGAAAGTTGATACTACCCACATAATATCAGAGAAGCCATGAGGTTAAACTCACCTTGTCTCTTTTCTAAGGCTTAACAATTTCAGGAGCCATTTCATCACTTCTATTTCGTCTTCTTTTTGGGGGTGGGGAGCATTGAGACAGGGTCTCTCAATGAAGTTCAGGTGCTGAGCTCACTATGCATCCCAGGCTGGACTTGAATGTGCAGCAATCCTCCTACCTCAGCCTCCTGAGTGCTGGGATTACAGGTGTGTGCCACCATGCCTGGCCATCGCCTCTATTTCTTATGCCATTTTACATGGCTTTTCTACACTCGAAACATAAAAGTCTTAACCATCGTGTTCAGCCTCTTACTAACGTGATCTGGATTTAGATGTCTCTACTATGATCTGTGTCCTGAGTTCTACCAGCTCTGTCATCCTTGGGACAGGAGCCATGCCTTCCCTATCTATGGCCAAGCACAGAGCCTGGCACATGGCAGGGACTCAGCTACTATATGCTAAATGAGAAAGTGAATCTGTTCTGACAGAGAAAACTCAGCTGCTGTTAAAAGGCCTCAAAAATGCAGATGATACAGTGAAGCCTGGGAAAGATGAAGAGCTTGAATGTAAACAGGTTTTAGCGAAGCCATGGAAACCACTGGGCATAGGGAGAGACAGAGGACAGCGCACAAAGCTCTCACCCTTGAGTGTGACATGGGTTTCTGACCAGTTAATGTTACGCAGACTCATTAGGTGCACTGACCTGTACCCTGAGCCCTCTGCTCACTTATTCTTTTACCTAGTTCAAGTTTTCTTAATATTGCAGGCTTTATAGACAATGTTAAAATGTACAAAGAGCAATGTAAGAAATACTTTTGGATTCACCTCCCAGAATTGATGTTAAATGTTAACCTTGAGTTCTTATCCAATGTCAAAGATCCTGAATCTCATCAGCCTCCAGCGAGGGCCCTGGGTTCCAGCTGTAGCCTCACTTTCTGCTGTCCCTGGAGGACCCTGAAGGCAGCACCTACAGGCAAGTCTTGAGCTTCTAGATCTACCCACCTCCCCATGTTCCTCCTAGACATTCTTGCCACCATCCTGCTATAATTTCTGACCCATTTCTCCTGCTCATTCCCATTTGAATCATGCTAATTCCTGCCACTTCTGCCCCCAAATACACTGCAGGTGGCCCAGTTTGCAAGACCTTGATTGGGTCCCTAGGTCCAAGTCACCACTTTGATTCTTGGGCCTCTACTAACACAGTGGCTCTTTTGTGAACACTGGCCCAGGCTCTCCCTTCATGCTGTGCAGACCACAGGTGCAGGGTACTGGAGAAATAATGCCTTTGAGAATGTGGAAATAAGTTCTTTCCCTTGGCCAAGCTCAGCCCTGGGTAGGGCTTATGCCTTAGAAACTGCAGTAGGCAGAATTAGTTCACATTTGCCCTCCTTGGCCAGGGCTTTTATGAACAAGCTGCACACCTGTACCTGGGGGCCCTTCTCTAGCTCAGATACCACACTTGCCTCTTGGAGAATCTGATACCATTTCTGCCTTCCCCGATCTATTCTCCACAAACCAAATGATGATACAACACACACACACACACACACACACACACACCACATCATGTTTCCAGCTAAAAGTTTGTATGTAGCCTCCTTTACTCCTTGCATAAAGTCCACACTGCCCAACCTAGATACTGTAACACACACCCCTGCTACCTTTCCTCACCCCTTCCATCTGCCCAGGTCATCCATAATTCCACAAAATTGTGCCTTTTTTGTGCCTCAGCATGGTCCTGCTCTGGTTCCCACAGCCAGAGAGGCTACCCTCCCTGGCTTCTACTGACCTCCTGCTTCAGGGAACTATAAGAGGAGAAAGCCAACATCCTCTCTGGTGTTGGGCACATGGGTAGAAGTGGGTTCATTTTTTAAGGGAAGCGTCTCTTCCATAGATGAGACTTCCATGAAGAGGGATTTGCCCTTTTCTTTTACTTTCCTTGTCTTAGTGAGGTATATGCTCAGGTAAAATGTGTAAGAAGTGTGACGGTACCAGCTTCAGGCCATCCAGAGCCCATGGCACCTGCCCACTATGTTGGCATTTCCGGGGGCTGTAAAGGACACCTTCAGCACAGCAAGTGCATCCATATAGTTGCTGAACAACTGAGCAGAGAAGAGAGTGATATTGGTAAGGGGAATCACCTAGGATCCATCTATTTGGGACCAGATGAAGTTTCAGCTGGGAGTGCACAGTGAGAAAACTTGTTGCTGAGCCATGGAATATGGATTCTGCTTCATGATTAGAGAGCCCCACTGTTAGAGACAAGTCCCCAGGCTTCTAGCATGTATGGTCTGGGGACTGGGTTGGGCCTCAGAGAAGGATAAGTATGCTGCACAGGCTGAGGCAGGAGGATTACAAGTTCAAGGCCAGACAGGGAAACTTAGTGAGACCCTCTTGCAAATAAAAAATAAAAAGGTCCAAGAAATCTAAATCAGTGGTACGGTGCTTGCTTGGTATTTGCATGGCCCTGGGTCCAATCCCAAGTATGGATGTGGGGGCAGTGTGCTAGGTGAGAGATGCTGTGGCCTGAAGTGAAGAGGAGGAGGGCTGTTGGGCCTCTCATAAGGGCAAAGTCAGACAGACCAGTGTACACTCTCCTTTTGCCTTGCAGGTGAATTCTGCAGGAATTACAAAAATGAATGAAATTGATCTCTCTGTTTTGTCACAACTCAACTCATTGACCTGGAACTTTCTGATTATCAAATATTCACAAGATAGCCAATGTGATGGCACCCAGCTCTTTCCAGAGCGGGCCCTAGAGAGTCTCTCCTGGGTACCAATCAGAGGCTGTAGGCTGAAGCTGCCCTGGATGCTTTTAGTAGTGTGGTAGAGCAGGTAAAAGAACATGGGTACAAGGTTGTTGCTCTCAGTGTTGGTCTGGAGTCCTGAACCTTCCTGGGCATCTCAAGTTCAGGCCATTTATAATGTTGACCATTTTGTCATTTCATCAACCTAAAACTGGGGGAAGGAGGTTTTGCTGATCTGCTGATGAACACAGGATTTCTACAATGGAAAGATCCTGCAAAGAAACCAAAGGATAGGGAACTAGAGGTCTGGCTGTCACCAGTGCCATCAAAAGGTACCAAGAAGCTCAGAGAGCCTGTAATAGGGTAATGAGAGGGATGGGATATTGTATATGCCAGTGTTTCATTTAACTTATTCTATTAAATCCTTAAACAAACCTAGAAGTTTCTGCAGATTCATTCCAAGAATGGTTAAATGACATGGCCCAGATAATAGAGCTAGAAAGAGGACGAATCAATATTTCAGACCCTAAACCTTCTCCCAGCGGTAGTTTCCTGCTTCCTCTAGAGTGACAGCAGAAAGACACACCCTTCAGCAGGGTCTCCATGGTCCTGGAGAGGATGGGAGTTATGTGGTAGCACTCACATGGCTTCTTTTCTCTTTTCCAGAGCTACAGGGAAAGTGTGCAGGCAGGTCTAGCTGGGTTGTTGCCAGATACCCTGGAAGATATATGTGGTCACATGTTTGCAAACCTCTCTGGTTGATATCACTAAATCTTCTCTGAGTGCATGTGGCTCCTGCTTCTGGGTAGCTGAGTCTTGTGAGCAGGTAATGGGCACTGTATGTGCTCTGCCAATAGAGAACTCCCTATTGGGGAAGAGGCTGTTGTGGCTCTCTGATTAAAGAAGGTAATGAGCAAACATGGTGCCTGATAAGGGGAAGGGATTGGGCAGCTGGGCTAGGGGTGACTTGCACTCTTAATGGGGTAGTGTGAGTAGGACTGACTAAGAAGGATGCCTGGCACAAGGCCTGTGGTAAGAAAACCAGCCCCACTGAGAGGGCAGCTTGGAAATTATCCTGGGGAGTCATCACAGGCAGGTGGGACTGGCTCAGGACTTTGGTCTAAAGACCCTGGACCAGGTGGTCTAGGGCAGAGATAAGTCCTGGGATGAGCATCGTCTGGGGGAGTCTGGTCTCTTCACAGTGGATCACACCTGTGTGTACCAGGAAGCCTTGACCCAACTTGCAGCAGCAGTGAGAGCTGTGCAGCTCAGGGTGGCTGGAGGAGAAGTAGCCCCAAGCAGAGTACTCGTCACCTGCTCTCTGCATGGACACTGAGGCAAGGAGAAGCTGAGATGCTGTGTAACAGCATTTACCTGGGCAAGGAAGTCAAGGATTTATGACAATGCCTGGGGCCTAAGTGTAGGACAGCCAGGCCTAGGAGTCCAAGCCCAGGGAGAGCTCCTGTCCAGGACCCCATAGATGGCTCCAATTACAGGAGTCCCATAGATCAGAACTTGGCAAAATTAGGCCCTTTGTGCTTGTAGAGGCATAAGGGGACCCTGCCAATGTGGACAGAGGAAGGACAAATTTGGGAACCCCCAAGGTGGATTGGTCAGGGCCATCCTGCCCCCTGCTCCCCAGGCCGCCGTCTTGTGGCATACCACAGCAATGCCCAGACCCTGATGTTGGTCCTCTGCCTGGCAGGTGCCGTATCTTGTTCATGAACCAGGGGTCACTGGACAAAGAGCCTGTAAATGTAAGGAAGAGTCAGAAACATGACCCTAAGGTGTCAGTTTCACTTATTTGAGTTAGGGTCTATGGCCTCCAGCCCAAGGCCATAACTTCTGGAGACCCCCAAATCCCATCACATCCTATCCCCACCTGGTACCCAGGGGAGGGCCCATCTTCTTCCAACTCTCATTTTTACCCACAATAGGCCTCTGAGGATGACAGGCCTTTAGTGCCACAACTTGTCTGTAATGCAACATCGCCCTCTGGTGGTAATGTCTACAAGCCTTTTCTCTTGCAGTCCCAATACCCAGGATGCCATTCTGGGAAGCGCCACGACTAGGGTAGTCTGCTAAGGTCACGTGTAGGGTGGCCCTAGAAAATGGGCAACTGGCTTTCCCCAAAAGTTAGAAAAGCAAACACTCTGAATTTGTCTTTCCAGGTGTTACAGGGTCCCAGGACACCTCTGAGAGCTTCTATGGATAAATTAGATGCCAGAAGGGATCAGAATGCCTGAATGTTTGTTCTAATCTTGTTCCCTGCTGGGAAAGCCCCAGAGAAAGTCCTCTGGCCTTGGAGAAATAGAAGAATAAAAAATGAAATCTCTTTCCAACAAGAAAACCTCTTTTCAGAGGTGGGAGAGTAAGAAAACACATTCATCACAAGTATTAAACCTGAATGTGACATTCATCACAGGCAGCCACTAGGAAGTTTCAAAGACAGAAAAAATGGTACCCTTAATACCTCCAGCACTTATGCCCATTTCACCCTCTCCTGATAATGATCTGTGCTCAATCAGAGGAGCTGCCAGGAGGTGATTTGAGTCACACAGTGTTCATTTGGATGCATCCGTGGCACCTATCCATCTGTGTTTGCCAAGTGGCCTTAGGCAAGAGGAAAATGGACCCTTAGAACCATGACAGGGGAAAGTTTTGCCATTTAGAACCTAAGTTAGGCTCCTCTGTCCTCCAGCAACTGGGAAGCAGGGCACCATCTTGCTGGATGATTCTATCTTGATGAGTCTCCTAGGTCCTTTAGAAGAGAGTCTTAGGTGTAAAGCTGTCAAGCAGCTTATTAGCTATTGAGGTCTGCATATATCTCAAAGAGGCAGGAAGAGCATTTACAGTGACAAGTCTTCTAAATAAGGGAGAGAGGACATGTCTTCTCTTTTTTAAATTTTTAAATTTTTTTAAAATTTCAGCATTTTGGTTGTCATTTTTCTATATCCTTACTCTGCGTCTACAGCAGTACCCTGGTATTGCTATGTCAGACCACAAAGCACAACAGCTGTGGATGGAAATTTTTCCTTCCTACCCACCTTTCTTCCTTCTTTCCTTCCTTCTTTCCCTCCTTCCTTCTTTCCTCCCTCCTTGCTTCCCTCCCTCCCTTTCTTCCCTTATTCTCTCCTTTGCTTTCTTCCTCCACTTCTTCCTCCTCCACTGCTCCTCTTTCTCCTCTTTCTTCTCTTTTCCCTCTTCCATCTCCTCATAAATCACCTCCTCTTTCTTTTTTACCCTGCTGGGGATCATGTGCTTTTTACGTGCTATGCAGGATCGGGGATTTAGCTCAGTGGTTCCACCGCCTGCCTCGAAAGCACAAGGTCGCGAGTTTGATCCCCAGTACCAAAAAAAAAAAAAAAATGCTATGCAAGTGCTCTATCAATGAGGAAAATGCTCAACTGTGCAATTTTCTCTTTTTCTTAAAACTGAAAACAATGAACTTGCTTAGTATTTTGTATAAATCTTCATATTCCTTTGCAGAAAATGATAACTCCATGTGTTGCAGAATCCAAGAGACAGGAGAGACCAACGGGAAACAGGAGGACTTTATCAAGTTTTAGGTGAACACCGGCTCAATGGACTAATGCCCAAAGGAAGAGTGAAGAACAAAGGAGAAGCTCTAGTTTTTATATATAAATGCTCAAAAGGGCTGGTCTTTTTGATGACATAGCACTTGAGTTTACATGAAACAGGACAAGGGCAGACAGTTTTGTAACTTAGCCTTGAAAGAAAACAGAGCCTTATGAATCATATGAGAACAAAGTGTCATAAACTTTGTTTACAGGATATAGTTGTCAATTTTATCTGTACTAGAACAAGGAGTTACAGCTATGTGTGGGGGGAGGTGATCCAAGGGCAAAGGGAACTGCCCAAGGCTGGGAAGAACTTGTTTTTCTTTAAGTCCTGCTTCATTCCCTGCTTTGATGCTGTCTATAAAAAGTTTTAATAGAGAGCATCATCTTTATCATCACCATTATTATTATCTATTTTTTGTCACAGGGGGGCGTTTAATACAGCCTACTGATCAGAAGTTGGTACTTGGTTAAGGCCATCAGATGAGTGGTTGTGTGTCTGTCTATCAGAATCTCCATGGCCAACTGAATGTTTTTGACAAGTAGGGGTAAGAGACAAAGGAGAATTATTTTTAAAAGTATAAGAAACTTATGTTGTTGTTGTGACTCTACACTGATCCTCAAGCTTTAGCTGTGTATAGACTGGTCAGTTTCTGGAGTGACCAAAGCAAGACTGCCATTTCCTCAGGCTTTAGCTATGCATAGACTTAGTCAGCTTCCAGGGTGCCTATGGCAGGACTGTCATTTCCGGTGACAGCCTGATCTTGTCATAGGATCAGCTGGTTTGGGTGATCTGGCTCTTGCTGGCTGATCCACTTGTGTTGGGCTGTTGGCATTAGCTGACTGTGGTACATTTAAGACACAGTTCCTGTAATTTTAACAGCAGTGGGGGTGGGCAGGATTAAGTATGAAGCCCATCCCATATGGACCTCAGAGTTGTTCAATTTCATTTTTTGACTCAAAGTCCCCGACTTTGAAGGAATGCATTGGGTCTGCCAGGCTTATGGACATTTTCTCTTATATGTAGCCATGGTTATCTTGTATGGCTATTTTTAAAGCCTGTATCTATTTTTTAGGTCAATTTTCCTAGTTTATTAAGATCACCCATAATTTGGCTTATGATTGGGGATGACCAGCCAAATAAAATTTTATAAAGGGAATACCCAGTTTGTTTGGTGGGAGTGTACCAGATTCAGAGGAGGACCAAGGGCAAGACTTGATCCCATCTCAAGTGGGTTTTTTGGCAGTACTTTTTTAGCAGTTGTTTGAGTGTCCAGTTTATGTGTTTCATCTTCTTTGATCTCTATGGCTGGTAAGCTGTGTGAAGCTTTTATTTTATCTTTAACACCTGTGTGAGCTCCTGGAGTATCTCAGCTATGAATGTTGATGTATTGTTGACCCTAAGGTCAGGAGTAGTTTAAATCTTGGGATGATGTCTCTTAACAGCACCTTGGTCACCTCTCATGCCTTTTCTGTTCAGGTGGGGAAGGTCTCGACTCATCCTGAGAAGGTGCAGACAAGCACCAACATATAGCCACTGGCTTGAGGCATTTCAGTAAAGCCCATAAGAAAGTTTTCACATGAGGAAGTTCCTGTTTCCTGGATACCCGGGGGCTGGGTGGGCCCTTGCCTTGGGTTGTTTTGGGCACAGGTTAGGCATTGCTCACAAACAGCTCAAGCAATGGTAGTGAGCTGTGGCACATAGAAATGTTGCCCAGTAATATCGCTAATGTTGTCTTTCCCATGTGAGACTCCTGATTGAATTGTCTTATGAACCTGAGGCCCTGGGTGTGGCTAGCCTCTCATCAGCAAACTTTATTATTACCCCCCTTTTATATATCTTCTAGCTTTTCAGGCAAATCAGGCTCTTTTATCTGAGAAGAAGCTTGGAGTCTCTGGGAGAGGCGGCTCTGGGATGAGGGGCATGGCTAGGGCCCCTCTTTTGAATTGGGGGGCTGCCAAAGCAACCCATTTTGTTTCTCTGTTTATTTGTTCCCTCTGGCTTTTAATGTCTTAGTTCATTGGTGCTCTCTGTAGTGCATAACAGCCACTTCTTCTAGGGCCCATATTGTATCTAGTACCTGTAAAAAATTTTGGAGGAGGCTAGGGATTTAGCTCAGCGGTTCCGCTACCTGCCTCACAAGTCCCAAGTTCGATCCCCAATACCAAAAAAAAAAATTTTTTTGAACTTTATTCTTTTCTCTAGCAGTCAACAGTCTTTCTATATACATATATATATTATTATATATATATGTATAATGGCCTCATGTACATGTAATGTTGTAAAGGCATATTTGGAATCAGTATAAAAGTTAGCTTTGTCATCTTTGGCTAGTAAAAGGGCCTTTGTCAAGGCTATCAGCTTCCTGAGCTGAGGTTCTGGTGGGCAGCAGCTGGACCTCTATTACAGAGTCTAATGTCATCACTGCATATTCTGTCTGTTGAACCCCTTTCAGCAACATCTGGGTCTCCAAGAGGGCAATCTGTGAGATCTCCCTGGCTTGAGAATATTTTGTCCATGATTCCTATATAGTCATGAAGGGGGACTCCTGGTTCAACTGGGAGCAAGGTAGCTGGAGTAAGAGTGTTTATTGTCTCTAGCGTAATGTGAGGATTTTTACATAGCAGCCTTTGATTCTGAGTCATTGTTGGGTTTGATGACCAATGGTGCCCTTTCTGGTCCATCAAGGTTATGACTGAATGCAGAATTCAAATAGTTGATTGCTGTCTCAAGGTCAGCTTGTTAGTTTCCTGTGTCAGCAGGGCAGTAGCGGCAAGTGGCCTGAAGCATGGAGGCCATCCTAGGACCACAGAGTCTAGTTGTTTTGACAAGTATGTCACTAGGTGATGCCAGGATCCCAAGAACTGAGTTAAGACTTCTATAGTCATTCCTTTTTGTTCATGGACATATAGGAAGAGAGGCTTGGTTATGTGTGGCAGTCCCAAAGCTGGGGCCTGAGTCAAAGCTTCTTTGATCTGTTTAAAGGGTCTCTCTTGGTCATCTTTTTAGAGGGAGGACTCTTTGCTTTTCCCCTTTGTGGTTTTATATAGAGGCTTAGCCATAAGTGAGAAATCTAGGATCCACATATGGAAGAATTCTGTTGTCCCCAGAAACTCTCTTATTTTGTGCTGGGAGGCTGGGGTTGGGAAGGCACAGACAGCCTGTTTTCATTCTGTGCCTAGTTGGCATTCCCCCTGAGTCTCTATGAAGACTAAATATTTGACCTCTTGTTGGCAAATTTGTGTCCTTTTGGGGAGGGGGATACTTTATATGTAGTCTTTAAAGCAAATGAAGGAAGACCTTGGTTCCCTGATAATAGTTCCCTTGGATTGGGGCTGCCAGATGAGGTCATCTATGTATTGTAGCACAGTGCAGTTGTCTCCTAGTGTAATGAAACCTTTGAGGTTGGTAGCTAGTGCCTCTCCTAAGATTGTAGGAGAGTTTTTGAATCCTTGAGGAAGCCTAGTACAGTTTAGCTGGTTTTTGTCTGTGACAGGATCTTCCCATTGAAATGTAAAGATGGGCTGGCTGACTGGAGCAAGGCACAAACAGAAAAAGGCATCCTTTAAATCTAGGCAAGTAAACCAGGCAGCACTTGTTGAAATAAGTCCCATTGGTGTGTATGTATTTGGCAATGGTGGGTGAATTGTCTCAGTGGCTTAATTTACAGCACTTAGGTCTTGTATTGCTCTGTGTTCGTTTGTCCCTGGCTTATGTACTAGCAGGAGTGGGATGTTCTAGGATGACTGGCTTCTAGCCAGGATTTTATGTTTTAAGAGCCACTTTAAATGTCCTTGAATGCCTTGTATGGCTTCCTGGGGGAGAGGTACTAGTGAACTTCAACTGGAGTTGCTCCTGGCTTTAGATTTATTATCACTGGTGTTTGATTTACAGTTATCCTAGGTGGGTTGTCTTTAACCCACATCTCAAGAATCTCATGTGCCAGTGTATGTAGCTCATTTATCCCTGGCTTTTGTGAATTATCTGAATATAGTGCCCATCCTTTTGCCCGGGGGACAGTAAGGGTTAACACCCTTACTGGTGGAGCAAGGCTTAAAGTCATATCTCCCTGTGGCCCAAAAGTAATTTGAGCCTCTAGCTTTTGGAGTCTCTCCCTAACAAGAGAACTGGGCAGTTTGACAGATACAGGAACTCATATTGGACTTCTTGCTGTCCTATGACATATCTTTTAGGCTGGCAAAATGGTCTGTTTTCTGGAGCCCCCGAGGCTCTTACAATAATCACATTTTTCTTTCATAACGGTTGTGTCATCACCAAGTGCTCAGCTCCACTGTCTACCACAAAGTCCATCAATTGGGCCCCTATGTTTATTGTGACCATGGGCTTCTGGGGGCCCAAGGAGATGGAACCAGGTTTGGCCTAATGCTCATAACCTTTAGTTCTTGTCAGTCTAATGAGGCCAGAGTCTGGTTCTTCCCTGGGGGACAGTAGCCTTTGGCAGGAAGCCTCTTAGTTTTGAAATTTTTTTATCATCTCTGTCATCATTTTCTGGACTTTTATTTTTTAGTGCCCATACTTTTTATATCACACACATTGATCCCAGTCAGCTTTGTTCAACTGGCAGATCCTGGCTTGGTTTGGCTCCTGTTTTGCTCATGTCTGTGCCTTTGCTCCTTAGTGATCTCTGTCTTTTTCCAAGTGACCACTGTTGCCAACAGATCTTTCTTTTTGAGCCTCTGGTTAGCCTCTCATTTTTGCCTTCCAGTCTCAGTTAATATACACCTTGGTAGGCACCCTGAGAGCTGGGTTGCATTCATACTAGTAAAATCCTCTAACTTTTGTAGTTTGCAACTGATGTCACCCTGAGCTTGCCCTACAAAGCCTGCATAAATGTACTGATTTTCAGCAGCCTCTGGGATAAATAGCTGGAATGCTTCACAAAGTCTCTTGTAAAAACTGGCTGGGACTTTCATCCAATCTCTGGAGCATTTTTGAGATCTTTTCCATATTTATTGTCCTGCTTTGTCTTTTTTTCTTGTTGAGCACCCCAATAAGGCTGATTCCTCTCTGTCTTCTGTTTCAGGCATGGCTCAGACTGTGTCTTATATGTTTCCAAGCAGGACTATGGTTAGGCCAGTCACGTCTGGACTATTATTAAAGAAAAATTAATTGCCGGGGATTTAGCTCAGTGGTTTCACCACCTGCTGTGCAAGCACAAGGACCCAAGTTCAATCCCCGGTACCCCCCCAAAAAATATATATATAGTCAGATAAAGAAGAATTAATGTAGAAAAACTGGTCAGGTGTCTTGGCTATCTTCCATCCCAGGTTATCACCCTATGTACATGTTTAATTGTCCCCTTGCCAATTGTCCCCTTGGCCAACCCAAAATCAAAGGAGATCCAATCTATTTCACAAAGAGTTTTCAACCTCTAGGAGGGGGTCACATTTACTCCATAGATTTTGACAAGTTTCTTCCCATATATACTCTGTTGTGACAATGTAAATCATTCTCTCAAGTACTTTCATTTTAGGGACAACCTGAGCTCAGTTATACTAACAAGCAACCATACATTTTTTTTAGTCTTTTGAGCAACAAGGACCTTTTAGAAGAAACAGCATGGGCTTTAACCAAACCAACAAGCAAATATACATATTTTCTTTGATAAATTATTTCCACA
>NW_004624762.1:106982-120144 GCF_000247695.1 Heterocephalus glaber
TTTTTTGGTACCGGGGAACAAACTCCGGTCCTTGTGCTTGTGCAGCAGGAGGCGAAACCACTGAGCTAAATCCCCGGCCCCCTTTGTAGTATATCTTGAAGTACAGGATGGTGATGCCTCCTGCCTTGCTCTTGCTGCCTTGCTGTTTGCTATTCTAGGTTTCTTCTGGTTTTGTATGAATTTGATGAATGTTTTCTCTAGTTCTGTGGGTAATGTCATTATTATTTTGATTGGGGTAGCAATAAGTTTATATAAATTTTGGAAGTATGGCCATTTTGACAATATTGGTTCTGACTACCCAGAAACTAGGGATATCCTTTCATTTTCTGATGTCCTCTTTGATCTCCTTTTTCAGAGTTTTGCTGTAGTTTTTGGTACCAGGGATTGAACTTGGGACCTTGAGCTTGCAAGACAGGCGGCGGAACCACTGAGCTAAATCCCCAGCCCTGCTGTAGTTTTCATTATAGAAGTCTTTCTCTTCTTTGGTTAGGTTAATTGCCAAGTATTTCATTTTACTTGATTCTATTGTAAAAGGTATTGTTTTTATAATTTCTCTCTCAGTAAGTTTATTATTGGTGTACAGGAATGCTATTTAATATCATGTGTTGACTTTGTATCTCACTACACTACTGAATTTGGTAGGATTTTTGTTTTTCTTTATAGAAAAAAAATTGTTTCTCCAATTTTATTGCCTGATACTGGATTATTCAGGATTTTTAATCTTGGTATAGCTTTGGTAGTTCATATATATCTAGGAATCTATCTGTTTCTTCTGAATTCTCTATTAGGTTCTCTACAGGTTCTTAAACTAGTTACTAATGATCTTCTGGATTTTGGCAGAGTCTGTTGTGATTTCACCTTTTTCATTTCTATTTGCATTTATTGGGGCCTTTTCTTTCCTTTTTTGATAAGATTGGCTAGGGATTTGTTTATTTTTTCTTTCAGAGAACCAACTCTGATTCATTGATCCTGTGTATTTTTAAATTTTTGTCTCAATTTTATTAATTTCTGCTCTGCTATTTATAACATACATCCTTGTCCTAGCTTTAGATTTGGATTGTTCTTCATTTCTAGGACCTTGAGTACATCATTAGGTTATTTATTTGGGCACACTCTGTTATTCTGATGTGGGCATTCACCACCATAAACATCTCTCTTCACTTTATATGTCCCATAGATTCTCATATGTTGTACTGACATTATTATTTGGTTCTATGAACTGCCTAATGTCCTCCTTGATTTATTCTGTGACACACTGATTATTTAAGAGAGTTTTGATTAGTTTCCATGTGCTTGTATAATTCCTGTGGTTTCCTTTGCCATTTATTTCTAGCTTCATTGTGAAATGATCTGATAATATGCATGGGATAATTTTGATTCTGTACTTATTCATGCATGCTTTATGGGCTAGTATGTGGTCTGTTTTGGAGAATGTTCCATGTGCTGCTGGGACGAATGTATATTTCATTGTTGGGGGAAACACTGTAATAAGCTAGTAAGTTTATCTGTTTGAAGGTTAGTTCAACTCTGACATTTTTTTTGTTGATTTTTTTGTTTAGTTGATTGATTTGTGGGCCATTGAGTTCCCCTATTATAAGTGTGTTGATGTATATCTGATCTTTTACGTCCATTGTTGTTTGTTTTATGAAGTTGGGTGTGCTGGTGTTCAGTGCATATATGTTTATAATTATCTCTTCCTGTTGCTTAACCAATATGTAGTGACCTTCTTTCCCTCTTCTGAGCAGTTTTGGCCTGGTATCCACTTTGTCTGAAAAATCAAAGGCTATTCCTGCTTTTTGGGGTGTCTTGTTGCATGCAGTATTATTGAGGACCAGACATGATATGTACAGATTGGAGGGGGCCAGGCTATAGGCCCCACAATCCCAAGGCCATGCTGAATTGCCTCGGGAATAGAGAAGTATGCAAAAGATTACAGACTTCCTGGCTGGGAGGAAAAGCCATAATCATAGTGCTCCTGAGGCAAGATAGCATCTGCTGAGGACAATACAAAATGCAGGCAACCAGGTATGGAGAAGGATCTTAACTTGCTTCCTTTAAGATGCTAAACTTGTTCCCTATCTTACTACCCTAATATTACTGCCATCCGTTTCCTACACAACCCACTCCCCTGCGCTTCTCACTGAATAATAAAAGCAGGTCTGCCTCGAAGTTTGTAGAGCCTGTTCAATAGAAGCAGATTCCCCTGCCCTTGTACCTTGAATATTGTCTCTAACTCTTTTATTCCCTGTTCTCCTCCCTACGGGTATCTGTATCTGGGGGTCTGATAAAGCCCCTGGCACAATACTGATTTTTAATCTGTGAATTTCTTTTTGAATTAAATGTGTTTCTTGTATGCTGCATATTGTTGGGTTTTGTTTTATGATCCAGTCTGTCAATCTGTGCCTTTTTTTTTTTGGTACTGGGGATTGAACTCAGGACCTTGCACTTGCGAGACAGGTGGCACCATTGAGCTAAATCCCCGGTCCCCAATCTGTGTCTTTTGATTGGGGAATTGAGACCATTCACATTGAAAGTTATTACTGAAATATACTGAATTACCCCTATCATTGTTTTATTTTCATGTTGTTGATTCCTTTTCTTTCCTTATTTCTTCTCTGCTTAACTTCTCAACCTGTTTGGTGGATGTTTTTGCATTGTTGTCTCTCTCTAGGATACTCTTGAGAGTATTTTGGAGTGCTGGTTTGGTGGTCATAAATTTCTTGAGATGCTCTTTGTCATGGAAATACCTTATTTCTCCATTAAATTTTTTTTTTTTTTGGTACTGGGGATCGAATTTGGTCTCCATTAATTTTGAAAGAAAGTATTGTAGAACATATAAGCCTGGGTTGGAAGTTATCTTTTAGGTCTTGAAGCACTTCAAGCCCTTCTGACCTTTAAAGTTCGTGTTGAGAAGTCTGCTATAATTCTGAAGGGTTTACCTTAATACGTGATTTCTTACTTTTCTCTAACAACTTTTAATATTCGGTTCCTATGTTGGACTTATGGAATTTGGACTAAACTATGATGTGGAGAGGTTCTCTTTTGATCATGGCTGCTTGGGGTTCAATAGTTATTTGTGTGTTTAATTCTTTCTCTAAATTTGGAAAGTTTTCTGCTATTATTTCTGTAAACAGGTTTTTTGTGCCTTTTGTTCTGCCTTCTGATTTTTCACTTATTCCAATTAATCTTTGTCTTCTTTGCATTACTTAGCAGCTATTGAATCCATTTTTCATGTTCTCTTGCTTTTTTTAGGTATCTCTGAGTAATTTGTCTTTGAAAACATCCCTGTCTTCTGATTTTGATATTCTGTCCTTACAATGGTTGCTTCTGCTGGCCTATACTTTTCAATATAATTTTTAATCTCCTGGATTTTTATTTGGAATCTTTTTATGGGTTCTAAATCTTTGCTAAACTGGTCATTTATGTTGGCCCAACATCCAGTTCTCCAAAAAGGGACCACAGTATTGTCAATGTCACAAAGGTAATCTGGGTGTTGGCATAGAGAGAAAACTAATAGCAGCAATATCAAGCAAATCAGCAATAGTACTATCATTTGGGACAAATTGGATATTTACATATCATAAGAACCAATAATATACCACCCTTAACCATAGAAAAGTAACCCACAATTATAGTATAAACACTAAGACAACCCAGATACTGACATATGACAAATATGTACTAAATGCAACAACTATTTTTCCACTAATGATAGAAAGAAATTCAACAGTAATATCATAGAGTTAGCTATCTAAAGATTAATAAAGCTTAATGGTTATACTATTAAAGATATAGGGGGTCATGAATGGGAGAATGCAAGAGGAAATTTTTGAAAAATTAAATAATGGGAGATGAGAAGGAGGAGAGAGAAATAAGACAAAAGAACCTACTAAGGAGTAGAAGGATATTTATAGAGTTAGATAAAAGTAACAGGAAAAAACAAATGAGAAATAGAAGATAAAAGACAAGGGGAAGGAAAAAAGAAAAAGAATATGGGGAATAAAATAAGGAATATTAAAAGGGAAAAAGAAAAATTCCCAAAAAGGACAAAGGAAATTTCCCCAGACCCAAATAAACTAGTGACAAAGAAAGAGGAAAGGCAGAAAAGAACCTCAAAACAGAGAAAAAAATATCTCTGTTATTTTTTGAATTATTACTGGTCTTCTTCCTGGATCTGCAGTTTTGGAGTCCAGCAATTCATGGTTTTCTCCACCTAGCCTCATGGTCTGTGGGTTTGCTACATATTCCCCCCTCTATTCCAGAGGCCTCTTGGTTTATGCCAGGCTGTAAATATCCCAGCCAAGAAGTGTACCTGCTCACACCAGTAGATAAGGAAGGCAAGCAGACCCCAGACCCATGATGGATGCAGGCAGTAGGGTCAATGCTGGCACTTTCAGACCCAGTGCAACTCAGTCTGGGCCTGGCTCAGATTGAGCCCTGTGGGGGCCAGGGCTCAAATCCTTCCTGGCTCCATCTCAAACCCCTCAGAGGGTCTCTTTCCAGCCTGTTCCCTGTCTGAGGCTGACTCCCATGGAACTCTAGAGTGAAGCAGTCCTCCAGCTGTTTTGAGTCCCAGAGTCAAACAATCAGCCCCTTCACAGAATGGCACTCAACCAAGCACTCTTTGTGCTGTCCCTGCAGACCACAACCTCCACAGGCATCCCCTGGAGCAAGCCTCACCAGCCCAGTCCACCTGAAGCTGTTTCCTCTTGGAGCATCCAGCACTCAACTTGCTTCTGCAGAGCCAGGTTCCCTCCCCATCAGCCATAAGCTAGTATCTGGCAGAGTCCAGATTGTTTTGTTTCCTTCCTTCTGTGTATTGTGGGCCATTTCTCTATAGCGTTTAATTTTCCTGCCAGTTCCTTTCTGATTTCCAGTGATCTGCTTGTCTTTTATTCTTCCCCAAGTTGTTATTTTCCAGTGTCTGGATTCTGGATCTCAGAGAGACTGAATTTTGTTTCCGTTCACCACTCCACCATCTTGATTCCCTTGCACAGGCAATTTCTGCTAGGCCTGGCTGGGCAGTTCTCTGGATTTCAGGATACCTGTGCAAATGTCTTGGATTGGGTGAGGTGCAAGGGCCACTAGGCTTTGTCCTGTTCAGGAAGTTCAGACAGAGTTCAAGGTCATTGCAGATCAGCCAACGTAAAAACAGAAAGGAGCAAAGGGTTTTTCAAAGCTGCTACAGGTGTCATGTATGTTAACCTCCCAGCCTCACTGAAAACATAGAGCCACCTGCATACAGAGAAGCTGCAGAATCACAGAGCAAAGAGGCAAGAGGTGGTCCTGTGAGAAAAAATTGAGGCAATGATTAGAGATAGTTGCACCCAGTCATGTGGACTAGCATGACTGTCACACAGTGTTCCTGTGTGTGCAGAAAGAGGTCATTGGGTTGGTAAGGGCCCCAGATCTGCCAACCTTGGGACCTAGCCCTATTCCAGCCTCTATCTACAAATGCTCAGGATCTCTAGATTGTTATAGGTGCCTCAGGCCTTAGTATGTGTTCCTATAAGCCTCAGATCCTTTGGGATGATGAAAATGTTTTGCTACTTGACAGACGTGGCAGTTGCACAACATTGTGAATGGTATTAAATACCACACATTTGTGTACTTTTAATGGTCAATTTTCTTTGTAAATTTTTGTCTCAAAATGTAATAAGAGAAAAGAGTTTAGATGTGTCTAATACAAGTAGGGGATTGAAGTTTAAAGAAAGCAAAGCTGTTGAGGGACGTTTTATGGGGAGTATTGCTGCTGTGCTGTCTGCTCTTGCCAAGTCACAAAGGCAGAGTGGGAAATGCAACCCTGAACCCCAGGCCCAGTGATAGCAGAGGCTTTGAGGGCACTTCTTGGCCAGCTTGACTCCATGCTTTTTCTCCCATGTAACAAGACCACTGATATTTGACTCTTGCCTTAAGAACTCAAAAAGTTATTGCACCTATGGGATTGGAACATTGGCAGAAGGTAAGATGTTGCTGGCTTTGTGTGTGTGTGTGTGTGTGTGTGTGTGTGTGTGTGTGTGTGTGAGAGAGAGAGAGAGAGAGAGAGAGAGAGAGAGAGAATGGGGGTAGGGAAAACAGGGGAAGGAGAGTTTTTCTGCCTGGACCAGGGATGTCAGCAGATCATGACATCCCATGATTTGCAGGAGTTCTAGAGAACAGCATAATGCAGATTTGTGCTGTGTGCAGGAACCCTTTTGTGTAAGCGTAGGGTAGGAGACTGATGGTTTTCCAGAAAGTAGAAAGGAGGGAGGGCATAGTCCAAGTTTAAAGGTCAGTGATTTTGACCCAGCAACAAGAAAATCTAGAATACTTATTCCAAACTTTCCTTTCTTCAGCTAGTAAGTAATTTGTTCAATTTGAAGGATAAGATTTTATTTTGAATGCTGTAAAATTTTAAAGATATTAAGATTTCCTTTTATGTAATAGTTCACTGATTAATGAAACGAGTTAATTTTCCTTTTTGTTTTTGCTTCTTCAGCACATGTACCTGTGTATACACAAGGACCATGGTACATGTTAGAAGTCTACCAGCCTGAGCTCTTTCAGCCTTTCTAACCACCTTTCTCTTTTTTCATACTTTTTTTTCAGTTGTGATAAAATATACATAATTTTAAAGTGTATAGTTCAGTGGTATTAACATTTGCAAAGCTGTGTAACTACTAACACTGTCTGTATTTTATCATCCCAAATAAAAACTGTTCCCATTAGGTGGTAACTCCCTGTTTTCCCCACTCTCCAGTCCCTGGTAACCTCTGTTATGCTTTCTGTCTCTACAAATTTGCCTAGTTTCTGTACCTTGTGTGAATGAACAATACTTATCCTCTTGTGTATGCTTCTTTCACTTAGTATGTTTTTTGAGGTTCATCCATGTCATAGCATGTATTAGAATTCCCTTCATTTTTAAAGATTAAAAATTACTCCACTGTGTGTGTATATAGAGATGTATATATACCACATTTTATTGGTTCATTCTACTGATGGCCACTGGGATTGTTCCCATTGTTTGACAAGAATTAATTTGTTTTTAAAGCAGGAAACAATTGGCAAATTCATGGATGGGGAAACCAATACCTAAATTAACATGGAGACACTGAACTTTAAATTAGAGAGTCATGGGTGTTCATAAGTTACTTTGTGCATGTATTACAAACCAGTTGGTGACCTTCTGAACAAAATCAATGTGGAAGTGTTGAGATTTGTATACTGGGGACAACCTGATTTAAATTTTGCTAATATGTATGTTGTTATAAGAAGTTTATTTTAGGAACAATTATACAGGAAGTACAAGCTTGTGACCAGGTGGCCAACTAGAGTTTCAAAACTAGCCTGACACAGGCCAAGGATTTAGCTCAGTGATTCTGCCGCCTGCCTCGCAGGTGCAAGGACCCGAGTTCGATCCCCGGTACAAAAAAAAAAAAGCCTGACAAGACAAAATGATGAGGCGAGGCATCTGCTTTGTGCATGAAAGGAATTAAGCAGGGGGCTGCAGGCCAGCTGCCAAAAGCTATGGTTAGAGAAGGTCCCAAAGGGAAAGAAGGCAGTGGCTGAAGCGTCCTCTCTAGCCGGTGTTTCTCTGAGGCAATCCTAATTCAGCAGGATGTGAATGAGGGGAGGGGCACATGAGATGAGGTAGAGAAGCATCCACAGGAATGAGTGAGTATCCTCCTGGCTGTGGGGCTACGGACCAAGAGAGTGAAGCATCCTGATGGATGAGGGAGATGGAGTTCTAACTCTTAATAGAAGCCTATGTTTAGGGAAAGCAAGACTAAGCAGGAAGATTGGTGTCAAGGGAACTCACATTGTGGGATATTCTGAGACCTGAAAGGGTGAGAGGAGGTCTTTTGGGTGCAATGTAGGGTCTCTGTCCCCCAACTACCGAGGACATGAGTGGCTTTGCGTTGGAAGCACTGGGAGGTAGGCCAGAGCCTTGATGAAAATGTTGGGTAATCTGGGCATCTCTGAACTTGAAATCTAGTTGGATATGAGGGACTCCAGAGAGAGCAGAGGAAGCTGAAGCTGTAGCCCACATTTACTAGTATGAGCCAGAAGGTGAGGATAAGGGGTTGGGGTGTGGGGGTGTCCTGCTCTACCTTCCCACATTACTATGAATGCTCTCTCGTGTCTGGGAATTTTGAACAGCAACCCTTTCTCCCCAGCTGCCCCATACACATCATGCTTGCTTTGTTTCCTTTTCTTCCTCCCTCCCTTTCTTATATTCAAATTACTATCTTGTATTCCTTTTAGATTATTTTAAGTTTATGTTGTCCTCGCTATTGACAGTATGTAGTCTGTCTTTTTAAATTGTTTTGCTTAATTTATGGCTTCAAGATCAGGACCTTACAATTTCCTCCTCACTTTAAAAAAGTTTTTTATATGAGATGTGATAAAAAAGTTTAAATTTTTAAAATTTTAATATGGTAAAAGATACATTGTCATTATCCCACACAAAATATTTGCCCTTACTTTGAATGCAGTGCAAGATTCAGTGAGAGGTGAATGAGGACTCATCATAATATGAGCCTGCCTTTCTGCTGGATAGCACTTGGCAGAATCATTCATTGTATTTTTGATCACACTTGTAAAGACACTCATGAAAGACTTCCAGAATTGTTTCAGAATATGACAAGAGTGGTAGGGTGTGTGTGAGGAGGCAGGGGGAATATTCAGAGGATTAATGGCAATGTGTCTTTTACTGCTACAATTTTTTAAAAATTTAAACATTCACTATATATTTTGATCATACCTTATATGTGTGTTACCATAATTTATAAATTCCTGGCTTCATCATGTATTTAAAAAATTCTTTTATTTTAAAAATAACATGTCTTGGGCTGGGGATTTAGCTCAGTGGTTCCACTGCCTACCTCGCAAGCGCAAGGTCCTGAGTTTGATCCCTGGTACCAAAAAAGCAAAACAAAACAAAACAAAAAAGTCTTTTAACTTCTAAAATTTGACTCAGGCTACTATTTGTGGACCAACAATGGCTCTCTAAAAGATAGAAGAGCAGATAGGGCTGGGGCTATTCAGACTAAGAAAATTAAAGAAGCCGGGTGTGGTGGTGTCACCTATAATCCTAGAGCTCTGGGAGACTGAAGCAGGAGGATGCCAAGTTCAAGTCCAGCCTAGGAAACTTAGGGAGCCTCTGTGTCTAAATAAAAAAATAAAAAAGGGCTAGGGATGTAGCTCAGTGGGAAGGCCGTAGGTAGGTCAGTGATGGCAAACCTTTTAGAGATAAGCACCCAAACTGCAACCCTAAGCCCACTTATTTATCACAAAGCGGCAACACTGCAATTAAACCTGAATACTGAGATTTTAGTTTAGAAAAAAAACCTCATAAAAATTTTGTCTTTGAAAAAAGAGCGCCGGCGCTCGGCACCCAAGGCGCTGCTGGGCCATGGTGCCCTCCCAGGAGCAGCTCTCCGCACGCCTGGGGCCCTCAGACAACCCCGAGGCAGCTCCCGAGAAGGTTGAGGTGGAGCTGGCGGGGTCGGACCCGGGACCCCAAGGGCGCCTGGCGCTGGCTAATGATGCTGGCGGCTATGTGGTGCAACGGGTCGGTGTTCGGTATCCAGAACGCCTGCGGAGTGCTCTTCGTGTTCCTGCTCTAGACTTTTGGGTCCAAGGACGGTGACAAGATGGTCTTCAAGACAGCATGGGTAAGCTCTCTGTCCACGGGGATGATTTTCCTTTGATGCCCTGTAGTCAGCGTCTTCACAGACAAACTTGGCTGTCGGAAAACAGCTGTTGTGGGTGCTGCTGTGGGATTCACTGGACTCATGTCCAGTTCTTTGGTAAGCTCAATCGAGCCTTTGTAACTTACCTATGGAATCATATTTGCCTGCGGCTGCCCCTTTGCATACCAGCCCTCACTGGTCATTTTGAAACACTATTTCAATAAGCACCTTGGACTTGTGAATGGCATTGTCACTGCTGCCAGCAGTCTCTTCACAATTTTGCTCCCTTTGCTTTTAAGGGTTCTAATCGACAGCATGGCCCTCTTTAATACACTAAGGGTCCTCTGCATCTTCATATTTGTTCTCATTCTTGCTAGCTTTACTTACCGACCTCTTGATTCCAGTGCCAAAGACAAAGAGAGTGAAAGCAGCAGATTCTCCCTCTTTTCCAGGAAAAAATTCAGTCCTCCAAAAAAAGTTTTCAATTTTGTCATCTTCAAGGTGACAGCTTATGCAGTGTGGGGAGCACTTTTTGGATACTTTGTGCCTTATGTTCACTTGGTGAGTATGAATCTTTGGCTCTGCTGGTAATAAATACTATCATTTCATACTAGAAAATTCCTTAGAAAAACAAGATAGATCAGGTTGAAGTTGGCCTCAGACATTATTCTGGTTGTAATTTGGGAACTGTTGAAATTATAGGTCTCCCAAGACAAGTTCAACTCATCCATGAGACCATTAAATAGAGTCTGTCTCATGCAGTGCTTCAGTACTTTAAAAATTCCAAACCCCAACAAACAAAACAATTTAAAAAGGAAAACTTAAATCTCAAAACAAATAATAAAGCATTTGATAGGTCACTTTTTCGAGAAGGGACTTCATAATCATAATCAGAGACAAAGCTAGTGTAATGATTTTGCTAACAGTAATAAATTATTCTTCAACAGAAGGATATAGAAATTAGATAGTTGTCCCCATCCGCAAACCAATGGCTTTGACAGACAGAGGCATTACATCTACTCATTAGACACTTCTGGGTAAATGGGAACTTTATACCAAAGAGTATTTGAGAAATGTTAAACAAGTTATAAATGAGGCAAGAGAGCTGAATTTTTGTTAGAAATTAGGATTTCAAGTACTTAATCAGTTTATATTATTTCTATTTCAAAGGCAAAACTCTCTTTATCTGAAACAAAAATAAGCCATGTTTAAAATGTTTGCCTTTGCAAAATTTGCTCAAAAGTGATCACTGGGTTTTTTTCATACTGTTTGTGGCTGAAAATGTATTTACAGTTCAACATAGATGACAAATGATAAAAATGACACCAGCCTTTCTTTTGTGTGTTTATACTCTATGTGTCAATTTGGGCTTTTTAAAACTTAGAGTCTAATCTTGGACATTTGTGCAATTTTTTTCTTTAGCTATGTGTTTTGATGGAAATTTGTAACAGCAGTTGAAAGAATTACTGGGCTCACAGGGTCAGATAATATCTACACCATCAACCCTTTTGAGTTTCTGTGCTTAGTGCAGAAAGGAATTAGGCCAAGGAAACAGAGAGAGATGGTAAGCATCTAAGAATGTAGGTAGGATCTAAGAATAATTTCGATTTTTCAACTCTCCTTATTTTCTTCGTGCTGAAAGATGACCAAAGAGGAAGGACATGAGACCAGGTTTCAATACTCTGAGTCATTTGGCAATTTCCAGAGGCTTGAGGTACTAGGTAAAATGACCTAGTATGTGACACCTGTCACACATGAAATAAATGGCTACAACCTGATCTGATAGTTTATTTTCACTCTTTTAGGAAAGTAGCTCTAAACCCTCTAGATCTAATTTTTATTAGATTAGAGATTTGTTAAGAAAAATCAACTTTATCAGCCTGTCTCTTCTAAGCTTCTTAGTCAAGAAAACATTACGTCTTTATTCAAAGTGGAAATTCTTTTTAAATTTTCTTTGTTACTACAAGGTGAACATCCATTGAAATAGCACAGCTTTGCTAAGACCAGACATTAATCAAAGGACAAGTGGTAGGTGATTGTCTAGTTATTTCTGGTTGTATATTTACAACTTATATATATATTTTTGGTTTTTTTGGTACCAGAGATTGAACTCAGGACCCTGTGCTTGCAAAGCAGGCGGCAGAACCACTGAGCCAAAGCCCTGGCCCTACAACTTATATATTAATTTCACACATAAGTCATTTCACTGCTGCAAATTTCATTTGACCTTCACAGCAAACCTATAAAGTGATAGGTCTCCCACTACCTCAGCAGCTATTATGTACAGTAGCTGCTCTCTTCCTATCATGCCTTTCCCCCTCCCCTGTGTGACATCATGCCAAGATGGTTGCTCCCACCAAAGAACAAACCCTTCTTCCCAACATGCCCGTTCCCGCCTAGAGAGTAACCTAATACTTGCTCACCTCCTACCACCTAGTGACGTCACACACTCCTCCATTCCCTAGTCACTACCTCACTCAACCCTGCCTCAGCCCCAACAAACCCCACCCCAGTCTCTATAAAAGACTCTCCCTGCCTCAGCCATATTGCTTTTGTCTTTCCTTTGTTCAGAGACAGCCCGGCAGATCTGTTCCCCTAATAAAGGCTTGTTGTGGCCTGGTCTGTTCTTGGTCTTCGGCCTTTTACCTGACATTTCTGGTGCTGTGACTCAGATGGTAGGTGGTCCATTAATGGATGATCCCCCGCAGGATGGGGTTGGTTGACCTTTTGGCCATCTCCATTGGACGGACCATATCTGCCGTGCCAGGACCCTCCAGGGCTTTCTACCTTTGCCATTGCTGATGCTACACATCCATACCGGTCACCAATGTCTAGGTAAGTAGGGAGTTCAGCCTCCCTCTTGTTGGGTTCTCTGTCTCGTTCTCTCTCCCTCTGGGGGCTTCTCAGAAATCCAAGCACTTGGTCAGAGAATCCTCCACGGCCACTGGGCTCAGGACCATGCCCCTGGGAGATGTCACATCAGCCTGCCTCCTCTCGTTCTCTCCCTCTGGGAGACTCACTCAGAGATTTTCAAAGGAGACAAGGATGCTTCTCCCCTTTGTTCTTCTCCCAGGGAGCTGCTTCCTCCTCACCCACTCTAACATGGGGGCCCAACAATCCAAACCCCCTCCTTCAATGCCTGTGGGCTGCCTCCTGGCATGACTCAAACCCCTCAGATTGTTGGGACCAGACTTTAAGCCAAAAAGACTTGTTTTCTATTGTAATCAGGTTTGGCCTCAGTATAAATTAGATAATGGGTTTCCATGGCCCAAAAATGGCACTTTTGATTTTAACATACTGTGTGATTTACACAACTTGTCAGCACAATGGCAAATTGGCGAAGCCCGACCAACCTCCAATGCTGCTTGACAAAGTTCCAGCTGGGGGAAAAGGAGGGTGGAACACATCGTACCCTCATGTTTTATTTTTTCTTGCCCTAATGTTTACAATTGTTACTCTGGTCACAGGAATCATTGTATTTGTGACTA
>NW_004624762.1:122382-152665 GCF_000247695.1 Heterocephalus glaber
ACTTACAGAAATAAATATTACTTAAATATATTATTATACTATGTTTACATCAGTTGTCATCAAAGGGATAAATTCTAAATACGTTATTATGGCATGCTTACACTGGTCATTTTCAAAGGACTAAGTATCCTGTAAAAAACAACAATAACAAGGTTTTATTTTTTTCTGATGTACTAAATGTATTTATACTTACTGACTGCACAGGTTTTCTCATATTTGTTTATGATAATAACCTCTTTTTGATTCAGGTATTTGCCTTTTTCATACACTCCAGCTATTTATGACAACAGATGCATTTATAGGCTGAGATATTTTCTTTAGATGGTATCCTATCAAAAGATTATTTGTTTATTTTTTAAAAGATAATAATTTAGGTAAAAACTTTTGGTGTTTTAAAAAAGTATGTTTAACAATGGCTATTTTATATCAAGATAAACATTTAAATGTGTTACAAAGGTAAAGTCATCATAGTTGTCATGTTAAAATATCATTAAATGTGGCTCTTTTTCTGTTAATATTCTGCAGGAATTCAACTACTAGAACAACCATGACTGACAACAATAACAGTTCTCTATATTTTAAATTCCAAAATGCTTGTTACTCAGGTAAAATTATAATAGTTAAAGTCATTACTCTTATTACAATGCTAATGCTATTGACCTTCTCTTCTGGGTGTTCAACAACTAAAGTTTGGAGACCAAAACTAAAAAGGTAACTGGGCTATGAGGACAGTCAATATTTTGGCCCTGGCCCCTCAAGGTCAACAAAGATCCAGGACATGAGGGAACCTTCTCTACAGGGTCCTACGTCTTTGGTAAGTCACTCAACCTCCTAAACAGGGGGATTGCTGGACACCAGAGGACAATGTACTGTGTGCCAAAGGAGGGTCACCAAGAAAAATCTCCCATGATTTCACTCAAAGCAACATGGTCAAGTAAGGCCATGACCCATCCTGATGGCTGACACTGACAGAGGAGCAGAGAGGCTCTATCCATGGTTCTAAAGTAATGGCCTGGGGGGACTTAACTGAACTTGATAGAAAACAAGAGGTTCATACTGATTGACACATGTCTCACTTTAACTTGGTCTTAAACACCTGGCAGAAAAAAATAACCAAAAGTGGTATAAAACAATGACATAATAATAAAGCTAGACTTCAGAAAAAATTAAGACGTAGTCCACCCATTAAAATCTTTTGGTTCACTCATGACACAGCCATTTCAAAAAACAAAACAAAACAAAACTTTGGGGACTAAATAGAAGGGAAAATCATTAATTAGCTATTAAGTGTGTATAAATTCTTTTCGGAGAAATTAAAATAAGTTCTTTACAGGTGTCCAATCCTAGAAACCACTGGTCTCCAGGTCTCTCCTTTTAGATAAGTGTTTTTCTGATTCTGTGATAACTATTTAACTATCATGTAGTGATAAAAAAACATAAAGTAAGAGTATTGGGGAAAAATCACTTGCTTGTCAGCCCCAGTCAGGATAAGTTCTATACCAAGCAGCTACAAGATTTATTCCTTTTCAAATAATGTACGTACTTGTTCTCTGTTTATGATACCTCTTCTCTCATTGTGCTCATATTTCCTGGATACCTACCCGTGTCTAAAAAGATCAAGCCTTTTATGTTACACTTGATCGCCTTAAGTTGGCCAGTGTCCTTGTTGAGGTTATCAGTTCTCTTTATTTTTAAATATATCAAGGAGGCCTCCAAAAACTGAGAGATACAGGAATAAAACTGTCCTTTACACAACTATTCCATGGCTTTGCTGGAACTATCAACCTAAAATGTGTGTTTTCACAGCTTTGAATTTAAAAGACAAGTCAGGTTCATAGTAACACTACACTCATCGGTATGTTGGCCTCCAAAAGACATTTGCTCAGTTCCATACACCTTTTATACTCCAAAAAAAAAATTATAAAGATTATATAAATTGTGTTTATCACTTTTCCACTCATTCTCTAAGAGCAAGGACATGACACAGAGGCTCTTAGATCATGAGCTATGATCTCTTACTTCCACAACAGTCTCATACTTCTATAACAAATGAGCCCCTAAACATCCAGCTGTCTAAAACCTATGTAAATAATGAAAAAAAATTACACGTCAAATACAAAAAAAAATTAAGACTCAATGGGCCAGATAGATATGCCCCCCAAGGTACTAATCAATGGTGGGGTACATTTGGTTCCTGGAGCTCATGGCTCCCATGGCTATTACTACTCTTGGGACCCCTTAGTATTATCTGTTTAATTCTCTGCTTTGGACAGTGCCTGGTTCACTGTTTTCAAAATTTCTTACAGGAATGAATGAGGGCATTCACCAACCAGACAGTCAGAGTTCATCATGGCAGGGTACCAGCCAGTACAACAAAAGGAAGAGTTCCCCACTTGCCATGGGCCTCATCAGATCCAGGTCTAGCCCCGATCTTTGCCCCTTGTTAGCAGGAAGCAGCTCCAGAAGAGACCTTCGTCCAACTATCATAAAACAAAAGCCTGGAATGATAGGTCTCCCACTACCTCAGCAGCTATTATGTATAGTAGCTGCTCTCTTCCTATGGTGTCTTGCCCCTTCCCTGTGTGATGCCATGCCAAGATGGTTGCTCCCACCAAAGAACAAACCCTTCTTCCCAGCATGCCCCTGTTCCTGCCTAGAAAGTAACCTAATACTTGCTCACCTCCTACCATCTAGTGATGTCACCGGCTCCTCCATTCCCTAGTCACTACCTCACTCAACCCCGCCTCAGCCCCTACAAACCCCACCCCAGTCTTTATAAAAGACTCTCCCTGCCCTGGCCATATTGTTTTTGTCTCTCCTTTGTTCAGAGACAGCCCGGCAGATCTGTTCCCCTAATAAAGGCTTCTTGTGGCCTAGTCTGGTCTTGGTTTTTGGCCTTTTACCTGACATAAAGTAGGCAAAATAATGTTAGGTCTCATTTTATAGACTGGGAAACAGATCCATGAATAACAGAGATGGTAAGTGATTTCCCAAGAATCATGTGCGTAAATAGCAATGCAGGGGTTGGTTCCCTTCCATGGTTCTCAACTGGGAGCAAATCTAATCCTACTTAATAGCATATTGGCCCGCTTCCCTGTGTATCCCACCACGTTGTACATCTTATCAGAGGGAAAGTGAGTATGCTTAAAGAAGTTCAATAAATGTTACTGGTCTTAAACCAAATTTCACAGTGGGTGATGAGTTACACAATGTTAGAGATACTGTTTGTAATCAAAACCTGTTAATCAGATGATGCACAGAACAATAAGATCTGTATTAACTCTGCTAATAAAACATGCCTTTTTTCTCTGCTCTTCCTTTTTCCCAGGCATGTTTTCTTACAAATTGTGTTGATATTTTTCATTTGGGATTTTCTCACACGTAAATTATCATGGTAATAAAAGCCTGTATTGTAGAAGAAACACCAACAAACAAAAAAAACCCCCACAGATGCCATAGGTTTCTCCACACTGGCTAGGTTCACTCCATTGTACTCAGTACCATTCCCCTCCCCCCACCCCGTGCCCCATAAAGAAAATGAGCCCACATCTGTGTGCCTTGTGAGAGTAATCCCCTTAAACTGTGACCAGGTCAGATGTGAAAAATAACTTCATTCAGGCATGGTACTACCTTAGATGAGGATTTTCATCCTGTGAAGCTGCAAAGGGGCAGTCTGTGGAGATGAGCCAAGCACGCCCCCTAGAGGTCACAGAAACGTTAGTTTCCCTTGTAAAGCTGTTTTTTCCTGTGTGTGGGCCCAACCTCGAGTACTGAAAAACTGAGAAAGGGCTATAAATAAGGTTTCAGAGCTGGTAAAAATAAAACTAGATTAAAATCACCCAACTCCAAACAGATAAGATGAAGACCATGTTAACAGTTCAGCTTGGCCTTATTTTCTAACAACTGGCCAGATCATTTAGGTGGAATCCAAAATGCATTTTGAATTACAGTTAAAACACTGCCGGGCAGGGGATTTAGCTCAGTGGTTCCGAGACGCCTGCCTCACAAGCGCAAGCGCAAGGACGTGAGTTTGATCCCCGGTACCAAAAAAAAAAAAAATTGCCTCTTCCACACATGCCCTCACCTTAAACTGTATGTGCTTGTGGTCACTGGAGGTCTTTTCTTCAGGTGGGCAGAAACAAAAGCTACCCTCAAGGAGGAGGTTTTTGCTAAGTCCCTAAGTTGCCCCTGCTGAGCTCCAACTTGGGAGTCTAACTTCCAGGAGGAAAAAGGCAGGGGATTCTCAGGTCTGGGTGAACTAGGTCTACAAAGAAGTTCAAAAGCGAATCTCACCTAACTCTGAACTAGGGGCAACGTTCAGCCTTGGCTTGGGCTTCCAGCACCTGTGTAAGAACCAAAAACTGTCAGGAGCAATGCTACATAATTTGGGGGAAAAATCATTTGATTAGGTCCAGTTCTCTTGCCTACAGGCCAGCTATGGCATTTCCCGATATGATTCCAACTTTGCCTCCCTCCCGTCACAACTGAGACCTCAATGATCCCGTGATGCTGTGATGCTCCAGGACAAGACCACACCTGCGGGAGATACCCTGGGAGGAACCAAATCTTAATCTGCATAGTTCCTCAGGGATCTAGGAATTCCACCACTCCCGTTATGTTACATTTGTTTCTCCCTAGTACTGAATAAAAGGTGCAGCAAGCTCAGGGGGCTTTTATCTTTGCTGCCCAGAGCAGCACTGATAAGGCCCAAAGCTCAGCTTCTTCTCGAAGTCTCATTTTTTTCTACCTTTCCTGTATAAGTTAATTCACCTTGTGCTGCAGGGGCTCGCAGGAGACTAGGACTTACTACAAAGGTTCTAGTACCATCCACTTTCCCTGTTCCCTACAAAAAAAACCCGAAGTCCTGCCTGGCCTGGGCAAAGCATTTTCAGAGCAATGTAATCCTGGTACAAGGGGAGGTGTGTGTGGCAGGAGGGGGAGCAGAGTAGCCTGATGGCCACAGGAATGGCAGGATGAGGGGGTGATTTTGTGGCTTCTACCAGCTGCTCAGCCCAAATGGATGAGTGCAGTAGGAGAACCATCCTGAGCTCTGGGGTCAAAGATTCTGGAAGTGGCACAAGGACTGCCTATGAGGCAGATAGATGCCTGGATTCTGCAGGCAGTGCTTAGCCCAAAGTCTCACAAACAGTAGACAAGGAGATGTGGGAACTCTTAGCAGCCCTCCAACTCCATTTTGTGCTTTGAGGTTGCTGGTGGCCTGGGGGAATACTGCTTTAAAGTGAAGGGAAGCCCTTAGATTTCCTGTTAAAACAAACCTAGAAGAGATGTTATCAGGTTCCCCAGGAGACCCACAGGATAGTTGCATTTTTGAGGTATGTTTTGGTTGGGAGGAGCTGGCTGCTGGATGCCACCTGGGGCTTCCTAGGCCCTGACCTTAAATGCTCCGGGAAGGTGTCTGGATAACACAGCACTGGGCCTAAAAGGGAGCATGTTCATCAATCCTATTCTGCCTCCATCCTGCCCCAATTTCCTTATAGACCTAGGTTTTGAGACAGCTATACTTTCCATTTCTATGCTGAATAGTAACCTCCTAAGGAACATGTAAATAGTCATAGCATCCTGGAGCTAAAAGGGGTCTTAGAATAGCCCTCTCATTTTACAGGTCACCCAAAGTAGTTAATGAACTTGCTCAGTTCTGCCTCTTCTTGGATTCTTTTGGGGTTCAGTGGGATCCTAGGTGACATGATCTGAAAGCTCTGCATAGTGCTTAGGGGCAGCACCTGTTCTTTGATATGGCCTCCAGGAAGCTTCTGAGGCCACTGGCCCTGACTGCCCCTATGGTTCATTGAACTTACAATGAGCTTGCACAGCACCTTCCCTCTCAATTTAGGAGCCATAATTCCAGGGGGTGGGGCACTGGGTTAAATGCTTTGTGTGCATTACCTCATTTGTCATTTCATCTTTTTCACAAGTCATTCTCTGGGTTATAAGTTTTGGTTTCATGTGTTATGATGAGTGGTCTGAGTCTTCAATACAAGAAACAAGAGGGTGAGTGGAGGAAAATCTACCAAAGAAGGCTGGTAGCCTTTTTACCCAGCCTCCAAAGCCTCATGGGGCAGTGGAGAGGCTGAGAGGAGACTCTGTGCCTGTGTGTGCCAAGAGGCTCAGTGTACCCAGTGTACCTAACCAGACACTTCCCACAGAGCCTGTGACACAGCTCTTACATGTGAGCCACAGTGTTATGGCAGTGTCTAGCTGTCCCCCCAAAGCCTCATGCAGTCCTAGGTGCTGCTTTTCAGAGGTAGCTGGACCTAGAGTGTATGATTTGGGATTAAGTGTGTGATGCTGGAGTCAAGGGTGTGTGATTACTAAATCAGTCTACTGATTGGTCTGGCATAGTTCTGGGTGTGGATTATGGGAAGGTCTATTCTTGCATGTGAGTGCTACCCGCTCTAAGGGTGTGCGGCCTGGATAAAATACAAAAGATAGAAAAAGGGCTGCTGTTGTTGCTGTTGCTTCTTTGCTACTTCATTGCCTTCTGCCTGCCACTAATTGTTTCTTCTCTGTCATGTTCCTCTGCCATGTTAGTGGGTCTTGGAGCCAGCCAATTTTGAACTGAAACCTCTACAAACTGGGAGCTGCAATAAATCTTTCCCACTTTCACTTTGGGTGGCGGGTAAGTTACAAAGACAAGGGTCGCATTTCTTTCTACACCATTTCCCTCCACTGATGTGTTCAGAAACGTCAGGCAGACACTGCCAAGCTCCCTGTTCCAGGTGGGAAGGAAATGACCCTCTTGCTTTACAATGAGTCGATCAAAAGTTATTTATTTTCTAAAAGCATAAAAACACATACAAAAAGGGACTCACTCTTAACTAGAATTAAGAGACACTGTCATCATAACCCTGTGGGCAAGGCCTCTATGGAGAAATGATTGCTCCTGTACTATCAGAGATTCTAACCAACACTTTGCTCCCCACCCTAGAAGATACTATTTCTAAGATACACATGGACAAAGAGTAAGCTTTATTAAACCAGACACATAAAAATAAGGACTGTGTTCTTCCAGGTTCGAAAAATATAATTCCAAGGCTCTGAGGAAAATAATCGTATACGTCAGTCCCAGGGCACTTTTCTCCCCAGGAGTTGATTGGTCACTTTCTGTGGATGAAAAGAAAAGTCAAAAAAGAAGTCAGGTACTTTCACCATCAAAGACAGACTCACCCAAGCTGTACTGCTGGAGACAGCCAAATCTTGTTCATGTTACTTAGCTACAGAAACTGGCAATTAGACAAAAAAATATTTCCTAAAGAGTTTAGGAAAGATGATCTGTAAGCAACATATATTATTTCCACACAGATACTGATGGTCTATAATCCTGATAGACTAACCAGTCCATAGCCCATGCACTGCATAGCGACACACTAGAGAGCTGGACAGTGCCAGGGACCTCCCCCGAAAAAAACAGCCTGAACTCTGGGGGGCAATACAGAGACAGTTCCCCAACCCCATCTGATATGATCTGGTCTTTGGGATTCTTACTTTCAGAGTCCTCTGATGTACAGTGAGAGGTTGAAAGGGAAACAACTCGCCTTCATGCCCAGTGGTCAGTCTGGTTGCTCAGGGAATTAACTGGTAGCAAGATCCCTATCCTGCAAGCTTTTTGGACTTGTAGCACCACTGATCCACTGGGGCTAAAACCTCTGACCTACAGTGCTGACACCTCTTAGGCCACACTTAACACATTTTCCAGTTTACTTTAGCAGTTCTAGAGGAACAGTGGTACTTTGGTTAACAAACTTAATTCTTTTTTTTAATAAACTTCAAGTTTATTATCATTAACACTTCAAGTGTTAATGATAAAAAAATTTCAGCACAGCTGTTCCGTTTAAAAAGTGAAAGTACATACTATATTTCTAGCTCAATAACACAGATGAACCTGATGTCTTCGAATGACATAACAATTGAGCATTGTACAGTACATCTTATGAAGACCCATAAATTAAAACTACTGTTTTAAAGTCAGTGATTATGAAACAAATATGCATTCAGTTTCAGCTTCTTTTTTCTTCCTCTACCATCAGGTGCTCCATCCATTTTAGGCTTCTGTGTTGAATGCTTTGGTCCTTGTTTCTTTTTCTCTGCCTTCTCCTTCTCTTCTAGTTCCATGGTTTCTCTTTCAATCAATGTAATTAAGGTATTACATTGTCTCTGGAGCTCCACTGCAGTTCTGGACTTAAGAAACCAATCAAATCTGAACTAAGGAGAGTTGCGGATGCACTGCTGCAATTCATCAGACATTTTCCTCGTCAAATCCAAGTTTGTGAAGCATACAAATCAGAAAATGATCCTCCTCCTCTGTGTAGTTTTTCCTTTGTTAGTACCATACGATAATTCAGACCTGATGAAAAGGTGCTTTGTACCACCCAATCTTTGTATCAGGTGCTTTTTTGATGCTTATTCTTCTTTGAATTCTTGCCTCTCCCCTTTCAATCGTGATCTTCTCTATGTCCTGGAGCTCACTGCATCTTTCCCAGAACACAGCTGAATATTCAATGACCTCTTCTGGAGTTTTTCCTTCCACTTCTCTTGCTATATTTTCAATATCATCACGACCCCACTTCTCATTAGCTTTAATAAATTGTAGAGTCTCTCTTATTCCAGTTGGTACATCCCTGTGTCAGAAGCTTCTCTTTTTCCTCTAATTCCTCATCATTAAGGGGCTCCACTTCATCAATTTTAAGCTGGTCTTCTTTCTGCACCTGTGCTGCATTACGAAGATCAGGACTTCGAGGTACCTTGTACCCAATAGTTTTTCTGTATACAGAATTTCTTTTTCCAGTAATTCAAATAAACTTGGGGGAAAGAACTGAAAATCCTGAACAATGGGTTGCTTTGGAGGTCAAGGAGCCTTGGGTGCACAAACTTAATTCTTTCCATAATTCTGGCTGTAGAATTCATTCCACTGTTTTCTGATTTATCCATGAGGAGCATAAAATCCTTTGGGACTCTGACTATTCTTATGTTTTGAGCATTTCTATCTTTACACCTAAGTTGCTTCCTATGTGTGGAATATGGCTTCATTCCAAATGCACGGCAAGTGACTTATACAATTAAGGCTGAGAAGCTCAGCCTGATTTGAAACTTGGTAACAGATGCCTTGTGTTTGAAATTTCAGCACTAGAGAACAGTGCATTTTGAGTTTCAGTTCACTCTACTTCTCAAACTTGGGTCATTCTAAGTGAATGATCCATTCTGCTCTAGACACAGTACTACCTCCACTGACCTTTTTATACAGCTGAGCTCGCAGCCGGTAAGATTTATATTCTGATCTTCTCTTCTCCTCTTCTCTCTTTTTCTGTACTTCTGGAAGCTGTTCGTAAATCCTTAGAAATGGCACCAGTTGAAAGAAAGAAAGCAATGAAGTCATGAGGCACAGAGGTGATCGCAGATGATCTCTTCTCACCACACCTCCCCCTAAGCTCTACTGCTCTACCCAGACAGGCCTAGTCCATATAATGTGCCCGGCTTCCTGTTAGACACCTGGACATAAAGAACCCTGGCCTGTAGTGCTCACAATCTGGAAGAGACAGATAAATAAAAATATAATGGGAGAAGACGGGGACAAAGGGGATAAGGATAAAGTTGTTTTCCCCTCTATATGCAAAAATGTACTGTTTCAACATAAGATAATGAATAGGTATTACTACTGTATTTTTAAACACAAGGAAAATACTGGGAAAGAAATAGTTATAGTTATATCTACAAAATGCTACAGAGTTACAGGAGAGAAAAAGAAACTTATTCTGAAGGAAGGAGGTCAGGAAAGAATTCAGAGAGGAGATTAGGCCTCAGCTGGATCTTGAAGAACAGAAAGAGAAGAGAAGATGGGACAAAAGGTGTCCATGTCAGGAAAAAGTAAGTATTGGTAAGAATAAAGCCAGGACTGCATGAGGCATAGTGCAGGGGAACATGTGGGAAGCAGGTGGGATGAGAATGAATTGGACTGTAGAGGGTCTTATAGTCATGTGAAAAATGAGGTTCTGTTCTATCTGGCTTTGGGTGCCACTGATTTGAAGTTGGAAGGAACGCAACCAAATATGCATGTGACAAATATGCTCTAATTGGAAATAATTAAATTTCCAACAAAGGAATAGTTAAGTGAATTATAGAATATATAGTGAATAATAAAAATAAAATGAATAATAAAAATAATAGAAGTTTAAAACTTTGAGTCTCCGTCCAGTAGATGGGCACTTAGCCCCCTCCTACAAGTATATTTGTGATTGAAAGCACCAGTATCTTACAGAAGATGCCCTGCCTGTCTTCCTGTAAGCAAGCCTCAGTGTCTTATAGCAAGGACTCCTCTTGCTGAAGTGAGGGTGCAATTAGCTGCCACAAAAGGAATGCTGTATAATTTCTCTCTCCTAATTAAATTTTGTGACAGAGTTAAAATAAAGCAATGGTTTGCAAATTGTATAGGCTTAGGATTCCTTTACACTTCTAAAAACTGAGGATCCCCAATGTGGATTTTATCTATTGATACCATATTACAAGTTAAATAAAATTTACTTAGTTCTTAGGGGCTGGGCATGTGGCTCAGTGGTAGAGGGCTTCCCTCTTAAGTGCAAAGCCCAGCACCACAAAACCAAACCAAATCAAGACAAGAGAAAACTTATTTCTTAATTCACTTAAAAATAATGATAAGCTGAAAAAATAACCATAAGCTTATGAACATGTTAACAGGAGTGGTCTTATTATTTTTAAGAAAAACAAAAAAAGTTAGCACTGTTTTATATTTTTTGAAAATCTAATGTTTGGTTTAATAGAAGCCAGCTGGACTCATAACTGCTGCTGTATTGTTTGTTGTTATATGTGCTGCCAAAGTGAGCACTGTTTGTTGTTATAAATCACTCTGGCTGAAACATTTTTTAAAAATCTCACCTCACACATCTAATTGGAAAAGAGAAAAATAACATTCTTTCCAGATAACTACTGATCTTCTTTAATACTACATGAAAACTCAACAAGTGGTAGTTTCTTAAAAATCAGCTAGGGCCAGCCAGGGATTTAGCTCAGTGATTTCGCCGCCTGCTGTGCAAGCGAAAGGACCCAAGTTCGATCCCTGGTACCAAAAAAAAAAAAAAAAATCAGCTGCAAGTACAATCTGAAATCAGATTAGTGACCTTTTTATACTTTGTCACATAAACATTCATCAGTCTGTCTTGCATTTTAAATAGGCTATGTATCCATGCCCGATTTTGTAACATCATCTGGAAAATCCTGGTCCAGTGAGTTATGCAAATCTTCCAAATGGTGACAAATTTACTTACATTACATGAAAAACATCACATTTGGTTTTTTTTTTTTTTTTATACCAGGAACTGAACTCAGGACCTTGTGCTTTCGAGGCAGGTGCCGGAGCACTAAATTCCCAGCCTAATATCACATTTGTTAAGGTCACTGTTGATCTTGTCACAGAAGTCTAATTACTAGAAAGTTGTCAAACTAATGATAGTGAAAATAAGTTCTTTAGAATTCCTTTCTTTGCTGAAAGGTCAAATTTTCTCTTTGGGAACAATTACTGTCAGGTATTTTCCCTGAAGTGACAGGCTTAATTCTTCATTTTTAAGAAAATGTCTGGCATATATCTAGAATAATCAGTTTATCTGTCAGTTACTCTTACCAAGTAGAAGTCAGGCTCCATGAAAAAGGCAGTAGAAAACAAGATTTCAAGAGGGAAGCCTCAATTACACAAGATAAATTGTTTTAAGAACCATTACTTCAGAAGCACTCTGCCAGTTGTAAAACTATTTTTATTAAAGCAAGCCTGCAATGAACTCCAAAATGTAACCCGTAAGTTTGTCATGGCATTCTCATGATCAATATATGCTATCTCAAATTAATTAAGTAGCTAAAAATTGCAATGGCACGAGAGTCAAAAAATATAAACAGGTGAAAAATTAATCTCTCCTACTTCAGTACACCAGCCACTCAGTTCTTTTTCCCAAAGGAAAACACTATTATAAGGTTTTCTCTTCTAGAGATATTCTCTGCATATGAAAGTATACATATCTATATAAGCATAAATACTTCTTTCAAAGACCATAAATGGCAGTACTATAAGCATGCTCCTGAAACTCAATTTTTAAAACTTAATAGTTTTTAAATTAATTAGTTTTTAGTTAGAGAATACTCCGTTATTCCTCACTCTACTGGATAAGCTCCTACATATAAGATCATTAAGATAGCCTCAAATAAATATTTAATGTTATTTCAAAGTATTCTTTATATCTAGGTTTCTAATAAAGACAAGCCTAATGCATGCAAATTAGTGGGGATCTTTTAATCATTTGTATATTAATCATTCATACCATATCTGTTGTTTTTCTTTTCTTTTTTCATGCCGTATGTGAGAAGCCACTTTCACAACTAACTTTCTCATATTTCAATGTCAGTATAATGCCTTTACTCTGGGGGACAAGCCAGAGTTTCTGACCTTCTCGTAGTCTGGTTTATACTTTTGTAATTATCTTGTTCTTTTGGACTTACCGTTTAGACCTCTGAATCATTTCCTTCTTTCCAATAGGCTTCTTCTGGGCAGCAAGGAAGACTAAGCAAGAGAAGAAGTGGTTGTCAGTGGACAGTGACTTAATAAGGAAAGGTGTGGCACTCTAGAACTATAAGGAGCAGCTGGAATTTCATGCCCCTAACCTGAGCTGGCAGTACAGGTCAGTAAGCAATGACCAATGATCAAGACCAAAGCCAAAGCAAAGATTAAACTAGACCAATGGTGCAGAACCTATGGCACGCATGCCGCAATGGGCTGTTTGTATCACTGAAAGCTCGAAAAAGTTCACCATCACTGGATTAGAGAGACCATGACAGCCACCTATGGCCCCTGAAGACTTAGCACTCCCTAGCACAGACCAACAGTTATGCTGAAGAATTAGTTTATAGGTAAGGTTGTGATGAGAGCACCAGGTAGTACTTTATAGTTTTCACAGCTTTCACAAATTTCTTTTTTGGTACCAGGGATCGAACTCGGGCTAAATCCCCAGCCCTTTCACAAATTATTTTATTGAGATCTTAGGCTCAGTGTAATTGTTAAGTACACAAACTCTGAAGCTAGCCCACATGGGTTTAAATCTTAGCTCTTTTACTTGTGAAATTGTAATCTAAGGCAAAGCACTTAAACTCTCTCCACTTCAATTTTCTCACTGTGAAACAGGGGTATCAATAATATCTACTTTAGAGAGGTATTGTGAGAACAGTATATAGACAAGAAGAGCTATGCGTTTATTACTGTTGTTGTTACTAATACCACCCTTTGAGGTAGGACAGCCAGAACTGGCCCTATCCTTACAGGAAAAAAAAAATTATACTTTTGTAACCAACTTCCTCACAGACACTGAGCAAGAGGTGGTTTTAAAAAAATGCCATTCTCACTGCATATCTCCTTTTTATTTATTTATTTTTTTTGGTACCGGGGATTGAACTCGGGACCTTGCGCTTGGTGTGGCAGGCGCTGGAACCACTGAGCTAAATCCCTGGCCCCTTCCATATCTCCTTTTTAAGATGCAGACACCAGCTCAGAGTCCTGAGTTATTTGTATCATGAAAGCACTGAAAAGTAGGCCCATTTCTGTTAAGCCTAAGGAGATTTGAGCTTCAGTAAGCACAAAGTTACATTCAGTTTTCGTAACTAGCTTTTAGCAGTACTCATCAACAGAGCAGCTATCATGCCTTCTCTAGACACTAAAATTACAAGAGGGTATACCTCTCCTGGGCAGGCGACGCATGGTGTTGAACAGTGCATCCCGTTCACTCTGTAACATGTTCTCCAGCTTCCTCTCCTGGACTATTAACTTCAGGCGCTTTATCCGCTCCCCAGAGCGGGAGATAAAGTCGGGTCTGTGAAGCTGAAGTGATTCCTAAGGAGAAAAAGCCCAGCCTAATATTAATGATGCAAGTTGCTATCCAAGTGCCCAGAAAAATAGGATCTACCTAGCAGGTTTGGAAAGCTGGTTTCTAATGCTCAGAAAATATTTATAGTTAAGGAATACTGTGATACCTCTCTGCAGGGGAAGACTCTAGCTGGGAAATCAAAGGGATCAAAGGAATGCCTTTGAATAAGCCAAGAAATAAGTTAATGAGAGTTAAAACTCTCCCAAAAGTTGATAGGACAGAGCTCAGCCATTGTACCATTTTAAATTTCTCTTCAAACAAATATCTCACTAAATAACATGTCCTTTAACCTCCAAGGCTGGAGATGAGGGCTGGAGATGGTTGGTGAGGGGTGGGGAGGTACTCAATGGTACAGTGCTTGCCTAGCAAGTGCAAGGCCTTGGGTTCAATCCCCAGCACTGAAAAAAAAGCAAGAGAAGAGATTCAGAGCCTTTTGAATCCTGTGATAAGAAGGGACAGGCATTACCTAAATGGAGGAGATAAAATGTTCATACAAACACCAGGCCTCTAGAAATGCCACACTGGATATCTATGAACTTGCCAAGAAGTGCCCCAATACCCTCCCTTCTGTTGCCTTGTCCCCAGATCCTCAGGGTGGTACACTATTTAGAAAGTTAAGAATAAGGCAGCTCTTGATTAATGATGAGAAACCAAGTCCTTCTGAAGGGAAACAGATGAACTGCAGAGCCGCTGAAAAAGAGGGTCACATGAGTAAACCTCGGCCTGCCAAGTCACAGATGGGACTTGTTCATGTCGTGCACTTTCCCACCTAAATACATGGCTAAAGTTAACTTGATGCCACTATACCTGTAGGGTTGCTTTCACAAATGGCCTCAGTGGGTCTCGGCCATCATCTCCACCTCGGCCAGCCACTGATCCCTGACCATCCATGTGCTGTCCCTGACAGTTCTGTTCACGAAGTGGCTCCCGCCAGGGTTTCGTTTTGGTAACTGGTTCAAACCAGGAGACACCAGGACCATAAATCTTGGGCACGTTTTCCTTCTTGGATCTAGATTTCACATTTTCCACAGGGACAAACCATGAAACTCCTACAAGGAATATTTTTAAGGACAAAAAAAGATGTATCATTTTTATAACCCCATCCAGGTCTCATCAAAGACATGTATAATATAGACTCACAGGAGGCTTAGCTGTGAGGGGTCCCAGGGTGCCCTTGAGTCTGTCTTAACTGCAGGTGTGACACTGTAAGTGTAGTTCTAGATGCTTAGTCATTTAGAAATAAAGAATTTTAGCATTGCAAGAGACTTAATTCACTATTTTCTGCTATAAAACCTGGAATTAGAAACTGACCTTCATAGGAATTTGGCTTGTTCTTCCTTAACTTTTTGTCCTCAAAATAATCGGTAAAGAGCTGTTTCTCTTCAATTTTTTCTTCTGATGAAGAAGTCACATCACTGTCCTCTTCTAATCTAGCCTCACTGGAACTAGGAGTTGGGAAAGTCACTCCAACATCACGAGTGTGTTTTTTGGCACCCGTCACAATCTCCAAATTACCTGAGGGGAAAGGTTACAGATGTCTCTGGGAGTATCACAAGTTCATTCAAGCAAGCAGGTAAAATCTTTTTAATGCTTCAAAGACATGCTGCCCTTTTTTGCAGGGAGCAAGATGGGAAGTGGGAGAAGAGTAAAATGAAGAAAGAGAAGGAGGGTGGAGAGTTGCAGAGGAAAGTAGAGGGAGAAAGAAAGAAGGATTTTATTTCTAAGTTTAACTTACAAAGAAGAACAAATAAGGATTCAGTAGGTAGATTTCAGTTCTGATTCCAAGAAAGACAGTAAACATTTCTAATAGCCACCTGGGTAAGGAAGAGGTTGATAAGTCTTAAAGATAAGACTCCAGGGAGAGACAAACAAGTAAGGGAGTTTACTTATTTTTGTTTTATAATCAAAAGGCATAAAAAGGCATAAACTGAAATCCTCCTTTCTGTTCCTGTTCTCCACTCTCTGCGCAGTACCCCATCATTCTGGAGAACTATTTTTGTACTCTCAAGCAATTCTCCTCCCTCCTTTATTTTACTTAAAAAATATATGTAGTAGTATACTATACACTGTTCTATATCTTGATTTTTGTTTCAAATTATGTATCTTGGAAATCTTTTCAATATTAGCACAGAAAAAGCTTCTTCAGTCTATGTACCATTTCTTTTTTGGTACCGGAGGTCAAACTCGGGACCTTGCGCTTGCGAGGCAAGCAGTGGAACCACTGAGCTAAATCCCCGGCCCTGTACTATTTCTTTATGTGGAAGTAAAATTTCTTTAACCATTTAGTTGCTGGTGGATATCTAAGGTGATTTTAATTTTTTGGTGTAACAACCAACACTTCAATGGTTAATTTGGTATACTTGCCATTTGCACATATCCAAGTATATCTATAGGCTAAATTCTAAAAGTAAAAATGCTAGGTCAAGGTAGTTTTGATAGAAACAGCCAAATTCCCTTTCACAAGGGTTGTACCAACTTATACTCCTACTAGAATGTTTGAGAGTACTTATTTCTGTACACTCTTAGCCATAGTCTTACTCTTTTTTTTCCCCCATAGTCTTACTCTTAATCTTCACTTTTTTTTTTTATTATGAGTGAGGTTAAGATCTCCATTTTTATTTCACTGGAAAAGTTTAACTTCAAGTGACTCACCTGCCTGTATGCCCTTGTTTAACATGTACCCATTATTCTCACTGCAAAGAGTAGAGCTCAAACTCAAGAAGCTACTGGCAGATGAAACAGAGTCAGAAGAAATATTGTGTGCCACCTGGAAAAACAAGAGATTGTTTTTGTTACCTATAATCAATGGCAAAGTTACACACACTATAACCACAAGTCCTCAAGAATCCTTTCTAATCAAATTAAGATTATTGAGATGCAGTCACAAAAATTTTGTACACAATGTTAATGTGCTGTCATGTTTCTGTGAAAGGGAAGAGAATGCTGCTGTAGTTGGACAGGGCCTAAGCTGCCAAGACTTATGCAAGACAAAAAGAGGATAGGTATTTTCTCAGAACTTAACCAAACTCTGAAGATGTTAGCCAACCTGATACATTACAGAATGAAATTCTCAACTGACACCTGCATATAATTTTGATGGGATATAAGAGGTCTGCAGACAGCTAAAGAAAGTGATGAGCTACAAAAAGTGCTCTCTAATTAGAGCAGACTCAGGCCTTTATGCAAACACCAAGGAGCTGCAAGGTCCCAAGTGTGTGTGTGTGGGGGGGGCAAAGGCCTTTTTAGTTATGTGCAGGGCAAGCACAGTAAAGGATAAGTTAAGGGACTGAAGCTGATGGTGGAATGTTGGTGGATCATGAAAAGATCATTAAAATACAATTGAACAAATATAGCATAAAACTGTATTTCTTAAGCTTGATCACTATAAAAATGCCCTGGGAGAAGGGTAACCCAGAACAATAAATTGTAATCTCGAGGGCAGGAGTCTGGGTATCTATATTTTGAGTAAGTCTAAGTGATTTTTTTTTTTTTTTACTTAAGCAAGTTTGGTAGAGGTGAACTGAAGCCCAAGTAACAAGAGAAAACAGAGCCTCTGCTCCCCTGAACAAATATTCCAAGCACCCCGTGGTAAACTTGCCACAGAATCTTGTTAGATATTTAAAGACAGGAAATATTCTTATTTTTAGAAAGATTAGCATTGCAAACTGCTGGATATGGCACTGATGAGTTGTAAAATTTAGAACTGGCCACCAATCTGACAATTTGTAAGCATTTCAAAGTCAAAGAAAAGATTACCAAATTTCAGCAAGAACTCTGGAAGGCAGGCAGAACCCTACCAGGTTAGCCTAGTTTTCTTGATAGATATGGTCACTTGCCTGGCAAACCAAAAGAATGTGTAGTCTACATAGGAAGATTTGAACAAAATGAGGAAACATCTCATGGCATGTTTGAGAGAAAGATGGACTTACATGAGTTAAGTAATAATATAAATTGGTAGAATGATAACTGGCTAAATCAACCTTGTCCAAATATTACTGTCAACATGAAGGCCTTTACTAAGTGGTAGATCTTGCACTTGGCAACAAATGCTAAGCAACTACTGTGTTCCAGTCACTGAGGTTGGCCCTAGCTATTTCTTCTTAATATTTTACAGATCAGTATTTGAAGAAGTGCGAAGTGGGAGAATTTCCATATAATGGGCATAGGGGTGTGCCTGAATGGCTGTCAGGATCCCAAATAATAATAGAAATAAGGAGTAAACAAAAAGATGTTTGGGCTGGGGATTTAGCTCAGCGGTTCCACCACCTGCCCCCCAAGCTCAAGGACCAGAGTTCAATCCCCTACCCAGTACCAAAACAAAAACAAAAACGATGTTTAGTTGGGACAACAGTAAAGGGCTGCACATTATGGGGCAGAGATAGCAACTTTGATGCAAAAGAAAAAGCTCTAGGTTTGGAGTTCAAGGAATTGAGCTAGTTTCAGATCTTCCCTTTACCAGTTGTCTCTTAAGCCAAAACTTGTGACAGTTTCCCCAACTAGAAAAGGGAACAAAGTCTTCATTTCTAAAATTATGTGTTAGAAAAAATTATTTAGATGGTAAACTATAAAAAACTATAAGACTACTATGTTTAAAAAATCAAGTACAGAAAGAACAAAGATATGATTGGTGGGTAGCACACTATACTCGTACCTTCTCTGCAGCTGTAAAAGAGAAATAGAATATTAAGTACTAAAATGGGCTGATTTTAAAGACAAATACTTGAGAATAGTAAAGTGTGCTGCCATGTTTATGAAAAAAGGTAGACAACTTATGTAGATGTTTTCTTTTCTTTTAAATGTGAATATCTGAAAGAAAACCCAGATTGGAAGGGAAGAAATAAAATTCTATTTGCCAATGACATGGTCTTGTATATAGAAAATACTAAAGAATCCACAATAAAGTACTAGAATAATTTGGTCAGGTTGTAGAATATAAGATCAGTATGATTTTTAAAAAAGACACCGATGTTTCTTTCTTTTAGCAATGAACAATCTAAAAATAAAAGAAACAGTTCCATTCCCAGTAGCAAAAAGAATAAAACACTTAAGAATAAAGTTAAGAATAGACATGTTGGTTTTGCTGCCTGCTGTGCAAGCGCAAGGACCCGAGTTCGATCCCTGGTACCACACACACACAAAAAAATAGATACGTTAAGTTTGCACACTGAGAACTACAAACATTGCTGGGAAAAAGGAAGATCTAAATAAATGGTAAGACATTGCACATACATGGATTGTAAGAGTCAAAACTGGTGGGCAATGTCTCCTAAATGAACCTACTGATTGGGCACAATCTCTATCAAAATCCTAGCAAGGTTTTTTTGAAAAAAAATCACAAGGTGATCTCAAAGTTACATGGAAATGCAAAGGATCGCAAAAGAAGAATAGAGATGAGGGGCTTAATGTTTCCTGGTTTCAAAACTTACTATAAAGCAACAGAAATCACATTGTGATAATGGTGTAAAAACAGACAGATATATCAGTCAATAGAACAGAACTGAGAGTATGAAAATAAACTTACATTTATGGTGAAATGATTTTCAATAAAGGACCAAAGGTAACTCAATGAAGGAAAGGATAGAGTTCTGAACAAAAGATGATGGGACAATTGGTTCTCTACCCACAAGAAGATTAGACATCACACTATACACATAAATTAACTCGAGTCCCAGGCTAATAAGAACTAAAACTAAAAAACTTTTAAAATATAGGAGAAAATCTATGACTTTGGTTAGGAAAAAAAAAATCACAGATATAGTGCCAAAAGCATTAAACAAAATAGATCCATACAATGAATTACTATTCTACAATAAATAATAAACTGATGCATACTACAAGATGGATGAACTTTAAAAATATTAAAGAAAATGAGCTAGATGTAAAAGATAATGTATTGTACTATTATTTTTATATGAAAAGTCCAGAAGAAGTAGATTTGTGGTTACCTGGGCCTGGGAATGAGGAATGGCTGAAAATGGGTACAAGGATTTTTCTGGGGTGACAGATATGTTCTAAAACTGAATAGTGGTGATGACTGCACAGCTCTAACATGTAAGAACTGGTAACACTGCCTCCAGAAAGGAGAGCTAATGCCTGGGGAATAGGAGTACGGAGGACACTGTTTATTAAAAAATTTTGTGTCCTGTGACTATATTACAAGTTCGAGAAATGAGAACAAACAAAACAAAAATTTGCAGAGAAAAGTATGGTAATAAGAGTTTTAGTAAGTTCCACAGAGAGTTCAATAAGGACTACAATTTGTTAGGCCAGGGAAATGATCTCACTTCAAGGTGATACATTGGCTCAGTCAACACCTTCTCATCACCTAAAGTATATAATATGCTTAGTTCCAAGGGATATGTTTAAAAATAGGATGTAGGGCTGGGAATTTAGCTCAACGGTGCCACGTCTGCCTTGTAAGGGCAAGGTAGTGAGTTTGATCCCCAGTACCAAATAAATAAATAAATAAAAATAAAAATAGGATGTCAATGGACTTAGACCAAAGACAGCTACCAAATTTGAAAAGGGAAGTAGAAACCACTACCTGTGAGAAATAGTGCAAAGGGAAGACCTAAAATAAAATACCTCAGGGAAGGAGAAAGGGGCTTGAGAGAGAAAAGACTAGATATATTTTTTATGCCTTCAGAGGACCTCTGGGAACAGAGCCAGGGATTCTGATGTAAGTAGATTCTGGATCTTTATGTGTGAACACCTCTGATAACCGGAGCCTACACCAAATGGAATAGGTTGCCCTAACAGAGGAGGAGCAGTAGAGCTATTGAAGCAGAAGCAGGTGAGCTCTCAAGCATAGATAAAGAAGATGTATTGATGTTATTTATGGGAGTAGGCAGGACAACACACCTCTTGTGGTCCCTCTTCCAAACCTGAGATTCTGTGAATAGGCACATCCAAAGTATATGACCAGCCATGATAAGTACCATAGGGGATGAAAAAAACACATCATCTACAGCATATTAGATGAGAAGTTTTGGAGTGCTCTATTTTTAGTTCAAATCTCTCTGGTTAATTCCTATCTAAAGAAAGATAAACACTTTAAAAAGTCTAAAAAAATTTTCTCTCAACAAAATATATTGTCTTCTAGGTTGATGAAACTCAAAAGAACAGACCAAAACAAGTGTTTAATAGGATGCAGACAAAATTGGAACCCACATAACTTTGCTGGTAAAATGGTGCAGGCACTTTGATAAACGTCTGGTAGATCTTCAAATGGTTAAACACAGACTCACCATATGATGGAGTAGTTCCACCTGTAGGTATATATACCAAGGGAAGTGAAAACATATGGCCACACAAAAAACTTGTACATGAATGTTTACCACAACTTTATCATTGATAGTCAATAAGCAGAAACAACTCAAATGTCCACAAACTCAAGGATAAATGAAATGTGGTATATTTATATAATGGAATATTATTTGGCCATAAAAGTAATGAAAACATGCTAAGTGAAAGAAGCCAGTCACAAAAGACTATATATTGTATGATTCCATTTATATGAAATATCCAGAATAGGCAAGTCTATACAGATGATAAGTAATTAGTGGTTGTTTGTGAGCTGTGGTAAGGGTGAGAATTTGGGGAAATGAAGACTGACTGTTAATATGTACAGGGTATTTTTGGAAGGTATTGAAAATGTTCTAAAATTAGGTTAGGGAGAGTTACACAAGTCTGAGAATGAACTAAAAACCACTAAACGTTACACTATTTTTAAAAAGAGGATTCACTAATTTTTATACCACATAAACTAAGTAAAGTTGTGAAAATATGTTTACTCCTGTACGCAAACTGAAATGTGGATTATGAAGTTTTGTTTGGAGAAAAACCTTATCATAATCTGTAGTTTGGCATCTCCTATGTTACTGAAACAAGGACCAACAGTGTTGCTTTCCTATAATGAAGAACTGCCAACCCCAACAAAAATGGGCAATGGATGCCATACATGTGACACAGCATTGCACTCCAGCCCTAGAGCCAAGTACAAACTGTCAGAATCATGCAAATGTGCCATGTAATGTTGACTTCCAGCCACAGTCACAATAATCCACACATAGCCCTGCACTTGTGTATGACAATTTGTGCTAGGGACCATGAGACAGAACTATTTTTTATTTTCCTTAATTTAAAGATGCTACTGGTAAATCACAACCATCTACTTTCCTCAGTCATGAAGTCTCTGGGCCTGAGTGTGGATTAGCCCAGTTAGTTCTTTGCAATGAGGCTTCCACATAAAGATTTAGGTTACCAAAAAAATTAACTGACATTAGTAGCTACTATTTTTAAACTTTCTGTTGCATCTGGTCCAAGAATATATATACTGTCTGGCTGCTCTGGGTTTAATGACTTAGTATTAGAGCAAATTCATCTACTAATGCTTTATTTACACATGGAAAGAAAATGTCACCATTTCAGAAATATCGGGACTTTTGTAGTATCTTATTACTTTACAAAATACTAGGCAAGACTTACTCTCATATTTATTAAAGACATCAGATTCAGGAAAAAGTTTTTAATTAAAACATTACTTTGTATATGGAGACTGAATTTGAGAAAATGTATCTATTCTTCATGTAAGAATATTGTTACTGTTGGCCTTCAGTCAGCCAGGTGCCTGCTGGGAGATGCTTTTCTTTCTGAAGAATGTGTTTATGGTAACTAATTTATAACCACTCAAGTTTAGGAAGGGAAACACGTGTTGATAAGTCAGAGTCAAAATTGGAAATAATAGTCTATTGCTCTAAAAGATTTGTGAAATGTTTTTAGAAATGCTCAGGTCAACTGACATAGTTTTAATAAAATTTAATCAGCAAGGGGTGACAAAAAGTGTCTATACAAAAAATAACATTTTGACTTATATTGGATTCTTAGAGAAAAGGCAAAAATTTTAAAAAGCAGGAACTGAGGTGGTACTATTGAACATTTTTTAGAAAATCAGAACTTGTTATCTATTCCAGCAAGTATGAAAAATCTTCCCCAGAAAATTAAAAATGCACTGTGTCAACATAATAGGTAATTGGAAATTTTCTTTTGGTATTTGATTGAGCACTGCAGATATGGAAACGACTTTGAGTGATGTCAAAATTCAAACTATAAGAGATGATGGTTAAAATGCCATATAAGTTATTATGTTCAATGATCACTAGAACTGAGGTCAAGAAACTACCATGATTGTAAAGTTTCCTAAGGGTTAGGGTACAGAGAAAGGAAATGAACCAAGAGTTAAAATAATCAATTAACCCACAGAAAAATTCAGAGACTTGACAAATGATCATGAAAATCTTATAGAGGGTGATGGACATGGGTTCCAAAGGTTTTTGTCTATCAGGTTTGAAAAATTATGATCTGAAGATGGCCTTATTTTCTTTATTTCTTGAATTTTCCCAAATATCTTTTTTTTTGTACCAGGGATCAAACTTGGGAACTTGTACTTACAAGGCAGGTGCTGGAACCACTGAGCCAAATCCTCAGCCCCACCCCAATATCATTTTAATATATATGAAGATGATGGATGATCATACTTACATGAATGACTCTAAAATTATTTCACTCAGGAGGCTACATATACCTAGTTTGTTAGATATTTTCACTTGGATGATCTGATCCAATTAACTCCTTTCTTTGTATTTCAGTCAGAATTAGTTTCCTCTTCATAGCTTTTCATTTTGACAAAGTGTCCACATATTATTTCAGTTGTTTTGGATTGAAATTCCAGAAGAACCATGCCAATTAATTACCAAGTCCAATGGATTAGAGTCCAGTTTAACAAAAACTACGAGATTTTTCTATTTATTTATAAATATTCTTTTCTTATTTAAAAATCTCTATAGATAACTAGTTAACTATTTGGAAATAAAATTACACCTACACATACAAAATAAATTCCACGTGTACTGTAAGTTAAAATACATGAAATACATAGATGCCCTACCTCCAAAAGAGCACTAGAAAAAAGAATTAGTTTTATATTCTTGAGGTTAGGAAGATCTCTCATATCATGAAACAAAGAAATAAAAGTTGGGCACATAACAATACCATTACAAAATTAATATAATTAATATTTAAAAATCAATAGGAAAAATCTTCAGAAAGGCCGGGGATTTAGCTCAGTGCTTCTGCCGCGGGCCTTGCAAGTGCAAGGATCCGAGTTTGATCCCCGGTAGCAAAAAAAAAAATCTTCAGGGAAAAATAGATAATATAAAAAGTAATTATCAAAAAAGAAATATAAAGGAGAAATCCGAAACCTACTATTTTAAAAATGTAATTTAGGGCCGGGGATTTAGCTCAGTGGTTCCGGCGCCTGCCTCGCAAGCGCAAGGTCCCCGGTACCAAAAAAAAAAAAAAAAAAAAAGCAATTTAAAGCATTAGTAAATATTATAAAAACTGATACTGCCCAGAGTTGGCAAGGGGATAAAGAAATGGATACTCTCAAACCTTGTTAGTGGGGATTTATGACTGTATAAAGTTTCTGGAAGACATATATTCAGTGGTGGGGGATGAAGTGGGTTGTATATTATGGATAGTAGTGATCTACTTAGGTTTTAAAAGTTATTAGTCAATGCTCTTTTTTTTTTTTTTCTTTGGTACTGGGGATTGAACTCAGGTCCTTGTGCTTGCAATGCAGGTGGTGGAACCACTGAGCTAAATCCCCGGCCCTATTAGTTGATGTTCTTAATTTATATGTTCTTAGAAAATCATCCATCTGATCTACATTTTAAAACATCAATCTGAAGAAGTACAGAGTAACCTTTAAAAAACAAAACAGAAAACCAAAGTGAGGATCTAGCAGATGCTTAAGTAGCAACTAGTTAAAAAGAAAAAAAAAAGGTTTTTTTCCCCACAGTTATAAAAACTTGTATTTCTCAATTTTTCGGCAAAAAACTAGAAATTACTGGCAGGGAAATGAAATGGAATTTTCAACAGTGGTGTATACCTCTACTCCCAGAACTGTGGGAGGTTAAGGCAAGAAGATCATAAGTTCCAGCCCAGCCTAGGCAGCTCAGCAAGACCATCTCAAAATAAAAAATAAAAAAGGTTGAATGTGTAGCTCAGTGTGAAGGCCCTGGGTTCAATCCCCATTACACTCCCTTCAAAACAAAACAAAAACTTTGTGATTATAGCCTTCTGTATCTTCTGTATTACTAATGTTGATTGATACTCTTTTATTTCCTTCACAAAAATAATATGAAATTAGTCTATTGTTCTTTTGAAAAAATCAGATCTTGGTTATAACTAATCAATATTGGAGACTGATTAATTTATGTATTTATTTTATTACTTCTTGATTTCTTGTTTTTTAGTCTTTTCTAGACTAAAATGCTTAACTTAAGTATTTTCTAGTTGATCTTATTTAAAGTATTGCTGAAAGCTACAAGGTTTCCTGTAAATATTTAGCCATACATGCTAAATTTTGATGTGCTCATATTATCTTTAAGTGAAAAAAATTCTGTAATTTGTAATTTTAGTTTTTAGTTCTATGATCTAGAAGTTATTTAGAATGGTGTTTTTAAATTTTTATGTAATTTAAAACATAGCAATAAAGTTCCAGCTTTACTGCACTGTGGTTAGAGAATATTGAGTTTACTTATAAAATTTCTACTTTTAGGATTTATCAACATTTTGCCTACTATGCAATTAATTTGGGTACATACTCTATACATAGGTATTTGGAACAACTGTGGATACTGGGTTTTGGGGATGAAGTTTTATATAGATATTTTAATCAAGCTCATTAATACTCATTAAAATCTTTCATATTTTTCATCTATGATATATGCTAATATCTGAGAAAAGCATATTAAAGTACCTCATTCTTATTGTACTTTTGTCATACTCTACACTGTAACTATGTCTGTGAATGAACAAACAAATGCACTTTGGCTGAAATAAGCACAAAGACTAAAGATCTTTCCTCAGAAATTAGAGTGAGGATATAGTAGATGCTCAAGACAAGTAACATCTAATTTAAAAAGAAAAAAAATTTTTCCACATTATAGAAACTTGTATTTCTCATGTGTTGGCAAAAAAACAGAAGTTACTGGCAAGGAAATGGAAATGGAAATTCTCATGTGTTCCAGGCAGGAATACAGACTACGAAGAAGTTTGGTACTAATGAAAGAAATTGAGTATACAGACTGCTGATGACCCAAGAATTCCAATTCTGGATATGTTATACACTTCAGACAGTCTTACATAGGTCTATAAGGGTTCAGGCATCGACAAAGATTAGTAATGCTGTATTTTGTGGTGCTGGGGAGTTGACAGCAACCTGGGTGTCTATAATAGGGAAAATTAATGAGTAATCTGGTAGATACCCCATGGAGTATTATGTAATGATTACAAATTTGGATTAAATGTACTTATGCAACACAGATGAATCCTGGACATATAAAGCTTAGTGAGTGTAAGAAAAATGATATGCTTTTTATATAAATTGAAAATACATACACACACAAAATTAATATTTTAAGAACTCATGTAAACCGAAAGATATTTATATAAGACCAGTTATTTGTGGGGAAATAGGAATGAGAATGGGACATGGGGACAAAATTTAAAAAAGAGAAGCTATGATTAAGGACCACATTTATCTCAACTCTCAGCAACTGAAGTCAAAAGAAATTCTACTTTATCTTGGCATAGAAACTCTACATAATACTTCTTTAATCATTTTCTTTCACTAAACTCTTGAAAGGAGTCATTATGAGTTAGTGGTTCAAAATGGTACTGTAGGCAAAAAATAGAAATCAAAGAGGAGCTTGAGAATACATCTCCCTCACTGTTATGGCTTGTATCTAGACATGCCCCCCAGAGCTTCATGAGGTCATAGGTGAAGCTTTTCAGAGGTGGCTGGATCTAGGGTGTGCGATGCTAGGATCAAGAATGTGATCACTGGGGATGATTCACAGTGCAATGCTAGGATTAAGGCTGCCCAACCCTGGATATAAGTGTCTGGATAGGATGTAAGGGACCGAAATAGGATTGCTACTTGTTGCTTGCTGCTTTTGCTGTCTTCTGCCTGCCATGAACTGTTTCTCCTTTGTGATCCCCCTCTGCCATGCCATCCTGCATTGGAGCCAGTTGAATACAGACTGAAACCTCTATAAACCATGAGCCAAAATAAACCTTTACATTTAGGTGTTGGGTATTTTGTCTTGCCAACAAGAAAAACGTAACTAAGACACCCACTGACTCTATTAATGTCAAAGGAAAACAACATTTGTAGTTTATTACTATAAAATACATTTGACAAGGATTATCTAAACAACTCGGTGGAGGAAAGAATACTATTTGCAATGAACTGTATTGACATGCAAAAGAATAAAGCTATAGGGTCGGGGATTTAGCTCAGTGGTTCTGCTGCCTGCCTCGAAAACGCAAGGTCCCGAGTCCAATCCCCAGTACCAAAAAAACAAAACAAAAGAATAAAGCTATATCCTCCTACCCCACACCACAAACAGAAATCAACTAAAAAATGATCATAGACCTAAATATAAGAACTAAAATTATACAGCTCATAGAAGAAAACAAAAGAATAAAAATTTTTGTGATCTTGGGTTAGATAATAGTTTGATATAAAATGAAAAGGGTAAGTGACAAAAGTTCATAAATTAGACTTGACTGTCAAAATTAAAAACTGTGTACAAAACATCAAGAATGTGAAAAACAACCTAGAGAGTGAAAAAAACATATTTGCAAGTCATATCCCTAATAAGAATTTGTATTCAGGATATATAAAAAGCTTACACAACTCAGTAAGAAAATTACAAAAAAAGCCAATTTAAAAACAAGCAAGAGAATATTCTGATTTCTCCTCAGATCATATAAATCTTTCCCCTTTTACTAAAAATAATCAAAAGATCAGAACAGAATTTTTTTCATAGAAGATAAACAAATGTGGCCAACAGGCATATGAAAAGGTGCTCAACAGACCACCCCCTGCCCCAGCACACAGGAGGAGGCTTCCGGGCGGAAGTATCACCCCCTGCCCCAGCGCACAGGAAGTGAGCCCCTCCCAGTGCCCAGGAGGAGGCTTCCAGCTGAAGTACCAACCCCTGCCCCAGTGCACAGGAGGTGAGCCATGCACCCCCCAACCCCCACCCCCATCAAAATGAGAAGACACGTAAACAAGTCTCAAAAACAGACTTCCAGATCACCTAAAGCAACCCCAAAGGGAAAGGAGATGGAACACTCTGATACGCAACTGCCTGGACTCCCTCAACTAGCAACAAAAGAGGGTCTGGAAAAAATAAAATCAGAAGTAATTTCTCAGATAACAGCAGAGATTATGCCCATACTGCAAGACATGATTAATAAATCTAGAGAGGACAGAGAGAAAAATAGAGGATCTGAGGAACATGATGGAATTCCACCGTAGGAAACAAATGGAATCCATAAAATAGATACAGATTTCCAGGAGATTAAAAATTCCATTGAAAGCTTACGCAGCAGAATGAGCCAGTGTGAGGACAGAATTTCAGACATAGAAGATAAGATTGCTATTAGTGACCAGGGAAAGAAAAATTGCTTTAAAATAGTAAGGGACCATGAAAAATCAATCCAGCAGCTACTAGATGATGCAAAGAAAAATAACATAAGACTGATCAGAGTCAATGAAGAAACAGGAGAGAGTGCAGATGACATAAAAAAACTATTCACAGAAGTGATGGCAGAAAACTTCCCAAGAAGGGGGAAAGAACTTGTCATTCAGATAAGGAAGGCATATAGGACTCCAACTAGCCTTGATCAAAAGAATCTACACATAGGCACATAATTAAGATTCCAGAAACCCAACAGAAGAACAAAAGTTTACAAGCAGTTAGAAAAAAGAAACAAATTACATACAAAGGAAAGCCCATGAGAATCACGCAGACTTCTCAACACAAACCCTCAAGGCTAGAAGAGCTTGGAGTGATGTATTTCAAGCCCTAAAGGAAAATGGCCTCCAACCCAGATTGATGTACCCTGCAAAAGTATGTTTCAAAATTGATGGTGAAGGGCTGGGGATTTAGCTCAGTGGTTCTGCTACCTGCCTCAAAAACGCAAGGACCCCAGTTTGATCCCTGGTACCAAAAAAAAAAAAAAAAAAAGTTGATGGTGAAATAAGATACTTTCATGACAAAGAGCACCTTAGGAACTTCATGAATACCAAACCAGCACTCCAAAAAATTTTAGAAAATATCCTAGGAAAAGACAACTAGGATCACAACCCCCAAAGGAATTAATCCATTGGGCGTGACAAAAAACTAAATACAAAGGGGGAGAATCCAACAAAAAGAAAAAGTCATGACAATGATAAGTCAATATATATCTGTACTGGCTATTTATCATCTTCTTGTGTCTACTTTTTAATTGGGTTGTCTATTAATGAGCTGTAAGTGTTCTATATATATTCTGTTCTTAGGTTATATGTATTATAAATATGGTCTGTTTAAGGACTACTTTTCATTTTCCTAACAATGTCATTTAAAGTTCTAAATTTTGATGGAATCTCATTTATCAATTTCTTTCTTTTATACATCATGTTTTTGGTATCCTAGGAAATTCTTGCCTACCCTACATTTATGAACATTTTCCCTTAGTTTCTTCTTAAAGTTTTATAGTTTGTCTTTCATAATTAGGTTCATAGAGCCTTTCAAGTTATTTTTGTGTATGGAAATAAATGGTTGTGGTTAATTTTTTTGTTGTTCTTTTTTTTTTTGGTACCGGGGATTGAACTCGGGACTTGGTACTTGCGTGGCAGGTGCCAGAACCACTGAGCTAAATCCCTGGCCCGAGGTTAATTTTTTATATATGGATACCAGGTGTTCTAGTACCATTTGCTGAAAATACTATCTTTTCCTCTGCTCTTGAATTGAGTTTATGTTCTATAAAATGTTAATGTTAAATGATCTTTCAAAACTCAAGTGGGCCATATATGTGTGGTTCTATTTCTAGATTCTCTGTTTTATTCCATTGATCTCTGTGTCTTTCCTCATGCCAACACTGCCTTGATTACTGTAGCTTTAGAGGAAGTCTTAAAATTAAGTAATACATGTCTTCCAACACTGTTTTTTTTTTTTAATTTTTATTTTTCTAGGTCCTTTGTACTCCTACATAACTTTTAAATTTCAATATCCAGGGCTGGGGATATAGCTCAGTGGTTTCGCCTGCTGTGCAAGCGCAAGGACCAGAGTTCAATCCCCGGTACCAAAAAAAATAAAAATAAAAATAAATTTCAATATCCAATTCTTCATTTATAGCAAATATACATAGACCTGAAGTTTTATATATACCTTGTGTTTTCTAATCCTGCTAAATTCAAATACAAGTTCTAGGGGCTCCTAGAGATTTCTTAGTAT
>NW_004624762.1:160656-177321 GCF_000247695.1 Heterocephalus glaber
TGATATTGTGTAATAGGAAGAAAAGATCTAAAGGAGCAGGGGAAGTGGGAGGGGTAGGGAAAAGAAAAAATATGAGAAAAAAAATGGAAACAAAGTTTTTGTAAATAGGGAAGGGCGGAGGGGGTGAAGGGAGGGCAGGGGAAGGGGAAAAAAAAAATAAGAACCAAGATACACCATGTAAAGGTACAAGATCCCAATGATGTATGTAACTGTATTTTATACCTAAAATGTACCAATAAACTTAATGGGAAAAAAAAAAAGGAAAAGGTGCTCAACATAATAGTCATTAGGCAAATCAAAATCAAAGATACTGCTTAATACCCACTGGGCTGATTATAATCAAAGGACATCCAAAATGAGAAATTGGAGTCTTAATATTATATTATCCTACTGAGAACATAAAATGGTACAGCCACTTTGGAAAACAGAGTAGTAGCCTTACTCAAATGTTAGAGAGGGCCCGAGGATTTAGCTCAGTGGTTCTGCTGCCTGCCTCGCAAGCACAAGGTCCCAAGTTCAATCCCTGGTACCAAAAAAAAAAAAAAAGAGGTTACAGAGTTACTATATGATTTAGCAATTCCATTCCTAGGTATTATTCCCAAGAGAACTGAAAAAAATATATTCATGTAAAAACTTGTACTTTGACTTAAAGTAGCATTATCCATGAAAAGTAAAGATTACAAACAACCCAAATGTCCATTAACTTGTGACTATATAAACAAGACATATAACCACAAAATGGATTTTACCCAGCCATAACAAGCAATGAAATACTAGGTATGTGATACAAGAAGAATGAACTTCAAAAATGTTATGCTAAACCCAGGCATGGTGGCACATGCCTGTAATCGTAGCATTCGGGAGGCAGAGGCAGGAGGCTATCCTATGCTACATAGAGAGTTCAGGGTCAGCCTAAACTACAAAGCAAGACCCTGTCTCAAAAAAAAAAGAAAAAAGAAAAAAAGAAAAAAATGTTATGTTAAAGAAGGTGGATACAAAAAGTGACATACTGTGTGATTCTATTTCTAGTAAGAGCCCCAAATAAGTAAATCTATAGAACTAAAAAGTGGGATAATACTTGTCAGAGCAGGGGTGGGTAGCGTCGGGATGAGGAGAATGGAAACTGACTGCTGAAGGGCACAGAGTTTCTTTTTGCGGGGAGACAAAGTAGTTATTAGTAGTAAAGATTGTACAATCTTTGTACTAAAAACCACTGAATAATATGCTTCAAAGGGTGAACTTATCATATGTGATTTTTATATCAATAAGAAAAAAATGACCAATACTGAGATATACCCTGGAAAAGTAACAACTTTTTTTAAACCTATAAGAGCCCAGGGATAAAAAAAAAAAAAAATCATAGGCAAGGGAGAAAATATCATGGCTGACTCTGATACACAAACATTAACTTACACCCAGAAATCAGGGGGCAAAATTAACAGAATTTTGATTTAAGGACTGTTATCCAAAACTTATATACTTGACCAAGATGTTGTTCTTGTATAAAGGTAACAATCTTAAATTTGCACGAACTTAAAACATGCTCTTTTCTGCATATCTATTTAAAATTTTGCCACCCAAAAGAATTATTTAAATTAATAAACTTGCATTTAGTTATACGAAAAAAACCTCTTGGTAAATATTGATTCTATACTTAAAAGCCTTACCAGTGTAAAATAACTGGCAATCTTACTTAAAAAGTTGGAGTAAAATTTTTATAATTTTCTCCTTTTTATTTCTTGGGGTGTATGTGTGTTGGGAGAGGTTGACAGGGACCAAACTCAGGGCTACGTGCAAGCCAGGCAAGCACTCTACCATTGAGCTACATCCCCAGTCCCTCTAATTCTTGAAAGTAAAGCTAGTCAATGTAGTAACTATATTACTATAATAAGCTGCTATAAAATTCACATAACATAACAATTTGGTTAGTTGGAGGGTGTGCATGTGTAGGAGTTGGTGGGCAGCAACATGGCCACTTTCTTAATTTTTCATGATAGTATTAACAGATATTCTGAATAACCAAAAACAATATGGAAAATAGAACAAATTAGAGGACTCATACTTTCTGACTTCAAAACATATTATAAAGATACAGCTATCAAAACAGTATGATACTAGCAAAAAGATGGACAAAGAGACCAGTTACAACAGAGAACCCAGAAATTAACCCTCAGATACTTGGTCAAATGACTTTTGACTTGACTGTCAAGATCATTCAATGGAGAAAGCATAGTTATTTTGGTAAATGGTGCTGGGAAAACTGAAACATTACATGCACTCTTCACAACAGCTAAGATGTCAAAGAAACCCAAATGTCCATCAATGGATGAATGGATAAACAAAATACTGTACAGTACACACATAAAATGGGATATTACCCAGACTAGAAAGGAATCATTTTGTGACTTATTTCACTTAGCATAGCATTTTCAGTTTCATACATGATGTAGAATGGAGACTCAGGTGGTTGAAGTCATGCTAAGAATGTGATGTTTCTGGAGGTTACAGAAACTTAGTGGAGTTTGCACCCTCTTGCAGGCTACTCCACCATGAAATAAAACAGGAAAAAGATGGTAGAGTTTTAAGAAAGTTAGGTACAGATATGATAAAAAGGAATAGTAAAATAGTAAATAAATTGAAGGAAGGACACATAACTTAACTTGGAAGTGACCAGAACAAATATAGAAATGAGAAAAGTAACTAAGACACAGACTGACTCAGGAAGCAATAGAAAATCTGAACAGATTTAAAATAAGAGATGGGATCAGTTGTAAGAAAAACTTTCACAGAGAAAAACACATGCCTGATGGTGTTACTGGTGAATTTTATAAAACATTTAAAGAATTAGCATCAAACATTAACATCAGTCCTTCTCAAACCCATCATTAAAAAAAACACACATACACACACACACAAAAAAAAAGAAAAGGAACTTACTCTGTGAGGCTAGGATTATTCTGATAGAAGAAAACTACTAATATCCTTTATGAATAGAGATGCAAAAGTCCTCTTCAAAATTTTGGCAAACCAAATCTAGTAGCACAGGAAAAGGACTATCTGACATGATCAGGTGGGGTTTATTCCAGAAATTCAAGACAGGTTCAACAACACAAGATCATCAATAAATATATACTATATTAATAGAAAAAGGCCTAGATGAACAACTCAATTGATGCTCCAGAACATTTGATAAAAACTAAATCCCTTTAAAAGAACATTCATCCAATTAGGAAAATGGAACCTCAACATGACAAAAGTCATATGTGAAAAATCTATAGCTGACATTATTCTCAATGGTAAAAGCCTGAAAGTGTTCTTCCTGAGATCATGAACAAGAATACCTGCTTTTGTCACTTCTACTGCAACATTATATTGGAAGTTCTGGATAGAGCAATTAGAAAAAACTTAAGCACTCAAATTAGAAAGGAAAAAATAAGACTATCTCTGTAGGTGACATGATTTTATATGCAGAAAATTCTAAAGAATCCAACAAGGACACAAGGTCAACATATATGTATACATATATATGCATATGTATATAAAATCCAAAATGAAGAAATTGTATTTCCAACAGTATCAGAACAAAATAAAATATCAAGTACAATTCATATAAAATCTCAAGGGACTCTGAACAACCAAAACAATCCTGAAAAACGAACACTTTCCTGCTTTCAAAATCTATTACAAAGATCCAGTAAATCAAAACAGTATGGTACTAGCATAAAGACCAACATATAGATCAATGGAATAGAATAGAGCGCCCACAAATGAACATGCACATGGTTAAATGATTTTTGACAGGTGTGCCAAGGAACATTCAATGGGGAAAAGACAGTCTTTTCAACAAATGAGGTTGCAAACGCTGAATATCCACATGTAAAAGAAACAGGGTAAATAAACCCTTATCTTACACCATATATAAAATTTAACTCAAATCAAAGATCTAAAAGAAAAAAGCTAAAATTATAAAACTCTTTTAAAAAGGTGAAAACCTTTATGACACTAGATTTGGCAGTGATTTCTTGCATATGACATCAAAAGCATAGGCAACAAAAAACAGGTAAATTGGACTACATCAAAATAAAAAACTTATGTTAAAGAGGACAATTAAGAATGACAGCAAGAAAGAAAATCTGGAGTGCTATAATATATTTACAGATCACATATCTGAAGAAGTTAATATCCAGAATACAGTAGACCCTTGACTTATGAACTAGATCTGTTCCTGAGGGCTGGTTGTAACTAAATCAGTACAGCTGAGATCTGGATGTTTACCTTGGTACACACTATAGATAACAAGAGGCAGATGAATCTTCCATTAACCTAATTAACCCAAGTTGTTTGTATGTCAGGCCAGTTGTAACTTGAGGGTCCACTGTATACAGAAAATTCCTACAACTCAGCCAGATTCGGAAAGGTTAAAGAACTTAAAAAGACATGTCTCCAAAGATAAACGCAAATGGTTAATAAGCACATAAAAACCCATTCAACATGATTAATCACTGCAGAAATATAAACCAAAACTAAAATGAGACACTACCTCACTGTGTTTCTGCATGTGACCGAGACACACACAGAGAGATAGAGATAGAGATGGACAGAAATAGAGACAGAGATACAGAGAAAAGAAGAGAAAATAATTGTTGGCAAGAGTGTGGGAAGACTGAAATCCTTGTGTGTTGCTAGTGGGAATGTAAAACAATGTAGCCACTGGGGGGAAAACATATAAATGGAAAAAAGATGGAGCAGGGAAAGAAGCCTAATATAAAGATCACACGTTGTATGAAATTACCAGAACAAGCAAATCCTGAGAGATAGAAAGTAGACCACTGGTTTCCAGGAGCTGGTGGGAAGGGGAAATAGGGAGTCACTGCTTAAGGGACCAAGGTTTCCACTAAGGTGATGAAAATTTCTGGGACTAAATAGTGATGATGGTTGTAAAAACTTGTAAATGTATTTAATGACATTGAAGTTTTTACTTTAAAATAGTCAAAACTGTAAATTTTATGTTGTGTCTTTTATCATACTCACATATGCACCTTCTACTCTGATCTTACCTATCTCCATGTCTGTACTATTTTCAATTCCTCTTTTAAAAAATCATGTATTAACATACGTAATCACTGACATTTAATACCTACCAAAAACTGAATTATGGGCCAGGGATTTAGCTCAGTGGCATCGCACCTGCCTCGCAAGGGCAAGGTCCTGAGTTCGATCCCCAATCCAAAAAAAAAAAAGTTCAATTATGAGAAATACTATTTATGGTAAACTGCATACCTCATACCTCCTAAGTGTTCTCCAAATTTTTCAATCACTCACTCCTACAAAATATGTTTTTAGCACAAATTTACAAAATAGGTATGTTTATAAATTATGTGATTATGTCACTAGTGTACTTATACATTATAAAATACACAAAAATAAATGTTAAAAGGTTGAGTAAAGTGAATATAAACTCTAATCTCTAATCCTCAATGCATCTCTCTTTAAAGAACACTTCTTGGGATGGATACTCTAAATTTTGTTCTTGGATAAAGCAATGATCTGTATTTGTTGACCCCTTAAGATTTGTCTTTATGAGGGCCAGAGATTTAGCTCAGTGGCACGTTCTGAGATCAAGACTCCACTACCAAAAAAAAAAAAAAAAGATTTGCCTTTACTAACTACCTAAGGTGTTGTTATGAAATCTGTTGTAAGGAGCCCTGTGGAGGGCTGTTACATGGTGATGCCTTTTTTGATTTTGTTTTTGGGGTTTTTTTTTTGGTACCGGGGATCAAACTTGTGATCTTGTGCTTGCAAGGCAGGCAGCAAAACCACTGAGCTAAATCCCCAGCCCATGATGCCTTCTTCGTAAAGACAGATGAGAAAATATCCCTTAGGTGCCTATATCAAAAATACCTGGAATGCTTTTGAAAATTTGCTTTCCTTTTTACAGTGTAATTGATCACAAAATACTAGCAACACTATGTGCTAAGACAGAATACCAAATTTGTAGCTAACTTCTAGCATATACATCTATAGGTACATTTCTGTCCTTTCTACCTTTAATATCTCTTTCCCTCACTCAAAGTTCTTTATTTTTTAAAAATCATATTATAGTTCATCCCAGATTCAATTTTTCTATCCCAATTGTTCATTTACTTCAAAAAAATCATATTTTTTGTTTGTGTGTGTTTAAAAGCACCTGAAATATTTCTTGAAAGACATGAGGAAAAAATACAAACAAAAACCAGGCAGCATAGTTTAAAATAGAGGTCATTCTAAACTAGAAGCTCCCACACGCCAGGGGTATTTTGCAGATTCTGATGCATCTAGCAGCAAAGCCCTTCATTCAAGAGGTAATTGGTAAATGAGTGTTGATGAAAAGAATGACAACTCACAATAGCACTGTACTACACTTTCTCACTCTTTTCCAGTTGGTAAGAAATGTTATAGTGAGGAAAGGGCAAGTGGCTTTTTTTCACCTGTGCACAGAGATTAATTAAAAAGTCCATTTAAAAGAGCAGTCACATTGCCAGATGGAATTTGTAGCCATGTACCTGGATGTGTCTACTTCTGGTGTGCTCAGAAGTCATTTGGGGGTGTCCTGTATTGAATGCTTTCTTGTTGTGCTTGCACCGCTTCTCAAGATATCTCCGCTGTTGGTTGGTGATGCTACTATATAATTTAGTTCGTCTGGGTGACAAACATACTCTTTCATGGCCAAAAGCTTGGATCAATCGGGCAGTGTCAATGGTGGAAATGGAGCTACTCCTTTCATGCAAAGCCACCTCTCTATCTGTTTGGGTCAATATATCCGAGTCCACAGAAGTGGTGGTAGAAAGAATGTTGGTAGGAGTATCTGTGAGCAATCCACTTTCCTCTGAGGGCCGAGAATCTGAAGAAGTGCTGCTGATATAATTAAAACATGGCTGTCTTTTCAGAATATATTTATCAAATTTAAACTGCTCAATTTTAATCTGGTTGGGCACCCCAGTTTGGTGATCAGAAAGTACCTTGTGTTTTTTAAGATCACCTATGTTTTTATGCCCTTTCTCTGGGCTTTTATACCGCTTCTTCTGAAGTTTGCTTTTTGGCTGTTGCTGTTTACCATTCCATTCTTTAATGTTTTGCTCCCCTCTGCTATCATCCTGCATACTTTCTGAGGCTTGGAGAGAATGTGTAATGGGATTCTGAAGAAGTTTAGCCAACCGATCAAGTCGTTCCACTAAGGATAGCTCTGTCCTGTCACGAACACCAGGAGGTTTCTGCTGCCTCTGTCGCTCCTGATACTGGTTCCAGAGTTCATTCAAACTCACAGTGTGCTGAGTTGTTAGCTCTGAGGTGATCTTACAGTTCTTTTGTGAATCACTAATCTGTACAGTACTTTTTGGACGATCTTTGCCCTGACTTTTAGTAGTATGTATCACTTCTTTGTCACCCAAATTCACATTGATGCTGAGGCTCTTTATTCTAGTATAATCTGTGTTAGTCTTGTCCATATTTTGATAAGGGGGAGAAAGACAAGTGTGTTCTTTATGCTTGTCTGAATGATGCTGAAAAAAATCTTTCCAAGATTGCTCCATCAAAACATTCTTTCCCAAAGACTCATGGCAAGTATCTTGATCACTTGGTAGGTGCACTGGGTGATGAAAGTAAAACTTGGCTGACCTCAAGACAGAATGAGTGGTATTTTCAAATTCAGAATGACATTCAGACTCTGAAAAGGAGACAACAAAGTTTTGAAAGAATTTAACATGTGTATTCCCTTCAGCAATACTACTTGTACTGTTTTTCAGATACAGAATAAAGATTGTAGGAAAGAACAATTTATATAAAGTTTCAGAAAATTCACTGCCTGCACAAAAGACTCATGGCTTGGGCTTAGCTGCCAGACTGGCAGCATCAAAGACCTTGATTCTGGGCTGTATCCTGCCACTGACCAGCTATGCCAACCCCAAGGAACACTTTAGTTCTTCAGATCCTAAGTTCAGCTGCTGTATGTATTCACCACCTGTTGTATGTGGTGTATAATTATATGTGTATTTCTTTTGTAAAAAATTTACTCCTGCTAATGAAACTGAGATGAGCACTGGTAACCCTGTTTTTAACTAAAAACCTGGAGATTTCACCTTATCATAAGTAAATAAATGGGTGGAATGAAAAGTCTTTTTCCATATTTCATATTTTTAAAAAATCCTTTTCTAGGGCCAGGGATTTAGCTCAGTGGTTCCAGCATCTGCCTTGTAAGCTCAAGGTCCCGAGTTCGATCCCCGGTACCAAAAAAATCCTTTTCTGTGAATCATCTTCACTCTCCTCTTTTATTTTGCAGAGCTGGGGATCAAACCCAGTAGTGCACAGTAGGCAAGTGCTCTACCATTGAGTACAATCCCAGCGTTCCAGTTTTTTTTTGGGGGGGGGCGGCACTACCAGAGATTGAACTCAGGACCTTGCACTTATGAGGCAGGCACAGTGCCAATGAGATAAATCCCCAGCCCTAGTTTTTTTTTTTTAATTGTAGTAAAATATATATAACATAAAACTACCTTCAAGCTCCACTTTTTGGTAATCATTCTATATGAAAAGTAGTATTTTTGAATGCAATATATCTTATAATTTATTATAGTTTGAATATTTGTGACCCTTCAAATCCACGTTAAAACTTAATTCCCAATGCAACAGTATGAAGAGGTGGGACCCTTAGGCTGTGACTAGGTCATGAAGGTTCCACCTTCATGAATAGGATCAGTACTTTTATAAAAGGGCTTTTTCCTATCCTTTATCTCTACCCCAATTCACTCTTCAAATTACTCGCAAGTATAACCATACCACCAGACTAAAATTGCTCTTGCTAATATGATCAATGACCTCCACACAGAGCCAACTCCAGGGAATGTTCTCATTCTACAGTCTCCTTTAGATGACTGCATCTCTTCTTGGGGCATTTAGTACCATTTCATGGTGATATACTCTCAAATTTACATTTGAGGCTATGACTTCTCTCTTGAGCCCCAGATTCATATGCTTATCTTACGCATTTCATATATCCACTTGGATACCACAGCCATCTCAAATTTTAAATGTACCTAACTGAACTGTATTCTTGCTTCCTCTAAAAGAATCCATAAAAAGCTACCAGAACTAAAAGAGTTTAGTAAGATTTCAGGACAAAAATACATATTTAAAATTAGATTTTATACACTTATAGTAAATTAGCTAAAATCAAATTAAGAAAACAATTCTAGCTCAAGCATAAATGTGAATATGGATATATATATATATTAAGTATAGTCATTATACATGTAGTTCTAATCACTCAGTCTGGCAATCTTCACCATACCAAATAGAAGAAAACTGTTCATATACAGTTTTATGTAGTTATGTATATACACAGATGTGGGAGGCTGCAATACTGATTAGCTGAGATTATAGGCATGTGCCACCATACCCAGCCATTTCCCCATTTTTAAATGAGGTTGTTTTTTGTTGTTGAGTTGCAGGCATTTCCTATTATTGCAGTTATTAACCCCTTATCATACATATGATTTGCAAATACTTTCTCCCATTCTCTGAGTTGCCTACTCACATTCCTAATAGTTTCCTTTGAGATGCACAAGTTTTTAAGTTTGATATTGTCTCATCTATCTACTTTTGCTGCATGTCCTTTTGGTGTCATATCCAAAAAATCACTAGTAACTCCAATTTCTTGAAGTTTTCCCCCTATGTTTTCTTTCGGGAATTTTAATGGTTCTAGCTCTTGTGTTTAGGTCTCCATTCCATTTTGGGTTGATTTTTGTATATGGTATAAAGTAAGGATTAAACTTCATTCTTTTACATGTAGTTATCCAGTTTTCCAAACATCATTTGTTGTAGAGACTATCCTTGCCCCATTTTGTAGTATTGCTACCTTTGTTGAAGATAATTAATTTTATACATTTTTAATGTAAGCAACTGAACTGGAATTATTTCCAAAATACAGTGTGGGTAGATTAGCTCCTTGACTTCTTCCTCTCATGATCCGGATACTCTTCTGTCTTCCTCTGAGAGGCTTAACAGCTAGGTAGTAATGGCTTGTGTACTATATGGTTCTCTCTTATTTCATAAAAATAGGGCAACAGACAAACACAAATTAATCTGATTTTGGCTTTTTTTTTTGCAATTTAAAAAAATCATATTGATGCTGTCATTGTCTTTGTCATGGTCTTCCAGAATACCTTTAGATTTTAGGTTTTCCCTGTTTTGGTAATGAGACCTAATATACCAAAGTATCTTTCAAGATTGCCCACAGATGCCAAAAGTGCCTTATATAAAATAGGTATATAAGGTGTATATATGATATATACACATATATACAAAAATAATATATATACACATATATACAAAAATAATATATATACACATATGTATGTATAAAATGGGAGGTATCTGCATTATTTGCCTGCACATTTTCCTGTTATATAAACAGTTGTTACACTGTAAGGAGAAAGGTAAGGAGAAAGTCTGTCTGTATATGTTCAATATAGACATAATTTTTTCCTCAACTGCTTTTGATCTAGAATTGATTCCAGCTGGGGATTTAGCTCAGTGGTGCCGCCGCCTGCCTCACAAGTGCAAGGTCCTGAGTTTGATCCCCAGTACCAAATAAATAAATAAATAAATAAAATTGATTCCACAAGTGAAGAATCCATGGATACAAAAGACCAACTCTATTTGCGTATAATCCTGGTTCTAAGCTACTGTATCTTTTCCCAGAAGTAACAATTATTTTAAAATTCAATATGCATGCATGTCCAAATAGATAAAGAAAATAGCATTAAAATGATTTGTATACAATAAAGAAAAAATCATCTGCTTAAATTGTGAAGTTGCATCAGAATAAAATAGAAGCACACCTCAAGACCATACTCTTAAGTGAAATAAATACTCACATGTATAAATACCAAATTGATTCTCTGGTGTGAGAAACTAAAAGTATAAATGAGGACCAACATGTATAATAGATATTGTGAAATAGGAAGAAAAGGTTCAAAGGGGAAGGGGAATGGTGGGGGGGTGAAAAAAGAAGAAAAAAAGGGAAACAAAGCTTTTGTATATAGGGTGGGGTGGAGGGGTTGAAGGGAGGGAAGAGGAATGGGAAAAAAATAAGAACCAAGATATATCATGTACTGGTACAAATTCCCAATGATGGATGTGATCATAATGTATGCCTAAAATGTACCAATAAACTTAATTAAAAAAGAATTAAATAGAATCACACAGACACTGACACTCATATACATGGACAGACAGACACATGCTCAATCCCATTACCTGAAATATCTATGTGTAAGGATTCTTTCTCCTCCGTCCAGGCTTCTTTAGGACTGGTCCCCTTAATATGGATCTCATTCTGTTTAGTGGCTTTAGTGTCAGGTATGCTTTCAGTCTTTGTGTCTTGTACTTGAGCTGAGTCCGCTGCAGGAGCAGCATCACTGGAACCTAAGAGAGGAAAAGTAACACGTCAGCAATAGCAACTTGAACAAAAAATATTTAAAATGCCTCTAAAGCATCTACGATATGAAGGCATTGGTACTGTTGTTGAAAAAAAATTAAAAAGCTGAAATTTGTTTAGAAAATGGTGTAAAATGCAGAAAAAAGAACATTTATATAAACCGATGTCATAAAAAGTTAAAGAATTACACCACAAGAGATAAAAAGTTGTAAGTACTCAAAGAAAGAAAATCTAATCAAGAACTATCAGAATTCTGGACAACTGATTTGGGTGTTAGAAAATGGGATACAACTTGAGGTAAAAAGTAAGGCATTTTAGGTGAAGACAGCTACAAATGTTGGAGACTGGAAAGATGCTGAGCATCTCTAGGAGATAGAGTATATACACTGTTTATTTGGTTGCGGAATCTATTAAGGAAAAGAGGTGAGAACTAGTATTGAAAAGGTTGGGAGCTGGTGCCAGTGTTCTGAGAGACTGCTAACACTTTAGATTTTACTGTTCAGGGCAATAGAGATCAAAACTGCTTCCAGAACATTCATTTAGCAATAATGATAAAGGGATAAAATTTTGAAGTATTTCTGAGAATACAATCTAACTTTTTGGGGGGTTTTTTTTGGTACCAGGGATCGAACTCAGGACCTTGCGCTTGTGAGGCAGGTGCCAGAACAATCTAACTTCTCTAAAAAGTAATATATAAAGAAGAAAAGTTGCTAATTCTGCTCTAAAATGTGCTTCTAGTTTACAATTGTGGCAGAAATATCAGCTGTACTCTAATACCTGTTTTCCTTTACCTGTAATATAGAACTCTAACATTAGCACATACAGTTACCAGAATAAAGATATTTCTCGGCCTTCCTGGCAAGGTGGTTTGGTGTGATCATGTGACTAAGTCTGGCCAGTAGGATGTAAGGGGAGGTACAGAGTAAATGTAACTTTTATGAAGTACCCTCAAAGAAAAAAATATGGTTTTTTCTTTTCTCTTCTTCCTGATAGCTGGGATTTGGGCTGATACTTACAGTTTGGGAATGGAGGTCAAAAAAGTTACAGAGCAATAGAAGAGAGTAAGTGCTGTCATGTGATAGTTTGAGCACCACATCAACCCTAGATGTCTGTCTAGACTTTGTATTTCTCCTATCTTTCTTAAACCAATGTTGTTTCTGTTTTCATCTCACAGACAAAGGTAATCCTAACATAAACACACTATTATAGGTATTTTTAATCAGTATATTCCTGTTGAAGTAAAATAACTACATAGACAATTTGGAAGTAAACAAGATGAATTCCTAAAAAATAAAGGCTCATGCACAACAATGGTATTAGAGAATCAGTATCTCATGCCATTGAAATGTTTTACCAGTAAAGGGAAAAGCCCATTAAATAAACTTCTGGCAATCAGATTAATTTATGTATTATATTTAAAAATTAGGTAAAACCTGAAACAGCCTACAAAATACCAATTTTAACTACTGAAGCATACCAAAAATGTGGCTAGAAATGCTTTAAGTATTTCACATATGAGCAAGATGGAGGAAGACTGAAGATAGCAAGAAAAGACTAAAAAACACATTCGTTTATATTCATAAGGGAACAGTCTCATTTCAGAGGACCAGAAAATAAAGGCAGGCTGACAAACCCATTCAGCTACCTGCAGTGACTTTTTGCAAGGATTCTTTTTCTTCAGGCCAGGCAGTCTTAGTCATTACTCTTTGACTGAAGATATCTTCTTTCTGTTTTTTGTCTGAGAGGTTCTCATCTCCAATAATGGTCACTTGAACTGAGGCTTCTGGAAAAATGACATCATTTGATGCCACAGAGAAGAAAGATAATAAACACAATAGACAAGCAAGCCACCCACTTACCCCAAAAACACATAAACACCCCAAGCCTCTTTATAAATTAGGAAAAAGGTACTTATTAGGTTCCACTATGTAAAAATTGTGACATGAATTAGAAGTTTTCCATATTTTTTCTGTGTACAACATTCAACATTTTAAGTAAAACCTGCTCTTTGATGATTTGATGCAGTAGTAAAAACAGGTATAGATCAGCTTGTTTTTCAAAGTAAAAAAGTAAGTTTGAACAAAGCTTTCAATTTCTTTGGCCCAAAGTTTTTATCATTTATGGAGCCAATTCTGGTATTTCATATTGTCCAAGAACAGCACTTATATCATCTAGATTTTATATAGAGCATTCTCATATTTTTAAAAAACATCTAACATAGTTATATCCTTTGAAACTTTTCTAATACTTTGTCTTTTATCTTTTTTCTTAGTCATGTCATTTCCTATCTCTAAGTATATTTTTCAACAAAGAAATTAGAAAGGCAAGGCCGGGATTTAGCTCAGTGGCACTCCACCTGCCTCACAAGTGCAAGGTCCTGGGTTAGATCCCCAGTACCAAAAAAAAAAAAAAGAAAAGAAATCAGAAAGGCAATAGGAATTACTAAAAACAAGAAGAACCAGTCATTGTTTTATTTATCATACTATCTCTTTTCTTTTAAATTCATTAATTTTTCTTAATTCTATTATTTCAATTCCCCTAATCTTTCATGTAAATAAGTGTAAATCTTTTGAACATTAAGTTAATGAAATATTTCAAGCATACCCAAAGTATAAATAAAATGAACGCTAAGTATCTACAACTGAGTTTAAGAAAACATTACAGACATAATGATTCCTTCTGTAAAGTCTCAATGCCATTCTCTTCTCACTAGTAACCTTCATACTGAATTTAGTTTATCAATTGCAAAAATATTTTTAATTCATTACATTTGATTAATATCAATCAATATTAATAATGTACAACCTTGTCTTAAATGTACTCTTTATATAAAGTATGATACTATATATACCTTTAGGCAATATGACTTTATCACTCAAAGTTATGATTTTGAAACTTAGTCACATTAACATACAACTCTGACTCTCAATGTTGTGTAGTATCCTATTGTATTATCAACTCACCTGTTGATCAACATAAGACTATATCTGATCTTTTAATATTGAAGAGCACTAATAAGCATTCTTATAAATCTTCCCATTGGCTATGTGAATTGTAAATATCTTCTCTTAGTCTGTCTTTTAAGAGTTCATGATATATTTTATGCATAAACTCTGTAGTTTTAATAATGGCAGATTTATTTTGCCTCTAGGGTCTGTGCTTCATTTGTCTTAAGAAATCTTTACACTATGGTCAAAAGGATAAACCATCTAAATTCTAAAAGTTTAAATTTTTTCTTTTTGACAGTAAATACACCTGGAATACATTTTTGTTCAGTATGCAATAGGGATTTATCTGAGATATATATTTATCTGATATATATATATATATATATATATATATATATTCCAAACACTATTGAATAATTCATCTTCATCCTTTCTCCACAGAGTGGAATGCCATCTTGCTATATACTTTATTAGGTTTCTATATTCACAAGTGTGTTTCTGAGTCATCAGTCTGTTTTATATTTGTTTATTCCTTTATAAATTATACCTTAAAATAAGCTACATATAAAGTAAGTCTTGATGTCTGGTATGGCAAGCTCCCTTCTTTTTTCAACCTATTTTTAAATTTACCATAAAATGTTTAAAATCAGCTGAGCATGGTGGCACACATCTATAATCCCAGCATTCAGGTGGCTGAAGCAGGAGAATTGCTACGAGTTTGAGGCCAGCCTGGACCACATAATGAGTTCAAGGCCAGGCTGAACTACATAGGGAAATGCTATCTCAAAAAAACAAGACATTTAGAATCAGCCTGTCAAGGTGTCTGAAAAAATCATCCTGGAATTCTGAGTAGCAATGCACTGAATTTAGACATTAATTTCGTGGGAAATGATTATCTTTATTACTACTATTGCATGATTCTCCAATTATTTAGCCCTCCCTTAATATATTTCAATGTACTTTTATAATTTTCTCTACAATAATCATAAATGTCCTTTTAGGTCTATTTCTAAGTATTTTTTGTTTATCTTTATCATGTACTATCATGTACAGAAAAATACACAAATAGACCAGTGAATTATTAAAAAGTGAGGCTGTGTATAAACTTACATAAGTACATATATGGAAAATTTGTTTCTGGATTTTTTTTCCTCTTTCATTAAGTTTGTTTATTTGAAAATGCAACCCATTTTTCCTTATACTGAGCAGTTAGCTCCTTGGGGACAGAGAAAGGTTTAGTGATGAGATCAATTCAGTGTCATCTGACTCTTCCTAGTCTGTAGGACTAAGCCCTGCCCAAGAGTTCTTTTCTGCCAGCTAGTAAGGACCAGAGCTCTTCAGGCGCCTGCTCCAGTCAAGGACATGTGGGCGTACTCTGGAGAGGGCACTTGCTCATAGTAATGGAGCATGAGGCCTTGAACAGACACCCTGGACCTCCAGGCCTTACAGATGGCTCCATTGAGCCCACCAGGCCTGCACAGTCCCATCCAGTACCTTCAATAGTGCTCATATTCCTTAACTTTCAACCATTTACCTGCTCCTCCACTCCTCTGAGCCTCTACTTCCATGAACTTGTAAACATCAAAGGTGTGGGGTTGGTGGGTGTCATGGTAGATAGTCTAGCCTTTAAAAAGCACACCTTCTACCAGTACTGAGGAATAGGAGAGGAGGAAAAATGCCCGACACAGGAAAGTACAACCCCCACCATTTCAACTTCCAGCACCTACCTTGGGAGATGTTCTTGTGTGAGAGAATCATAAGAACGAAATTTTTGTTCCCACTATGGTCAGTTTATTTGTGTGGTGCCAAAATCATCCTGACTAAATTGCTATAGCTTTATATGTTTTGACATATATGACTATAAATCCTCTACATTCATTCTTTTTCAAGACTGCCTTTGCTATTCTTGGTATTTTGTATTTCTTTATCAATTTTATAGGAAGCTTGTTAACTTCTTGGGGAAAACCCTGCTTGGATTTTTTTTCATTAAGTTTATTGGTACATTTTAAGTATATAATACAGTTACATTCATCATTGGGATCTTGAACCTTTACATGACGTATCTTAGATCTTATTTTTTACCCATTCCCCTGCCCTTCCTTCACCCCTTCCTCCCTTCCCTATTTACAAAGACTTTGTTTCCATTTTTTCCTTTTCTCATATTTTTTCTTTTCCCTTTTCTTTCCCCTACCCCTCCCACTTGTCCTACTCCTTTAGACCTTTTCTTCCTGTTTCACAATATCA
>NW_004624762.1:179995-193825 GCF_000247695.1 Heterocephalus glaber
CTCTTAGTCTCCATTGCATTGATTTCTGCTCTGATCTTTATAATTTCCTCCCTTGTATGAGCTTTGGGTTTGTCATGCTCTTCTTTTTCTAGGACCTTAAGATTCAGCATTAGGTTGTTTATTTGAGCTCCCTCTGTTTTCTTAGCATGGGGATTCACTGCTATGAATTTCCCTTGTAGCACTGCTTTCACTGTGTCCCATAGATTCCTGTATGTTGTACTGTCATTATCATTTAATTGCAAAAAACTGTCCAATTTCCTCTGTGACCCATTGTTTAGGAGAATGTTATTCAATTTCCATGTGTTTGTGAAGTTCTTGCGGTTTCTTATGCTTTTGATCTCGTTTAATTGCACTATGGTCTGATAATATACACAGGATAACCTCAATTCCTTTGCATTTACTTAAACATGTTCTATGAACTAGTATGTGGTCTACTTTAGAGAATGACCCATGTTCAGCTGAAAAGAATGTATATTCTGATTTTGTGGGGTGGAACACTGTAAACATCTATTAAGTCCATCTATTCAAAAGCTTGGTTCAGTTCTAGTATTTTGTTGTTGATTTTTGGTCTAGATGATCTGTCTATTTGTGACAGTGAAGTACCCTGCTACAATTGCGTTAGTGCTTATTTGGTTTTTCATGTCCCTTAATATCTGTTTTGTATAGTTGGGGCATTCGTATTTGGTGTTTATATATTTACGATCGTCATCTCTTCCTCTTGGATTGTTCCCTTTACAAGGATGTAGTGATCTTCTTTGTCTCTTTTAATTAGTTTTGGTTTGAAATTTACTTTGTCTGCAAATAAGATAGCTACCCCCACTTTTGTCTGGGTTCTTGTTGCATGGAAAACTGTTTTCCATCCTTTTACTTTCAGTCTATGAGTTTCTTTTTGAACTAGGTGCATTTTTTATATACATATTGTTGGATTTTGCTTCTTAATCCATTCTGCCAGTCTTTCTCTTTTGATTGGTGAATTAAGGCCATTAACATTGATGGTTATAACTGATAAGTACTGACTTATCATTGTCATATTATTTTCCTGTTGTTGGCTCTTTTTTATTTTTCCTCCCTCTCTTTTTAATTTCTTGCCTTGCCTGATGGATTTGCTTTGTTTCTTGCTTGGATTTTGATTGGATTTTCTTATTTTTTAATATTTGTATGTAAGTACATAATTTCATCTTTAAATATCACATTCGGTATTTTCCATAAATTGAAAATAGAATTTTATTATTGTTCAGTTAGAAATATATTATAATTTCCATTCTGATTCTAACTTCAGAGTACTAAGAATTACACCTTTAAATTTTCAAATGATAAGTGATTTTATCAGTTTCCTTGGGTTGTGAAACAAATTACTACAAATTGGGCAGCTTTAAATAAATTTAATTCAGACCTAGGGCTAAAAGTCAGAAACTCAAGTGTCTGCTAGGCCACCCTCCATGAGAAAGCTCTAAAGGAAAGTCTAGGAGTAGTCCAACTGATAAGAGGTTTTAGGAGTCCTCAGTCTGAAATAAACTGAACCTAACTTTATTTCAAACATACCATGCTTACCAAATGAAGCCCAGGGGTGAGATATAGCTAGTGAGTTCTTTGTGGAGACGTCTGATGGGAGTTCACTTAACCTATTCCCTGCTAATTTTTTCATATCTACCATTTCAGAAAGTTTCTGACAGCAAGATCATATGGGTAACTGTCAACTCAATTGCCATGAGCATAGATGGACAGTAGCAAACAGGTAAGAGATTCCCTAGTGCATGAGAGTTTTTATTTATGAACTACATTTTACAAACATATTTCTCCTTTTATTTACTTGGCAGCCTCAATATTAGCTGACAAACGTGACTGTTTTTCTCTCATTTCAAAAGGCATTTAAAAATAGACTTTTACATGCTTTGCATTGTGGTAAAATTATCTAGAAGAATAAATGCATGTGTTTTAGCTAGCATATTTTCATCCTTTTTCTTCACAAAGTCATCAACACAATGCCAAAACTAGAACATAGAACCACATCAGTAGTGCCTATTAATGACTAATATCCATGCACAAGACTAAAAACGTGTAAATATAACAAGCATAGCAATTATACACACAAAATTTTCAGTAGCTACTGGAGTTTTCATTTAATACATATTATCATGTATAAATCAAAGAAGTACAATGTCTGAGATGAAGAAGAAAAAAGGTAAGTGAGTCCCTTAAGATTAAAATCATTTATAAAACAGAGGGATCTAAATCTAGGGATAAGGTTGAAAATCAAATACCCACATTGACCAAACAGATGAAGTAGCTGAATGACGCCTCTTGAGTCTGACTGTTAAGGGGCTAAAGTAACAGGAGAACAAATCCTGTCTGCAGGGTACAGCCATAGCTCAGCTGACTATTATTGCCTTTGTGGAACATGGGCTCAGTCCAAACATAGTTTACTTTTTCAAAGGAAGCCCAAATCTTATTTTTAACTGTTTGGCACCAAAATCATCATCATCATCATCATCATCATCATCATCATCATCATCATGTTACAGAAAAATTCATGAGTCAATTTAATCAATATTTTATATGAACTTTAGTCTCTAAAACATACTTGATTGGGAATTCATTTCAAAAGTTGCAACGTATCTTATTTCTCAAGGTGAAAATAATTTTCAAACATCTCTGAAACACTTTAAAGAATTTTATAAATATTTTCTCTTCTTGCATATGTGCAGTATACATACAAGGAGAAACATTTGCAAAAACAAATATAAGAAAGAATATAGATGATATTATCATTTAGGATGAAAAGGGGATAACAAGCCATTTCAACTACCTGATTTATCTTTCTGAGAGGTTTTTTTCCCCACTGACAAGGATGCCTTAGTTACTGCTCTCTTACTGTAGATCCCTTCCTTATGTTTAATGTTCACAGTGGATGGGAGGTCATCGTCTCTTGTGCCTAGCACCTGGGCTGGAAAGACCGGAGCAACAGCATCATTGGATCCTACAGAAAAAATGGGAAAGTAATATAGGTAGCACAAATAGAAACTTGAAGTTGAAAAAAAGGCATTTTAAAAATTTGCCTCTTTGACCACTCCTATGAAAAAAGGCACCACAATGCGAGTGTTGCAGGGTAATCAGAAGGAGATGCCTGTCAAACTGCGCTATGAGACATGCAAAATAAATACCAATAAAACAAGACAGAGAAGCAAATGGCATAATAGAAGATATATGTAGAGTACTGATCACTTCATAAGGGTGATTATTTCCAATTCAGCAAGGTTTTTGGAGGAAGGAAAAAACTATCTTGGAGGAGAAAAAAACAAGCTTTTTGGTTTGGAGAGGAAGGTAGGGTAGAAAGGCATTTTAGGTAGAAGTTACAGCATAAACAAAGAGAATGGATGTATAAGAACAATATACACTTTTACTGTCAGCCTGGGTTGTAGGACACATTAAAAAGAATATAGGAGATATTTAAAAATAATTGCTTGGGACAAAATTCAGCAGTGCTTGAGATCTCAAGTAGAAGAGTATAAATTTTACTGTACATGAAATGCAAAATCATTAAAGATTTTTTAAACAACTAGATAATATAATTAACTATGCTAATTATAAAGATTTGTCTTCTAATACAAAAGACAAAACATTAAAAGGAGGGTTGGGGATATAACTCAGTGGTAGGACACCTGCTTTAGCATATATGACGTGCTAGGTTCAATCCCTAGCACTGCAAAAAGGAAAAAAAAAACTCTAAAAGGAAGATAATATGTCAAAAAGAAATAAAAGATATGAAAGTCTTCAAACTTCTGTATTTACTTTGTTCTATTTCTATTGGCATCACTCTAATATTAGGTACCACCACCTCTGAAACTGATAACTGCAACATCCTTCTGTGGCTTCACTTACACTCTAACTGTCCCCACCTTGGTTCTCTGACTTCCCATCAATAAGTTATTTCTCCACATAGCAAACAGAATAAATTTTGCAAATATAAATCAAAGTATAATTTCCTACTAGAATAAAATCTAACTGCTTTGATATGATTTACAAGCCCTTACATGATGTTGAACCTACCACCACTCTGCTTTACCAGGTTAAATAAAATTTTATAGGAAGACACTGTTTTAGACTGAGTTCCTGAACAAGGCTCCAACAGACTAGATAAAAATGGAGTAAACTGTGCTAAGTGCCACGTAATCAAACTGAAACTTTAAAGAAACAGGAAAATAGCCCAAACAGACCAGTTTTTAAAATTAGTACGTTTGTGGTACATCCTGAATAATTCATTGTGGTAGTTGGTACATGTACATGACACATCTCTTTATAGCCCCCAACATCTCTTAGTTCTCTTCCCATATGCTAAAGTCTATTTCCTATTTAGACCAGTTTTTGTTTGTTTGTTTTGTTTTTTGTATAGAAACAAAAGGCTCACACCAACTATTTGAAAAGGCCAACTTAATCTGAGATAGTATAAAAAGGAAGTCCTTTCCTCTTAAAGGAAAGTACCCTTATGCTAACCAATCCACTTTTTTGTGGTAGTACATTGTTTTCTTGTTCCAGGTATGGTTATCAAGTAGTATGTTAGTTACTTTTAAAATACTATCTTTCTTAGTTTTCTCTCATCGCTGATACAAAATACCAGACACCCAAAGTCAAGAAGGAAAGGTTTATCTGGCTCACAGTTTGTAGAGGTTTCAGTCTGTAGTCAGGCATGGCAGAGGGGCACCACAGAAGAGAAAGTCTATGCCAAAGCAGGGCAGGCACAAGGTAACCAGCAGTGAAGTAGCAAGCAGCAAGCAGTAAGGAACAACACTAGCCCTCTTTTTGTCCCTTATATTTTATCCAGGCTTCCTGTCCTTAGGGCAAGTAGCACTCACACTCAGGGTGGGGCACCCTTAATCTTATCCAGAACTATGCCAAATTAATAAGTGGACTACTTTAGTAATCTCACAGTCTTGATCCCAGCATCTCACACTTAATATCAGTGTCACACAGTCTAGATCCAGCCACCTCTGAACAGCCCCACCCATGACAGCATGAGGTTTTGGGGGGACATCTAGATATGTCATAGCACTACCTTATCAAAATCAATTGTTCTATCATGCCTAGCAGTGCAACTTTTCTAAGTGATACTGTGGGTTACTGTATGATTCATGAATTTTTAAGAAAAGTCAATTCAATCTTTAAATCTGTTGAAAAATGATTTTAAGAACCCACACTGGCTTTTTATTCATCAAGTGCATCAAGTGCCTACATCATTTTACACTCCCATAGCAAGAGAGAAGGATTCTAATTCTGTCTAATTAATTCTTCACTATTTTTTTTTTAACAGTGGTGATACTGAATGTGAAGTGTTATTATAGTTCTGGCTTGTATTTTCCCCGTGACTATGGAGGGAGAGCATCTTTTTATGTGTTTACTGGTTATGTGCTTAACTTCCTTGAACAAATATGGATTTAGATTCTTCAGCCATGCATAAATCAAATTGTTTGGATTTTTGTTGTTTAATTATAAGACTTCTTCACATACTGTAGATATTAATCCCTTAACAGATGTATGATCTGCAAATATTTAGTCTTGATTTCATAAGTTATCTGTTCATTATTTTGGTGGTAATTCTTTGATATACAAATGTTCAAAATTACCCATTTTTCTATTTTTACCCATGTTTCTGGTATCATGTTACACTTTTACGAAAACTTCATCCTACATTCTTCTCATCAAGTCTTGAATGAAACAAAAACCCTTTAGTCTCTTCTATTAAACACAAAAATGTAATTTCTTCTTATATCTTTCACTACAAAATATTTTTGGTATTTTTTTAACTCTGTGACTAAATATTGGTAAAAAAAAAAAATGTCTTTTTATGGCCATACTACTTGATAAATATGCTCTTGGGTCTACAAAGCCTTGAATTATATGTTTTTCCAGCTAAACATAGATTTTTTTTTTTTTTGGTACCGGGGACCGAACTCAGGTCCTTGCGCTTGCAAGGCAGGTGGTGGAACCACTGAGCTAAATCCCCAGCCCCTAAACATAGATTTTCTTAGCTCACTTCTTATGTTTTGGTACTGCAGATCGAACTCGGGACCTTGCACTTGTGAGGTAGGAGATGGCATCACTGAGCTAAATCCCTGGTCCAGCTCATTTCTGACATTCAGTATTTAACAAAGGAAGTTTTATTCCTTTAGCTATGTAACTTTTTTAGAATATTGTATGACTGTAAGTTTTAATATATTTTAAGTTAAAATCTTTGTACAGCATATATCTGTTTCTTGCTACTTATTGTTGCCTGGATTGTATGAGAACTTTAAATCCATATATTATTTTCTTTTCTTTCCTTTTTAGAGAGAAAAATTTTATTCAAATCTTGAATATTGCTTTCATTCACACAGTTCTAATATCTACAAATACAATTTTTGATCTGGTGTTATCAGCTGTGTTTCTTACGTCTCTTCATGTTTTAATTTTGTTTTTCCTTTTCATTTGTATTTTCAGACTTTCTCAAGTTTGTCCTTATCACAAATTCAATTTCCTTCAATTTTACTTGTCTGAAAAATACATTTTAAATCTGCTGCCAGTTTTTTACTTTTTCATTCAATTTTTCCTTCTTTTGTTCACTTCTGCCTCTTCCTTTTTAAAAAACGGGAGATATAATTTACATAACAAAAAATTACCAATTAAGTAAGTGTACAGATCAACAGTTTTAAATGTATTCACAATGAACACTGTCAATTTCATCACTCCAAAAAGAAACTCTGAATGTACAAGTTCTCTATTTCCTCTTTCCCCACAGTTCTGTCAACCATTATGCCACTTTCTGTCTCTCTCTAGATTTATCTATTCTGCACATTTCATTAAATGAATCCATACAACATATGACATTTTGAGACTTGTTCGACTTCCTCTATTTCTTCCTTTAATTATGTTAGTTTTAAAATGTAATCCCAGTCAAAATACCAACAGCATTGCTCACAGAACTACAGAAAATAATTCTAAAGTTCAGAAGAGACTTAGAATAGCAAAAGCAATTCTGGGCAACAAGTGCAAGGCAGGAGGCATCACAATCAGAGACTTCAAATTATATTACAAAGTTACAAAAATAGCATGATATTGGGAAAAAAAACTGACTTGTGGATCAATGGAACAGAACAGAGGATACAGATATAACTCCAGGCAGACTCAGCTACCTTATCTTTGAAAAAGGAGGCAAATACTTTTGCTGGAGGAAAGACAGCATCTTCAACAAAAGGTACTGGGAAAACTGACTATCTACCTAAACTCATACCTCTCCACCACACACTAAACTAAAATCAAAGTGGATCAAAGATCTAAATAATAAAACAGAAGCAGTCTTGCTGGAAGACAGAATAGGTAAACTCAAGACACAGGCATAGGCAGACCTTCTGAACAGAACCCCAGTTGTACAAGAATCAACAAATTGGATCATATCAAATTAAAAAGCTTCTGTACAGCAAAGGAAACCACCTACAGAGTGAAGAGAAAACCTACACAATGGGAAAAAAATTTTGCCAGCTACTCCACAAAGAACTAATATCTAGAAAATATAAAGAACTCAAAAAAATTAGCCTCCTCCCAAATTTAAATACCTAATCAAATAATGGGCATCTGAAATGAACAGATACCTCTCAGATGAAGAAATATAAATCCCCAATAAATACACAAAAAAATGTTCAACATTGTTGGCCATTTGAGGAATGCAAATTAAAACAACAGTGAGATTCCATCTCATTACAGAAAGAATGGCTATCTTTAAAGAATCAAGTAATAACAAATGCTGGAAAGGACGTGGGGGAAAAAGAAACGTTCCTCATTGTTGGTAGGAATGTAAACTAGTACAACCACTATGGAAATCAGCATTGATATTCCTCAAAAAACTAAAAATAGAAATTCCAGTTGACCCAGCTATTCCCCTTCTAGTTATCTTCCCAAAAGAGTTAAAGACATCATTCATATTAAAATGATACAAGCATACCCTTATTTATAGCAGCACAATTCATAACAGCTAAATATTGGAAGTAGCCTATATGTCCATCAACAGATTAATGAATAAAGAAAACGTGCTGTTTATACATAATGGAGTACTACGCTGCCACAAAGAAGGATGAATTCCAGTCATTTTAGAAGGGATGCACCTTGTGACCAGAAAGTTAAGTGAAGTAAGTCAGACATACAAGTTTAAATATCAGGTAGTTTCTCTTATATGAGAAAGCCAAAACATAAATCAAGCCTAAAATAACAGATAAACAATAGGAAATAGCAGATGGATCTTTGGCATATGGGGGATGGAAGAATGAGGGAAAGAAAATGAGTTTAAAATGGGGGGTGGGGATGAAGTGCTGTGTACATGTGCAAAATTAAAATAAAGAATTAAGAAATGTCATGTACATGTACCATCTCCCCATAATGTATGTAATCATTATGAACTACAAACATGTACCAATAAAAAAATTTTTAAAACTAATCTGTCAGTTTTTATGTATTTGGGGCTTTTTGGTTAGGAACCTGCTTATAATTGTTATATTTTCTTGATGGATTAACCTTTGTCATTATAAAATGTTTGTAGTAACAATTTTTTAAGGCTCTTTGGTTTAACAGTACAACCACCTATGGTATATCTTTTTCTATTCTTTTAATTTCAACTTATTCGTCTCTGAATCTAAAGTGAGTATTTTACAGACTGAATACAAGTGGATGCCTTTCTGTAAAATTTTTTTTTTTGAGACAAGGGTCTCAAATGTATATAGCTATCTTTTTATCTCCCTGATGTATTCAGTACTTCTTTGTGTAGAAACAATTCCCCAGAATATAATGCACCACCAATGACTCACTTTCTCTTCATCACTCACCCACTGTCAAATCTTTTCTCTATGATACTATCTTCAACTAGATGGAAATATCAGAGATTTAATGGATAGCAAGACCCTGGAGGCCTCCAAAAGTATGACCAGACTTCTACAGTCTACAAATGTACTGTCTTCTAACCTGGGGGAGTGAGAGAGATCAAAACTTTTCCTGATAACAATTAATTAAGTTTGTTTTATTCCTGGAATGTGTGTTTTTAAACATCACAGCTTTATCTGGAGTGGAAATTTCTTCATTTTTGGCTACAGATTTAATCCTTACATTTGGTGAGCATTTTTGTGGTTTGTTCTTTCAGCTTCATCACAATGCTAAGAAATTTGAGGTTGTATCAGAGGCTCTAATATATTTACCATTTAAAACTACTTTGTTCTATTTTCATATAAAATAAAATAATACCAAGGGCAAATTATCTTTTATTTGCAATTTCTACACAAACATGTTTATGGAAAAATTATTAAGAAAACAATTTGTCTAAATGTTATCCCATCAATCAAAACCTAACACCACACCGACTCAGTACTCTTACTCTAAAAATCCCAAAGGAATACCTTATTGAACTCCTCCAGGGACTACTATTCATTTCCTAAGTCTGCAATTACCCTGCAATGAACTCATAGGGATCCTGCAGAATATTTTAATTCTAAGGAAACACTGGTGAGATATTTAATATCTAATGTACTCCATGAATTACAAGCTCAAGGTAGTTCAAAAACTCAACATCAGATACTGGTACATTTCTTCCAACACTGTCATGTCTCTGCAAAGCTGGATTTTTTATACTTATTTAATAAAGAGCAGAGAAGAACAGTGGCTATGTTCAACTTCATCTCAAGGCATGAGAAGAGGTACAGTGTCCAACAACCACACATAAGTATTTCATTAGAAGTAACTGTGGTTATTTATGAACAAAATAAAATGATTTTGATTTTTTTTAAAAAGCCAAAAGGAAATACTGATTTAACTAAGCTGCTGGATAAAAACAAAAGGTGCTTATGCCCTACTACCCTAGAAGCTATTTTTTTAAAAACATATGCATTATTCCTAGGCTGAGAAAAAAAAACTGGGACACTACGGATATTGTGAACCAAGAAAGCTTGGGAAACTATTCCTTAGATTGAGTCCACTAACTCAATTATACTTGCACTTTCCTTCATTAAATTTTATTAAATGCTTAAGGTTATATAACTGATTTAATCGACCTAATCTGAACCAGAAATCAAGAAATAAAAAGCTCCATATTTCACTGAAAGATTAAAGAGCACTGAACTTTCACTTGTGATTTCATAATTGCCAAAACAAAAATAAAATTTCAAAACTAAAATTCTTAATATTTCTGTAAAATACCTGAATGTGAGCTCTCAATGGTGGTGTCCGATTTGGAATCCAGAACTGGAGGAACTCTTTGTAGTCGTGGAACATAGTACATTTTTGGACTACCAGATGGCTTATATGGCAATAGTAGAGGCTGGGCTATGGAGGTAAAGATCAGAACAATTAATAAGAAAGTAGTTATTAATTCAATAAGTGTGTATTGAGTACTTTCCGTGTGCCAGGCAGGGTTCAAGTTTCTTGAGATATATGAGCGAACTAAACAGAAATGTGTATTGTTTTAAAAGGGAGCCAGAATTCCAGAGGTGGGAGATACTATACATAATTAAATTAAACAAGCAAATTATCTGTATTTTAACAAACTGTATGTAATATGAAAAAAAATTTTAAAACAGATTAGGAATACAGGAAAAATGGGGCAGCTTAGTATGACAGGAACAGGTTTCATTAAGAAGGTGAGTTTTGGGCCGGGGATTTAGCTCAGTGGTTCTGCCACCTGCCTCGCAAGTGCAAGAACCTGAGTTCAATCCGCGGTACCAAAAAGCAAAACCAAACAAAAAAAAAAGATGAGTTTTTAGCAAATCTATACATAAACGGCTCTAAATGAAAAAAATTATTTTATATTGAACCTAAACCTGTTTAATATTAACCCCTATGGTAGCTGGTATTATTCTACTCCCAGAGCCACAGCTAATAATAAGATAAAAGTATGAATTCTCAATATTAATATGTAAAACTAAAAAAGACAAGGTCCTACCACTCAAAGATAACTATTTTAATATGCATCGTAGCCATTTTCCCATTTCTTACTTGCTTATATAATTGTTATCATATAGTAACTATAGTTTAAACTTCAGTTTTTCTACTTTAAAAATAAAAATATGCTGTTTGAGTTCAAATTTTCAATTATAAAGAATTCTGTGAATAAAGATACTTATGTTTATAGCATACTTATTCTCCCCTACCATCAATTTCAGGTAAATTTGCCAATTATAGAATTATACTACTTATGAAACTTAAAAATTCAAACTGTAAAAATGCTTTCTAAAATGTCTGTGCCAGACAGGCACATCTGTGGATGCCAAAGCGGGGTCCCTGCTCCCAGGGAACCGGCCAATCCAGCCTGCGCCCTGGTAGCAATCCACTGCCCCGCCCCACTCCTCTGGCCTCTTGGCTGTACTGCCACCTGGTTCCACACTACAAAGACACAGAGGACCCCAGACCACCAGACCACTGTACTGGGTAAATTGGCCACCTCCCATTGGAACCAGGACTATCTTCAGGGGAAGGGCAGCTGGAACCTGCAGTACAACCTTTCAGAATTCAACCCTACAGGAGGACAGGGAGCTCAACTTGGGACCTGCAGCCAGAAATCTGCCTGAATCTCATGGGTCTGAGACTGGGTTGCTGAGACTGGGTTGCTGAGACTCACTGACATATATCTGCATACTGTTACCCACATTGTCTACTGTGACAGCAGAGACATACCCTGAAGGAGGCCCTTCATTCTCATTTTTATTTTTATTTCCAAAATTAGTATTATTGATTTGTTTTTTTCTTTCTCTTTTTTTTTTCCTACTCTTTGCAAATTTTTTTCTCTCCTTTTTTTCTTCTTTCTTCTCTCTTTCCTTTCTCTCTCTCCTACACTCACACTCTTGCTGCCCGACATTGTTCATCTCCCTTTTTGTTCCTGTTCTGGCCTTCATTCGGATTTCTTCTTTATTTTTCTTTTATTCTCTTTTTCCTTCGCTCACCTGTATCCTCTGGCCTCACTGCTAACCTTCCGCTATCCTTCTACCTATCTATCCCTCCCTCCCCAACTCCTTCTAACTCCCCATCCCAAAGGTTAAAGCTGTTATATTGAAGAATTTATTCACTATAAACATATACTGGGTTGGTCCTCGATTTTTATTTAATTCATACAGTTAAAGGCGATAGATTAATAACTACTACAAAATATCATTTTCTAAGATGTACTTGATGCTATGGTGTTGCTGATTAGTATCACTTGGGCTAAGGTGTTGTTATTGATCCCTGCTGGTATAATGAAAATAAGAGAACATCACAGTCATTAGACTCAAAACCTAAAGAACAGCTGTATCTGGAATACACCTCTGAGAAGCAATCATTCCATAAGGGTTCTAATTACAAGCAACAAAGATACTTACACTAAGCATTTTCGAAGTATCAACCAGGAGTTAAACCAAGGACAGTACCAAAAACAAAAATGAGAAGTTATTTAAGAAAGGCACAAACTCAGACTTCCACCCCACGAAGGGTAAACCCCGGGGGGAAAAGAGGTAGAAACAATGAACTGAAAGCACAGGAAGTAACAAAACAGGTGAATGACACTCTAGAAAAATTCAAAGCAAAAATAATCTCCCAGATATTCACAGAGAAGGTGAGGAGAGTGAAAGACATGATTAGAGGCTCTAGAACAGAAACTGATAAAAACATAGATGAGCTCAGAAACATGCTGGAAGCTATGAATGCCTAGCATAAGAAGAAATGGAAACCATGATCGCCCAACATAAGAAAGAAATGGAATCCATGAAACAGATTCAAACAGATATTGAGGAGATTAAAAACTCCACTGAAAGTATCCACAGCAGATAAAGAGAATCTGAAGATAGAATATCAGATATAGAACACAGGATCACGATTAAAGACCATGAAAACAGAGATTTCCTAAAAATAATAAGGGACCACGAGAAATCAATCCAGCAGCTGCTAGATGATGCAAAGAAGAATAACATAAGACTGATATGAGTCCATGAAAAAATAGGACAAAGTACAATTGACACAAAAAAACTGTTCACAGAAATAGTAGTGGAAAACTTTCCAAACAGAGGTAGAGAATTGGACATACAGATTAAGTGAGGCACACAGAACTCGAACTAGCCATGACCAAAAAAAAATCTACATCTAGACATATACTAGTCAAGATCCCAGAAACCCAAAAGAAGAACAAAATCCTACAAACAGTTAGAGAAAAGAAACAAATCACCTACAAAGGAAAGCCCATCAGAATCACAGCAGACGTCTCAACAGAAACCCTCAAGTCAAGGAGAACCTGGAGTGAAGTATTTCAAGCCCTAAAAGAAAATGACTTCCAACCTAGACTGTTGTATCCTGCAAAATTGTCTTTCAAAATAGATGGGGAAATTAGATACTTCCATAACAAAGAACACCTTAGAAATTTCAGGAACAGCAAACCAGCACGACAAGCAATTCTAGACAATATTCTCGGGCTGGGGATTTAGCTCAGTAGTTTTGCCACCTGCTGCGCAGGTGCAAGGACATGAGTTCGATCCCTGGTACCAAAAAAAACGCCCCCAAAAAAACCCAAAAAAACAATATCCTAGAAAAAAACAATGAAAGTCACAACTCCATGAGGCCCAACAGAGGGAAGCCACCAGACAAGGTAAGACACTAAAGGGAAAGGGGGAAAAAATAAGAAATAAAAGAGCCAACAAAAATAAAACATCATGACAAGGATGAATCAATATCTATCAATTACAACCATCAATGCTAATGGCCTCAATTCACCAATCAAAAGAAAGAGACTGGTAGAATGGATTAAGAAGCAAAACCCAACAATATGCTGTATACAAGAAACACACCTAACTCAAAAAGAAATTC